>QXTE01000132.1:3112497-3465006 GCA_003942145.1 Platysternon megacephalum
CCCCCCCCCCCCCCCCCCCTGAAAAAAATCAAAAAAACCAAAAAGTACTGTTTCTTGGCCAGGCCTGTGAGGAAGAGATTCTCTGAAATAATGCTGAACCACACGTTATCCTGCTCTACATTTGCAGCCAAATATGTTTGTGACACTAGTTAACGCTGGATGAATTATAGACCAAGTTTTAAACTGATTGCTATCCTCAACCTGTAGACTAGTATCAGTGACAAGGTATTGTAGTGGATTGCTTTTCTTTGGGGGATAGGTTGGGGAATGGGTTCCGTGCATATAAGGTGGGGGGAGGGGAAGCTTGTTCAGTGGGGTACAATCTAAATATTTGATTGCAAAGTCTGTTTTGTATACTGTTGAATGAATTGCCGAAAAACTTAAAATTTATTAAACTGTTCTAACCTATAAGTATATTAATTACTTGATTAGCTATCTTGTCAAAAAGGCTTAAACTTGAAGACTATGCTGTGTATTAAATGGAACTAGTCCTTTGCATAGACTTTAATTTCTTTTGCATGTTTCTAATTCACTGTTTTCATACTACTGTTAGCTTGAAACGCCCAAGAGATATAGGATATTGAAGGCTCTCAACAGTTACTCTACCCATATTCAAGTGAGCAAAAGTGGTTGTACTTTATGCATGTAGCTTATAATGTATGGAACATTGATTATTAACATTTTTTCAGTATTGAAGACAAGTGTTACACCATCTGCTTAGTCTAACAGTGTCATCAATAATACCTACTTTTAAGTATTCTGAAGAATGTACACCAAATTTAACAGATTCTTCTTGTATTTTGGGAGAGTATCTTTGCTGCAGCTGTATTACACATTCAGATGTAAACAAATAGAATCATTGAACTCTTGAGAAGGTTGTGCTTTTACAATATGTGCATTACATGTTTGTTAAACATTGCTTTGAAACGCATAAGATTGATGTTCTGATACTTATTTTTTTTTCTATTTATTCTAACTAGAGTAATAAACAAAGCAAGGTCTTTCTTAGATTAACTGTAGTGCAATTTTCTTTTTTGAGTGGCAGAAACACTTCAATTATTGTTTCTAGTTGTGACCCTACACACCCCTATAGTCATACCCTACATGCTACTGCAATAATATTTGTACAAAATATGCTTCATGAGATAGTATGTGAAAGCTAATAACATGCTGGTTATTAACATTGTAAAATGCATGTGTTAGCATTACATCTGCAGTTATGAATTCCCTCTGTATGATGTTACTAAAACATGTTTATGACCAGACAGCCTAGCCTGGGTAAGGATAATAAATGGATTTGTCCTAGACAAGGAAACACGAGTTTATCTCAAATATTAGCAGCAAATAAAGCCATCGAGCTAAACCGGCAGGCATTATCCTAATAAAGAACTCAAGAGATTGAATGAATATGGCTCCAGCAGCCCCGAGAGACACCGGAGACTGAATCCTCAGGGGTCCTCCTTGACTTGCAATATAAAGACATCCTTTGGGGATATTAGAAACAGAGAGATTCCATCTTTATCCTTCACCTTAGGAGACACAGAAACCAAGAGCTTTGATCTCTGTGATGGGTCCTGGCCAGTAAAGGCTGGACAGGAGATGATGGGTGAGAGAAACTTTATCTTGCTAGATTAAGTTTCAGACTTTTAGATGAATGTTTTCACTTTTATTTGCTTATAAAGGTAGAGATGTTTACCTATTTTATTTAGTATCTCTTAATCCATGCTCTTTTGTTAATAACCTTATAGTGCTTTCATTATAAATCATCAGTGTTGTGTAAATTCAGTAAAGTGTGTACTTCAAGGAAGCTAGCAGCTTGAAGTGTTTTACTGTCTCTGTAAAAGAAGCAACACTCACTCATGCCCGTCACCCCAATCGGGGTATGGGCCGCCAACCACAGATTTCCAGAGTCCTTTATCCTGGGCCATTTGCTCTAGCTGGTTCCAGGTATAGCCCATTTTTATGCTATCAGCCTGAAGGTCGCGTCGCCAGGTGTTTCTTGGACAGCCTCTTTTCCGCTTGCCTTGGGGGTTCCACCGCAATGCCTGTCTAGTGATGTTGGTTGGCTGCTTGTGTAATGTGTGTCCTATCCAGCCCCACCTTCTAGGGTGTCTGGCCAGCGGATCTGGAGAGGGTCAGGTTGTTACTCCTCATCTCTGCTGCGACCTGCACCGTCTTTCTTAACTCGTACATGGTCCTCACGTTCCATGTACCAATGGTAATCCTCCTGGTTGCAAGAAGGGTAATCGGCTTAGTGGCTTCCTCATGACTTTCACCACCCAGCGTCATACGTCCTCGAGTTGAAGACCCTTCTTTTTCCAGGCTAAAAGTCTCTGTTATCTCTATTGTTGGCGTTTCTATAGCAAGTTGATTTTTTACGGGGTGGAGTTGCTAGCCCCACGCCCAACCCTCCTTCTTTATCCTGACTTGGGACAGGCAGATGGCCCCAAAGGACCTCTCTGGTGGAGTTAAAAGAAGCAAACCTAACTTTATCTGTGAAGGTCCAGTGAGAGTGATATACATGAAGGGGGGAAGGGAGGAGTAGCTCCTTTTGATGGACACCCAGCCAGCCAGTTAGCTGTAAAATTCCTCTTGGTGTCGGTTCTCTGCTTACTTTACCTGTAAAGGGTTAACAAGCCCACAGGAAAAAGAAAAGGAGTGGGCACCTGACCAAAAGAGCCAATGGGAAGGTAGAACTTTTTAAAATTGGGAAAGAAACTTTCGCTTTGTCTGTTGTTCTCTGGGCTGCAGGGATGGAGCAGCAATGCTGTGTAAGGCTTGAACCAGGTATGAAAATTGATCTTCCATACCTAGAAGAAATTATTTGGATAGGGAATGTTTAGTTAGACACAATCCGGTAATTTTTTATTTATTTATTTTTATTTTTTTTGGCTTGTGGATCTCCTCTGTGCTAACCCCAGATGATTTTGTTTGCTTGTAACCTTTAAGCTGAACCCCCAAGAAAGCTATTTTGGATGCTTAATTTTTGTAATTGTTTCTTTTCAGGTCTAGCAAAAAGCCTAAGTTCCAGATGTATTTTTTTTCCTTTTTGTTTTTAATAAAATTCACCTTTTTTAAGAACAGGATTGGATTTTTGGTGTCCTAAGAGATTTGTGCATGTTGTTTGATTAGCTGGTAGCCACAGCTAATTTCCTTTGTTTTCTTTCTCAGCTCTTCCCCAGAGGGGGGACAGTGAAAGGGCTTGAGGGTACCCCACAGGGAGGAATTCCCAAGTGCTCCTTCCGGGTTCAAAGGGTTGTTGTTTTTTTTCGTATTTGGGTGGTGGCAGCGTTTACCAAGCCAAGGTCAGAGAAAAGCTATAACCTTGGGAGTTTAATACATGCCTGGAATGGTACATATTAATTTTTAGAATCCTTGTGGGTCCCCCACCTTCTGCACTCGGAGTGACAGAGTGGGGATTCAGCCTTGACAGAGAGGGACTGGTCCCTTCAGTAGAATGATTTGGGGGCAAATTAGGGGATGGAAAGGTACTAAGGTCAGCCTGCAATGAGTAACCTGGTTGGGCAAAACCAAGGTGAGGCTTGTGGGCTGCTGGCAGGCTGTTGGGGTCAGAGCCCTGGACTAAAGCTGCACAGCTGCAAGACACCCAGGGTTACAAGGCAGATGGTGACCGAACCCCTTACTCGCCTGGATGAACACCAAAATGTCACACTAGGTATAGTACAGTATATAAAACACTGGATCTCTTAAAAAAAAAAAAAAATTAAAAAAAAATGCAGTTCTAAAAGTATTTACAGTTGATTCACTAAGGGCATGTCTGTACTGGCAGAGTTGCAGCACTGGGAGTTAGTGACACTCAGAGAGCGCTGAAGGGAAACCGCTGTTGTGTGTTCACACTGTCAGCTGTCCGCACAATAGCGTGTTCACACTTGCAGCACTTCCAGCGGTATTCGGAGCAGTGCATTCTGGGTAGCTATCCCACAGAGCATCTCTTCCTCCTCTGCCGCTAAGAATTGTGGGAAATCGGAGGGGGTCGCGGGGAATCCTTGGTCCTGCCCCAGTGCCCCATGATGCATTGCTTCACATCCCAGCAATCCCTGTGCTTCTGTCCGCATTTGGTGCCATCTTTCAACGGTTTGTGTATTGCGTGTCCTGCCTCTTCAGACTGCAGGAATGGATCCCGAACTGTTGACCAGTATGCGGCTTGCTCTGACGAACACATCACAAGTGGCAGTGGAGTTATTCCTTAAACTACAAAGGCAAGAGGAATGCAATATTGATCTCATCACACGTAGTAGTTACGACACGAGATTGCTTGTGGCATTCACGGAGGTGCTGACCACAGTGGAATGCCGCTTTTGAGCTTGGGAAACAAGCACTGAGTGGTGGGATCACATCGTCATGCATGTCTGGGATGATGAGCAGTGGCTGCAGAACTTTCGAATGAGGAAAGCTACATTTATGGGACTGTGTTATGAGCTCACCCCAGCCCTGCAGCGCAAGAACACGAGAATGAGAGCTGCCCTGCCGTTGGAGAAGTGCGTGGTGATTCCACCATGGAAGCTGGCTACTCCAGACTGCTACCGATCGGTTGCTAACCAATTCGGAGTTGGACTCATTTTGACAGAAGTCTGCAGGGCCATTAATCGCATCCTGCTCCGAAAGACTGTGACTCTGGGCAAGATACGTGACATTGTGGATGGCTTTGCACAAATGGGCTTCCCTAACTGTGGCGGGGCGATATATGGCATGCATATTCCAATTCTGGCACCAGAAACCTAGCCACTGAATAAATTAATCAGAAGGTGTTTTTTTTTTCAATGGTTCTCCAGGTGTTTGTGGATCACCGTGGGTGTTTCACAGACTTTAACGCGGGACGGTCTGGAAAGGTGCATGACGCACGCATCTTTCGGAACACTGGCTGTTCAGGAAGCTGCAAGCAGAAGATCACCTTAGGAGAAGTTGAAATACCCATTGTGATCCTGGGAGACCACGCCTACCCTTAATGCCATGGCTTATGAAGCCATACATGGGGCAACTTGACAGCAGCAAGGAGTGATTCAACAGGCTGAGCAAGTGCAGAATGACTGTTGAGTGTGCTTTTGGCCATTTAAAAGCCCGCTTATGCTGCCTCTATGGGAAGTTGGACCTGGCCGATGAAAATATTCCTATGCTTATCGCCGCGTGCTGTACGCTCCATAATATTTGTGAAGAGAAGGGTGAAAGCTTCACTCAGGGCTAGACCGCAGAGGCTCAGTGCCTGGAGGCTGAGTTTGAACAGCCAGAGACCAGGGCTATTAGAGGGGTGCAGTGTGGGGCCATAAGGATCAGGGATGCCTTGAGGCAGCAATTTGAAGCCGAAAGCCAGTAATATTTGTTGCTGTGTTTGGGAGTGCAGTGCTTGTAATGCTAGGAGGTGATTGGTGCAGACAATGCAATATATGGGTTTAACATAATTGTATGTTGCTTTGCAGAGCTCTTTGCTTTAAGTTAATAGAACAAAGATTGCTTTCAAACCAATACAATTCTTTTATCAAAAAACAGCAACCAGAGGAGAGTCAAACCAAAAAAACCCATCAGCAGCGAGGGGGATGGGGGAAGGGAAGGTCCCAGGAGGAGGAGGGGTCCCAGGATGGCTAAAGATTTGTGTATGTCCAGGGATCATATCCAACCATCTCCTTTGGAGTACAATGCAGTGGGTACTGTGCTTCAATAGGGCCAAACTGCAGAGGGATGGGTGTTGAGTGCAGCGGGTAGTGGGAGTGCACAGGGCTGGACTCTGACGGGGCTGGAGTGCAATGCAGCGGGTACAGACTGGAGCCAGGAGGTTGATAAGAGTGTGTTGGCAGTGTCTGGGGGGAGCATGGGAAAGAGTTTTGCGACAGCGGCTGCAGGGGAGGGCGGGCGCAGAACTGCTTGGTTTGAAGAGGTAGTATCGCCTGGAGCATGTCTGCTTGGCGCTCCATAACCTTTAAGAGCTGCTCCGTGGCTTCATTCTGGCGTGCTGCATTCTCCTTTTGGTCCCCCTTCTCGTTGTCCCGCTCCTTCAATTCCTGTTTCTCGGCGGCGGAGTGCATCATAACATCACGCAGAAAGTCCTCCTTAGTTCTTCTTGGCTGCTTTCTAATTCTGCACAGCCATTCAGCCGCCAATAACAAAGAGGGAGGCTGGGCTCCCAAGGTCATCTCTGTGAAGTTTAAACGCAACTTTTACAGAAGCAGTATTGTTTTCAACACAGAGACCACTGATTCAGTGATTTTAAAACACAGCCAGTACTCTCACACCTGTCGCTAACTGGCTGACCCCAGGCAAGCACACATGAGCCACAGGACCCCTAAAATGGTTAGTAGCCACAGGAGCAGGGGAAATCTCTCTTCCCGGACCCTGCTGTACACTGGGCACGTGGCTCTTGGGGAGAGTCAGCACTGGGGGAGGGGGGGAGAGAGGGCTGATCATTCCTGTTGCCACACTTTCTACAGGGTGTGATCATTATGGAAGATATCTCGCTGCTGAGGGTCAGCAGGGAATCAAGGGAGGGTCTTCTCCAAGACTGCCGCTTCCATCCTGGTCCCTATGCAGCTTGCCTGTGTGCAGCAATGGTTCCTGCCCCCCCCCCCCCCCCCCCCCCCCCCCCCCCCCCCCCCCCCCCCCCCCCCCCCNTGGATCGGGAAAATTACCATTAACGGGGGAAACACAGAAGCTCTGCCGAAGAACCTGCGGCAGTGGATTGCCCAGTATCTCCATGAGAGTTTCCTGGCCATCTCTGAGGGAGATTCCTGTGAAGTGAGGGAGTCAATCAACAGCCTGTTCCGCCGCTCAGACTAGGCATGTGGTGGGAGACAAGCCTGCTTTCTGCAACCCTCCTTCCTCCAACAACTCACTTCAGCAATTCCTAAAATGAAATCCACTTACCAGGGGCCTCCTCTCCTGTTTGCACTTCGCCAACATCCAACAGCTAGCCTCTTCCGGGGTAGAAAAGAGCTGCTAGCTGCATGCATCTCTGACCTCCGTGTCATCCTCGGTCTCCCCCTTCCTGTCCAAGATTTCCTCCTCCTGGCTCGGTTCACTTTTGACTGGCACGCGAGCCACTGAAGTATCCACAGTGGTCTTCGCAGTGGAGGTGGGGGTCGCTGCTGAGTATCACGTCCAGCTCTTTGTAGAACCGGCAGCTGGTGGGCGCAGCACGTGAGCGGTGGTTTGCTTCCCATGCCTTGTGGTAGGCATTCCGCAGCTCCTTCACTTCGACTCTGCACTGCAATGTGTCCCGTTCGTGGCCCCTTTCTTTTATGCATCGTGAAATCTGTCCGTAGGTATCATAATTCCTATGGCTGGAGCACAGCTGGGACTGGACAGCCTCCTATCCCCAAATGCTGATGAGGTCCAGCAGCTCGGCATTGCTCCAAGCGGGGGATCACCTGGTGTGTGGAGCAGGCATGGTCACCTGGAAAGATGCACTGAGACCACTGCACACGTCACCAAGCAAACAGGAAGGGGACTTTCAAAATTCCAAAGGAATTTATGGGGTGGGGATGACGGTTGGTCACCTGAGGGCAGGGCAGTCGCGTTCAAACCGATGACCAGAGAGGTGAGAACAGGGATTCTGGGACACCTCCCGGAGGCCAACTGCAGCGCTGTAATCGACCAGGGTGTCTACACTGGCACCGCAGCGCTGTAGCCCCAGTGCAAGTAAGCTGTATGCCTCTCATTGGGGTGTTTATTTTACAGCGCTACAACTTTGCAGATTCTGCGAACTAAGTGGCTTGGCAGTGTGTACACCTCAGGAGTTACAGCACAGAAAGCTGTTTTACTGCGCAGAAACTTGCCAGTGTAGACAGGGCCTAATATTTAGAAGATAAAGTAGTGCTAGTTTAAACAATAGTATCTAGTAAGAAGATTGAAAGAATATAACACAGTTAACAATGTTTTTCAGCATAAGCATGTTTTTCAATTCCCCTTTGTGAAAATGGTTTTATGAAATCTCAAAACAAATAGCAGTAAAATATGCAAGTTTCCACCCTAAGGACTGCAGTTCAAAATGAGAACTTCTTATTTTAATTAAATCCCTGAAGATCTAAATTAAACTTTTTTTTTTTTTTTTTTAAAGCCCACCATACCGGAAGAGATTGGTTTTGTTTGTTTTTTCTGGAGGTGCGCATGATGGAGGGATGGGAAGCAAACCCGCTTTACTGTCACATCACACTGTAATTTAAAATTCATAATCCTTCATATACAGTGCATGTCCTAGTGGAACTCTTTTAGATTTCCTTACCGTTATATTTTTGTTTATAAAACTCACATTACATTTTGGATCTACAGAAAGGTGATGGGCGGCAGGCACGTATAAATTAATCTTAATTTTTATAGTATTTTACTAAATGCCATGCCAGGTCTAATTGAAGCAACTCTTGGGCTCCCAACAAAACAGTTGCACTAGAGTCCCTCTCTTATTATATGACCAAAGACACACAGTGCAACCATTTCTCTTCTACGTGCCCCAAATTGCTCTGTCATGTCAGCTGGGGAATTCCCTCCCATAGCGATGGGAACAGGAATATAAAATGTTTCAGTTGCCGATAGGAATTATTTGTGTACGCTGCAGATGAAGTAATTCTGATAGTTGTACTTCCATTAACTGGTGGAGGCAGTAGTTTGGCCTGCTTGGTAAAGGTATGTTTTTGATATGAGGACTTGTGTGGATTACTTTGAGGTGTGTGACAGAGTTGTCATTATGATATGAGGAAATCTATATTTTGGATCCTTCGATCTTTGTGAGCAAAGGAAAAGGTTGTATCTGTACCTTCAGGATCCAGTATGCATCATTTCAATGCTGAATTGCATATGTTATATAATTAGTAGGCCACAGAAGATTATTACAAAGGGTATTGTTAGTAGCAAGCTGAGATAAGAGACGCTATAACTAGAATAGTAAAGATGTCTGAAGTACTGTAACTTTCACCACGTAATGAAAATTCTGTTGCAGTTCTGATCTTCAGCCCACGCTTTTTATTCAGCTTTGCACCTGTTTTGGGGGGTGGAGAGGAGGTGGTTAGGAATGAGGTCTCATTCGGTCAAATCAGTTATAGAAAACATATTTGTCAGCTGTGTTAGAGTATATCAGTTTAATCTGGTAAAGAATTGCTCATGCTTGTCACATCTCCATTTTATTCAGGCTTAATTTAAAAGTGAATTTAAGGCTGTTTAACTGTTTGAGATCTCAAATCAGTTATGGAGTCCATGGGTAGAATTTAAGCATAGTTAACTAATTCAGTTTCAAAATCCTAATTCATGTTCTGGACTGAATGGAACTTCATGTTGCAAACCAATTTAAAAATAAAATTGATAAATGTAAAGGTGACTAAAGCAGAACTGAATCTGTGAATAAATGTTTGCATTTGTGTTAGGAAAATCTTTGTTTGTTTTAAATGTATAGTTTGTATATGGAAAACTGGAAATATTTTCAATATAAAATTTATATTTTGTAATATAATGGTTAAACCATTATATTGAAATTTATAAAGTGCTCTTGTAAAATGAAAGTACTGTTTTCAAGTGCTAATGGTGTCCCAATCACAACTCTCACATTTTATCAACATTAGAAAAGCCTACTTTTAAACAGTAGATTGCTCTCATTAAAATATGTATGTTTTGCAAACTTTGTTAACCACAGATAATAGGCTTCAATACATGCATTTTCTTTTTACTGTTTGCATAAGCGAGAGCACTTCGATAGAATAGCATTCAGAAAAAAACATACCTTCTGATTAATGGACTGAAGCACCATGTAGACAAGCCATTACATCTCTAAGATATCGACAGAAGCTTGGACCTCAGAGGAAGGGGAGGAGAGTTTTGCTGTTATGAAAGCAAAAAGACAAAACATTTTAAAATGACTTTTCTGACATTTTATGAAATATTGTAAGGACGCTAAGGTCAGATGCTATTAAAGCAAATTGACTCCATGTTAAACAACATTTGTCTAATAATGAAATGTCAGAGTATTGGATAAATGGCTACTTTTCTGTTCTTTTTCTTGCACAGTAGAAAATTTTGTGTTTCATAGAGTAAATGCTCTGGAAGTAACATCTGGTAAGAAAAATATATTCTTTCCAAAATCATGTTGTAAAATCTCAGTGATGTACACTGAGTATGTCCCATTTTGGGTTATGGAGTAGTAAATCAACTCAATAAAAATAAAAACAAATTGGTTCCTGAAGGTTTAATAAGCACTTCATGTAATTGGGGATTGGCAGTGAGTGGTGGTTTGAATTAGCTTCACAGATTCTACAGGAGGTGTCCACGATTCCTTCTCCTTAAGACTGTCTGGCAAAAGTTTCCTTTCGTTATTATTATTTGCTGTTAGGCGTTTGTAACATGTCAGTTAACATTGTATGTGAACAGAAATATTGAAATATTTCTCATTACTGCTTAGTTCTGAGCAGGCCACATCCCCAAGAGCAGAGAGTTCATAGAACATTTCCTCAGCCTCTCCAAGCAATTGCTGAAGATAGAGAGCCTGCCATCTTTCTTTATCCATATATGGATGATAATGATGAAGATACTCTTGTATAATTTTTCTGATCTGGCATTGGAGTGAAAGACCCTTTTTTAATCACCTAAAGAATCCGTGAATCAATAAAGAACACTAGATGTCAAATAAAGCGGTTTTAATTTCACTTCAGCTGTGTCTCTTTCCTTGGACTACTCAGGCTTGTTAGCTCCCACTTCAGCTGTCTGGAGTACAAATGTCTTTTGCATTATAAAAATTGATAGACAATATAAAAATGTTTAGCCCTGAATTTACTTCATTTTTTTTTAAATTGCAATGTTTAAGTATTAAGCATGATTATCCTTTTTAAAAACTTGGGTATATAAGTGCCTATTGTGAAATTACTTGCGGGGAGAGGGGTTTCTGACATGAAAACTCTCAAGTTTTCAAGGAAGACAAAGCACCACTCTAATATAGTGTAAAAAAAAGTAACAGCTGTATGTCTATTAATGTTTTCCTTTATTAAACTTTCATTAGTAAAAGAGAGAATGTGCCCTAAGAATGGTGATCTACACTTCAGGAAGTGATAAAGATACTCTTATTGAAGCATGTTCTCAAAGGCCATTAATCTGTGATTGCAGAGGGGGGAGGACAGAAAAGAGAAAACCAGCATTGATTTGAGTTATGTGCTAGCTAAAGCAGAAATCACTTGTCTGTCTTGGCAATATTGGAACACATCGTTTCTCTCAATAAAAATATAGCATCCGTCTATCCTTTTATATTAGTATCTGATTTAAGCCTAATAACTGCATATTTGCAAAACCTTCCTATCTTCACAGCATGAGCACTTAAATATTAATTGTATTTAAATGCTTCTCAGTAGGGGCAGTTGTTAGACTTATACTTGCAAAGGGCACTTGCATGCGAGAGACCTCCGTTTTTTGTATTTGTGAAGATTAACAGAGAGATACCAATAGTTTTGTGATGATAGTTTACTTTAAAAGTTTCAAATGTCAGAAAGCAATCATTTTATAGAAGGTGAATCTGTTCAGGGTGCTACTTTGTTCTATTTATCTTCTTATGTACCTCTGAATCAATTAACTAAAAAACATGGTCTCCCAGATTATTCTAAAACAATTTTCTAAGTTGAGAGAGCTACATACTAATTTTTACTACATGTATTTTTAATTTTTAATATCCGGGAAAGAGCACAACTCTGCTGGAATACAAAGTTGTTCATTTATACTACTGGATTTGAGCCCCCAGAGGTTGGTTGCATCTAGAAAGATTAGTATCTAAATTTCCCTAATTTTTGGGAGGAGTGATCTAATTGGAATATGATCCAAGATAGTTAAGAAAGAAAGAACAGTACTAGGTACACGTTAGGTGGCTGTTTCTGAGGATTACCTCTGCAAAATAGCCTCTGCATCTGTATAGCATGAGAAGTTTGTGGTGTCTCTATATGCCAGCGGCTGCTGAGGCAAATTTAGGCTGAACAGAACTTGTAAGTAATTGCATTATAACCAAAGGTCAGTGCCCTTTTTGTCTGTGTTGTACCAACAAATAGGGGATTCCCTGCCCCCAAATAATTAAGTAGGAATATGCACTAAATGTGTATTTTCAAATATTTTAATCAGTAAATGTTACTTTTGAGCTGACTACATCACCATGAATGACTTATCACTTGGCAGAAGCTTCTGTTTTTCCTGATTCTTCCCAGATGAGGTCCTATCTGATGTAGGACTCAAAGTACAGATTACTAAATAATGAGAAAACTGCATATCTTCAAAGCTGGTGTGAGATTAATTAATTTCTTTTTTTTAAGTGACTAATGTGTAAAGGGATTTTAACATGATTAAATCAACGAAAAGCAAGTATTTTCTTTATTCCTATTGTGTAAGTCAGAGAACATTCAAAACTGTTCTGCATTCTGAGAACCCCTAATTTACAGCTTAAAATGATAAAATTGATTTGGTTCTATTTACGTAGGTGGAAAATAGCTTACTCTTCCTTCTAATTCATCTTCGTGAATGCAATGTAATATATTATTTTAGTCTAAGGCCTTATGTACATCTCATACTATAACACATTTGTCATGTGTTTTTGTTTTTGTTTGTTTGTTTTGTTAAAAGTTATATGGATAACAGTCAGCTATTTCTTTTGAAAATACACTGTAATTACTCAATGTTACAAAACATACATAAAATTAGCTGCTGCTGCTGTGCTTACTGGAAGTTTTTTAATGTCTTTTTTTAACTAGAATACTGCTTAATCAAGATCTTATGTTAATTCTCCCTTGAATTTGAATTCTGCTGCAACTAGAAAAGGCACAAGATGTATAATATATTATTCCACAACAGTCTGCTATATATGGTATATCATTAATACAGCTTTGAAACTTTACTGTGCAGAAGAAAAATACTGCTTTTAGCCATCTTATTTTTAATGAAACAAACACAAAATCAGTTTCTTTATCTTGTCATATCTTTTTTGTAAACGTTCCCTTTATTTTTAGTAGTTTGCTTAATACAGTGTTGTACTGTATTTGTTTGTTTGTTTTTTGTTGTTGTTGTTTTTTTTAATTTGTCTGCTGCTGCCTGACTCTGTACTTCTGGTTCCAAATGAGGTGTGTGGTTGACTGATCAGTTTGTGACTCTGGTGCTCATAACTCTGAGGTTCTACTGTACTGACAACTTTTAAAATAATTCACCTTTACTCTATTTTTCATGTTTCACATTTGAAATAAGATTTTCCTGAAGGACTTTCTTGAGGGTTTCGAAGTATTACATTTTAACTGAAGGGTAGGGATGCTTATTCGTTAACGAAGACCTCTTTTGTCTAGAGTGCTTGGTAGTCCATTAAAGTTACATAGGTGTTGTCAAAAAATAAACATCCGTTGAAAGAATCTCACTAAAAATTCCTTTCGCTCTGTTACTCAGCTTTTGATTCTTGTGATGTGATAATTTCACTGGCTATCCAGTTGCTGTAGCTTTCTAGGGTTGATGAGACCTGAATTTCTAATATTAACAAAAAAACTTGGTTACTTTTTAAAGTTATTTTTGAACAACTTGCAGGGCGCTTTTTACCCATTATAAAAACACAAAAAGGCACAAGTTCATTTTTTTAACCTGTGGAGATCACTGGGGCCAAGCAGGCTTGTACAGCCCACGTCACTGTGTCCTCTCTGCTCTTCTTAATGAGTTACGTAGATGAAAGCAAGATATGTCTACAAGCTTCAGATTACATCCCTGGTTGCAGTGTAGATGCAGCCTACATTCACATTTACAGATACTCTGTGCATATCTCTCTGGTTTATTTGTACTCAATAAGTGCATATTGGAAGACTTTGAGGACGCTAAACAGCTAATGTTGTTTAATAAAAGTATGCTTGTCAGTGTGTTTTAGCAGCTTATGCTGCTGTAGATATTTTTTTTTTAAAGGTTTAAAAAGTTGTGTTCTAACATTTTAAGCACCTCAGGCAGCTTAAATGCATAGGCAGCCTTAAAGATTTTCTTTCTGCTAAAATAAATAAAATCTTATGGCCAAAAAAAGATAGCTCAAAGGATGTACAATTAAAATAAACTGAATTTATAATCAAAGAAAAGGTTAGTGCTCCGGTAAGTGTGTATATATAGTAGTATTTATTTATTTATTATTTGTGTGTAAGAGCGTGCTTCTGGAATTCACTGTATATGGGCAGGCAGGCCCAATATAACCCAATTGACTTCAGTAGGGCTCTGCAAAGACAGAGTGCATTGCAGGATTGAGGTGTAAATGTGTCATTTAACATATTCGTTTATATTGTAATTGTTAGTATTGTAAAATATGTAGCATAAATTATATAGATTGTGCAATGTAATTGAGCTAGCATTGCTATTGAAACCTTAATTTTCCAATTTCCTGAATTTTGATTATTTAGTCACAATTTTAAACTGGCTACAGGCAAAAATGTTTGCTGTGGCTTGATTCTAGGAACTTACCAAATAAGGCCTGGTCCCTCAAATGCATTATGCATTTTAGTAACTTTATGCATCTGAGCAGTCTTATGGCAGTCGATTCATATATGGAAAAAAAATTGTGTGTGTTAGAAGATTGGGTTTAAAATAGAAGGTGATGTAATATACAAGGTACTTGTGTTGCATTGTTTTTCACAGCTATTTTATTTTCGTTGTTCTAGGTGTTTAAAAGGTCAAAAATTAAAACATAACCTGCTGTGCAAAGTTCACAGCAGCTTACAAGTCTTTTGATATTATCAGCATCACTGCTACAATTCATTAGGAAAAAAATTCTTGCATACTTCTAATACACCTCTACCCCGATATAATGCCACCCGATATAACACGAATTCGGATATAACACGGTAAAGCTGCGCTCCGGGGGGGCGGGGCTGCGCACTCCAGTGGATCAAAGCAAGTTCGATATTACGCGGTTTCACCTATAACGCGGTAAGATTTTTTGGCTCCCGAGGACAGCGTTCTATCGAGGTAGAGGTGTATCATGAATTCTACACAGATAGCAATATGAATTTAACCTACTCAAGTTCAGCAAAAAGGTCATGTAGTGTGGATCTAGTCTAAAAAGGCAGCATGAAAATGATGTGATAGCAAATGAGTGATCATAAAGAGTAAGGGGGGAAATACTAGGAAATACTAATTTAAGTAACATTTGACATTAGCAGAAATTTGCATGGAAAATGTTTAGCAGTATTTTATATTACTTAGAACTTAGAAGCCTCAAACAAGATAGGGGCCCCTTTGACTGTTGACATGGTGCAAAAATATACCAAGATAGTTCTTCCTGTGAAGAACTCACAATCAGAGAAAAAATGACACATGAGAGGGGAGGGGAGAGAGACCCAAATATATACAATTGTTGAATAAGTTTGTAATCTTTATATTATAAATAGATAAAGCAGGTACCAACTATTTCCCTTGCCCATATCCTGCTCAACCTTGTAAGACACTTACAAATGTTGGCAATTTTAACAGGAGTGTTTGCAAGTCAATAATATTAGTGGTATTGGCTGTATTTCCTTTAATAGGAATAGAGACTCTAGAGCAGGGGTGGGCAAACTACGGCCTGCGGGCTTTGGATCCGACCTGTGGGATTGCCACCCCTGTGGCGCCACGGGCCCCGCGCCGCTGCTGGAAGCGGCCGGCACCATGTTCCTCCGGCCCCTGGGGGAGTGGAGGGGGGCAGAGGGCTCTGTGCATTGCCCTCGCCTGCAGGCACCATCCCCCGCAGCTCCCGTTGGCCGGGAACGGGGAACTGCGGCCAATGGGAGCTTTGGGGGAGGTACCTGCAGGTGAGGGCAACGCGTGGAACCCCTCCACCCCCGCTCCTTCGGGGGCTGCAGTGACGTGGTGCCGGCCGCTTCTGGGAGTGGCATGGGGCCAGGGCAGACAGGGAGCCTGCCTTAGGCCCGCTGCACACCGCTGCCACCCTGGAGCCACCCCAAAACCCTCCTGCCCTCTGCACCCCAACCCCCTGCCACACCTCTCCTGCACCCCAACCCCCTGACCTGAGCTCCCCCATCTTGCACCCCAACCCCTTGCCCTGAACCCCTTCCTGCACACCGCACCCCCTCCCACACTCCGAACTCCCTCCCGCACCCCAAACCCCTGCCCCAGCCCTATATTCATGGCCCTGCATGCAATTTCCCCACCCAGATGTGGCCCTCAGGACAAAAGTTTGCCCACCCCTGCTCTAGAGGTAATTGGCACAAATGTTTTCCCAAGTGAGGATTTCGATGGTAATAATACTGCCAGGTTATATGGAACCTTTTTCTCCACTTCATGTATGCTAAAAATGTGCATGCACACAAAAATAAAATAATAAACCATAGAAAGTGTAGATACTGTAATGAATTGTTATTGAACTCTACTTGAATAAACAATGTTATTGTCTCAAGGTCAAATCACTTCACCCAGTGCAAAAACAGAGTATGGGTTTGCATACTGTGATTCCATGCGATTAGGGATATGTAATGCAATACGTTCCCCTTTCCTCCATACAACAGTTCCATGTCAGAGCCAGATTGAAAACCATGGGTTACACAATGCATAACCCTATGTGGGTATAGGTGGGTTTTCTAGTGGATTCTGTGTCGTTGTGGACCACTTGGCATACTCCACCTTTGCAGTAGCACAGATTAGAACACTGTTAAGCATCAAATAGGTGGTGTGGAGTTCCCTCTGCAGACACTTTCTGCAACAAACTACCCCAGTGCAGTATGAGTATACTGGTTCCACTGTCATCTGGACTATGTCTGCAGAGATTGAGGATTCAAGAGATTGAGGTTTACTGGTGATATCCAGAATGTCATGAAGCTTTGAAGAGTGTATGTTACAATTTTTATGGAAGCTGTTCTTGGCTTATGTATCTGCTGCAAATGGATGTTACATTATAAGAACATTCCATTAGTTTAGTTACCATCCTGTCCCTCTGGGTTTTTTTCTGTCAATTTCGATGATTTTTTTTTTTTTTAAGTTAGTGTGTCCATTGACTTCAGACTACAGAGCTTCATCCTTCTGTAACTCAACATTTCTGATTATACTGGTATCTGGTATTGCCTGAAACTCCATAAACACTTAAAGTATAGATGGAGACTTCATAGCTGTTTCTTTCCTTATTCAACTATGTCTCTAAAGGATAGTATGACTTCT
This sequence comes from Platysternon megacephalum, assembly GCA_003942145.1. Taxonomy (NCBI): domain Eukaryota; kingdom Metazoa; phylum Chordata; order Testudines; family Platysternidae; genus Platysternon; species Platysternon megacephalum. Next base: position 3,129,610 of record QXTE01000132.1, read on the forward strand.
GATATTTTCCTCACTGATAGTCTTCACAGAAGTCTTCTTAAAACCTCAGTTTTTCCAGGCAATACCTATTTTACATTTAAAATGTATCACTTAATTTTGTTTCTCTTTACATGTCTCCCATCACTAATAATTCATTTACACATTTTTATCTCAACATTCTCCAGTCTAATTATTTAGCTTACAGAATATTCTTGCCTACCAACTTTATTTGTTATTTAGTGATTTTAGCTCCCCCACCCCGCTTGTAAATTTCTTTGACATATCAAAGTTAGTCTTAATGCAGGACAGTTGCCAAAGAAGTTTATGGAATATAAGTCAGACAAGCAGTCTGGTTGGATCATTTGCTTGGAGAGGAAGAATGATGTTCCAGGCTTGCCTGATGAATGGACTGTGGGGAAGAGAATGTAGTTTAAAGGCACAGGCTTCCATCTGAGAGAGAGTGAATAATGGAGCCAAGCTGTAGGTTTCTCTGGTGATGGTACCATCTGGGAGAGTATCCCTAATACAGGAGCTATAATTAGAGAGCAAGGGAAACTTTTTTTGTTTAATGTGCCTGTATAAGCTTAAATATTGGTTCTCTTTGAAATTTTCCTTGTTCTTTCAAGCCTGTTTCAGCTCTTTTTTTTGTATATTTATTTCCCCCACCAGTGATATTTACTCTATTGAAAACGTCTTAAAGTGTATTAGGCAGGCAGATAGGATAAGATCAGAAGTGGTCATAGAAACTGTCAAATTACTTTTTCTGTGAACCTGTAGCAAGTCTCTACAGGTGAAACACTAATGTATACGCAACTGAACTACTGGTAATGGTGCTTTCAGTAGTAATTCATAACTGTTGTGTAATTCAGAAAATATCTTTTTTAAATTAAAAATCTCCATTTAAAATATTTAGTACTAAAAAAGCACAGTCCACCACCAGTTGCATGCAAAACAACATTGAATTGCTGTCTTTTATTTGATTAGCAAAAAGTGTAACGTTTAACAATACTACAGTGTGTGATATTAAATTCTTTAAGCAACTCCTGTGATCTAACAGTCTACCTAATGTTAACAGCATAGTTATTGATAGCTTGCTTTCTTCCAAATGCCAAAAATGAGTTTTTAAAATTATTTTAATGTAAGATGCTTGCTTTCTTTTGATCTGCAAATCACAGAAATGTATAATTTACTTTGGAGCTAAGCCTTGGCTAGTATGAAGTTTTGGTTCTGATTTTTCAAATACAGCATAAACCATATTTCATTGGATTTAACCACATTTTGAGAAACAAAGAAAAGTAGTAGTAAGGAATATCTAGATTAAAAGTAACATGGATGTTGTATTAGATTAGTCATTTCTAAATCAAATTTAGCCTAACTTCCTCCATCTTAAAATTGCATGCTGTTAAAATGAAAATTGTTTTGGTATAATGAAATTTTGTATGGAAAAACAATGAAGAACATTGTTTGACGTGTTCATTATGATGGAACAACATCCAGTAGAATATAGCTGGTACAAGTATTAAGTAGAGAATACATTGTGTTAGGAAACTTCGTATATTTTCATGTCTTAAACTTTAGAAATTGTTCCTATTAATATTCTAGTTGGGAAGTTCTGAGATTCCTTCTCTCTAATTTGAGATGGTGGATAGAAGAATATGGCTTTGATGGCTTCCGGTTTGATGGTGTTACATCTATGCTATATCACAGTCATGGAATTGGTAAGTAGATTAATCAATCTAGTTTTTAGTGAAAGAATACCCTGCCTCTTGGTCTTACTGCGGTACTTTTCAGGAAATTGGTAATAACAAAAAGATACTGGGTAGATCTACATTTCAGCTATTTTAAAATAGCAAGTTTGTTAATCTTTTGCTGTGCTGCGATTAAATGAATTATTGCAAATGTTGTTTTAAAAAGCTTGACACTTGTAAATCTGACTCACTATATTTGGGGCCTTGATCTTTTTTGGTTGCTAGGTACGGGCTTCAGTGGAGATTACCATGAATATTTTGGCCTACATGTGGATGAAGATGCCCTCGTTTATCTAATAATGGCCAACCACATGATTCATTTATTGCATCCAGAATCCATAACAGTAGCTGAGGTAATATTAAGTTTAGCCATATCTTTATATCTGAGTAAAGGTTTATAATATCAGTAAATAAGTGTACTTTTGAAATGTCATTCTGTCTTTATTACAACTTCTTTAGAGTTATTCGTATATTTCACATATTTAACATGAATCAATTTCCATTGTAGTGAACATTACCTGCTAATTATTAGTGACAATTTTGTTAAAGAAAAATATCAGCAGATAAATACTAAGGGTGGATGGGTTCCTTCTTCATGCAGTCATCTGTGTGTTCGAGGGGAGGGGAGAATTAAGTATTAATGATGATTTTTCTTTCCATTGGTGGGACATTACGGATGCTGTGGGTTAGCTTGTAAGAAGGTTCTTAGTTTAGATATCATTGCTTTGCTTGCTTGTTGTTGCTCTGATTGCCAAATGTTGACTAGTTATTCATGGTACCAAATGTTCACAATTAACAGTCCCAAAGACTGTGCTGATATAATTCAATATATGCATAATTGACAATATATGCATAACTAATAATTCCCCTCTGTGATAAATATGATAAATTTTGAAGTTTCTTAAATGTTTATGCTAATTTAGATTTAACATTAAAATTGTCTGGGTTTCTGAGTAAGTAGGATTCTTCTTCGAGTGCTTGCTCATGTCGATTCCATTCTAGGTGTGTGCGCACCTACGTGCCCAGTCGTTGGAGGTTTTTGTTTATCGGTAGGGCCAGCTGTGGCGCCGCCTTGGGTGCCGCGCTCATGCGTAGGTATATCAGGCGCCGCCGGCCCTATACCCTCTCAGTTCCTTTTTACTGCCTGTGGTGGTTAGTTGAAGTGCCTTTCCTTGCGTAGCGGTTTTGTGTCTTCTGACTTTGAGCCTTAGGGATTTGTACGTAGTTGTTTATAGTAGTTAGTGTTAAGTAGTTCTTAAGTGTAGTTAGGAGTTAGAAATTAGAGTCACAGCGGGGACTTTGCTCCAGGTGGGACATGCCTCTTTCTCCAAGGTTTAAGCCCTGCGCAGACTGTAACAGGCCTCTACCTGTAAGTGACCCCCCAAGTGCTGTCTGAAGTGCTTGGGGGAATCGCATGTGAAGGAGAAGTGTCGTTGTAAAAATTTTCGACCCAGGACTCAGAGTGGGATATTCAGTTCCAGGCTTTCCTCGAGGAGGCTGCCCTTTGTCCAGCTTCTAAGACATCCTTCGAAGACTCGCCTACTACCTCAGCCTCAGTGCGCACCGCCCACCCAGCACTGCTCCCCATCGCCAGTGTCCAGGAAGAAAAGAAGCAGCACGGCTCCCCTGCACCAGGCAAGAAAGGCCATGGGGCATCAGGCAAAGGACCCAGTTGGGCCGCCGGCCACTCCGGAGCCACATAGACGTGCCTTCTTGGTCAGGGTCCTTAGCCCCCTAAAGGATCCACCACCAACTGGTAGGGGACCCAAACTTCTGACAGCATCAATGCTTTCCCAAGCTCCCCTGGCACTGAGTGAGCATAGGCCTCTGCCCATGCTGCTGGCACAGACTCCCTACCAGGGCAAGCCAGCCACTAAGACCCCTCAGGAGGCGGTAGAACACCGCCAATCCCCCGAGACAAGGCAGCGCTCTCCATCACCATGCTGCAGATCTCTAGTGTCGCAGCCCAGATCCTCTGGGGCTCACCCTCAGTCACCGGCACTGCGATCGTGGTCCCTGCCATCTCTACATGGATCGCCTTGGGGGAGGCCCCAGTCTCTGTTCCACCGGCACCGTTTGCCCTCCCTCCAGTTGTCCTCTCAGCACAGATCTTGGTCGCCTGCCCTGTGGGAGCTCTCCCCGTCATGATTCCAGTCCCCCCAGCCCTGGTCCCCTTGATATTGGCACCGATCCTCTCATTCCAAATACCGGTCTCTGGCAGCGACGGTCAGCAGGCAGACACAGGTGTCAATGGCCCCTCTGGTCACCGGAAGGGAATTCCTCCAGCATGAAAGGGCAGTTCAGCCCCTCGCTAAGACATCACTGGCATAAATGGGCACCTGAGGCTTCATCGATGTCTATGGCGCTACCTTGGCAGCATGGCCAGTGGCCTTATTGGAGTGCGTGGGGCATGCCAGTGGTGACGATGCTCCCTTCGCACCGCTCATCTGCCGCTGCCTCAGAGTAACACTGGTGTCACCACCAGCAGCAGGCTCAGTGTATGAGACCCGCTTGGAAGTTGGGGTAGAGGAGACAGCGCCCACCCAAAACTTCCCTCTCCCATGGGGGATGATGTGCCAGAGCCTCCCCCGGCGGTACAGTCGTCATCTTCATCCCCGGATGAGGCAGTCTTGGGACCCTCGGGGGGTTTTAAAGAACACCAGGCCCTGCTTTGACGGGTGGCTGAGAACTTGGGCCTACAGATGGAGGGGAGAGCCAAGCATGCGGACACCTTGTTCAACGTCCAGTCTCACTTGTTGTCTCTGTGGCCAATGAAAAGGACAAGCAGGGGCACACTAGTTCAACTCCCATAAGTAAAGAGGCCAAAAGACTGGACCCTTTTGGGAGAAAAATTTATTCTACAGCCCGCCTGCAATTCCAGGTGGTGAACCATCAGGCCCTCTCATAATTTTAAGTTATGAGACTCCCTCCGTAAATTCAAGGAGTCCCTCCCTCAGAGTGTGGCCTGGGAATTTGGCACTCTGGTGGAGAAGGGCACCACGGCCGCTCTCTACACATGCGGTGGACTCGGCAGCTAGGGTGGTCGTGTTGGTGGTGGTCATGAGGTGCAGCTCCTGACTTCAGACCGGCTGCCTGTCCCAAGAGATGCAGACCTTTTATCCAGGACCTCCCATTCGATGGGAATGGTCTCTTTTTGGAACAGACTGATATGAGGCTGCATGGGTTAAAGGACACTCGGGCCACCCATCTCTTGCTGGGCATGCATACGTCGCAGTCTACGTGGAAACAGTTCCGGCTGCCCCTGCCACCAAGGCCTTGTTAGCCTTGTCAAGGGTCTGGTTTTGGCTTCAAAAGATTGTTGGCATGCAGAATAGCTAATGGTAATATCAAACTCCAAAGCAGTAAATTTCTGTTAATTGACTGTTGGGTGTTTTTCACTAACGTGTTTTTATGTTAAGAAAAAGAAACTCTTAAGAATTTCTTTGTTAATATAATAGTACTGTGTAATGCATCTGGGTTTGTTGTTTTTCTCCTTCCAGCCACCTAGAAAAGACACATGCAAGATGCAGGATGCATCTATATGTCATGAGGAATGTGAAGACCTATTTTTTTATTCACACTATTTTATTAAGAATTCCAATTTCAGCCTTCAGAAAACAAAATAAGGCTAATTGCAGTTGTATGTGGCATCCTAATATGTAACTGACCGCTGTATACCAATATGCTGTTAAGAGCTTAATGACATCAGGAATCAAAAATAGCAACTGATGAAAAGAAGCAATTATTTGATGCATAAAACTTAAGGTGGCTATATTGATCTTTCGGTTCACTTCAAGTAAAATTGGTTCATCTAGGGAATGATAGTCAGATTATCAACATTCCTACCGATGAAACTTTGAATTCAGCCTGTTTGTATTATCTGGTTTAAGATTCTTTTTAAACAAGATTGGTCTTCAATTTATTCTCTTTAAATTGAAAACTACAGTACTTCAATTCAATACATCATTTTTCTGTCTAGGGGGAGTCTATATACAAAATGTGGAATTGAGCCACATGCTAATGATAGAAAGAGATTGGGGTGGAGGAACTATTGATATGATTTTAAATTAAAACGGTTATCATGAATTTGTGCTTGCATGTAATGACAGCTGAATAAGTTCCTCATGAGAGAAGAGAGGTTTTGTCTAGAGTATGACAAATTGTCGTATACTCCTTGAAGAGTTGTCTGATCACTTTAAGTAAAGAATTTTGTAATTTTCTGTGTATTCCCCATCTAGCTTTGCCTTAGTAATTTCTATGCCCAAGGTAACTTTCAAAGTCCTGAGATTCCTTTTTTGACCGAATCCTTCAACTCCCTCCATCTCTGCTTTTTTGGTGCTAATAGAAGTTGTGATACTCCAAATAGTGCTACTGGGACCAGCCTGTTAGGCTACCAGTGTCCTCAGTTCTTTGTTTCACACCATGCAGGATGACACAAACACTGCTGCCAGACAGGAGTACAGTGTAGAAGTAGGTAGTGGTTGGCTGATTAAGGTTTCCTTCAGCCTTTCATTTAAAGTGAGAATTAAATGATTTTGGTAATAATGAAAACAAATGTTAATAACCAAAATTACACCACACACTTCAGGCAAAACATTGATTTTCTGGAAGGCTAGAAATAAATCCATTAGTAGTTTCAGGTATAGGAAAGCATCAGACTTCTCTGTGAAATTTTAGGGCTGATATCTAATGTATTGTTCCAATCGAACTAACAAATGAGTTTTTGCACTTCAAACTTGAGTTGCCTGTAAATCTAAACACAGTGGTATGCATAAGCTATTAGTTCTATTTATGCCACTGATGTAGACAAATATGTTATGTCAAGTTTTTATGTTTAAAAATTCTGGCACTTAAAACTGTAGACATTAGCTTGAGAGAGAACAGTAGTTGCTTGGTTGGCAAAGCTCAAAGCCTCATAGAAACATTGTCCTTGATCTCATAGACTTCAGAACATCATGCTGTCAGGAACTTACCAGAGACTGCCTTGCACGTCTCAGCAGGTGAGCAGCCATGAATGCCATGTGCCTGACCAACTTAGGAGAGCTGTTGGACTCCCCTCCTCCACACTGCCTTAACTGCTTGGGAAGGGAGAACTACTTCCATGGACCTTGTTGGTTCTATTCACCTTATAGTAGGTATCCATGTGGGAAAAGCCCAGAAGTGTAGAAAATCTTGTGACTAATGTAGAAACTCTTTTGTCAACCAATTTTAACACTTTCAGGGTTCCTTACATTTGTTTTTAAATAAAAATATCCACACTTAGCCCTGGTCTACACTGGGGGAATAACGTAGCTGAAGTCGACGTACTTAGATCGACTTACCGTGGTGTCTTCACCGCAGTGAGTCGATTGTTGCCGCTCCCCCGTCGACTCCACCTGCGCCTCTTGTGGCGGTGGAGTACAGGAGTTGACAGGAGAGGGCTTGGGGATCGATTTATCGTGTCTAGACTAGACGCGATAAATCGATCGATCGCTGCCCGCCGATCCGGCGGGTAGTGTAGACATACCCATAGACTTTCTCTCAAGTCTGCTACAGAAAACATTATACCAAATAGAAGACACAAGAGTGTGTTTAAAAACACAGTGAAAAATCCCCATGCAAGGTCCTCGATCACTTTATCCCATTTAACCATATACCATGCACCTGGATCTTCTGAACTGGGGCAGCTTTCTCCTAGAGTAGATCAAATGTAGCAAAAAGGCATTTGCATTTTTTTTGCAAATGAAATGCGGCTTATTTTGGTTACTTTTTTGAATGTGGCAAAATGTGTGCTGACACTGCAAACGTTGTGCTGGAAATACTCCTACAGCTTGTTTGAAAATCTATTATTCACACAATAGTTAAAAAAAAACAAAAAAAAACCCCACACACGTTTAGAGAGATGCCATAATTGAAGGGTTGGAAATTTCTTCTGTGTTTATAAAGTGGGGGCCATCTCTTCAGAAACAATACTATGTGATGAAAGTGACCAGTCATATGGTATATTCAATAAATTATACATTCACAAGCTTGAATTATATTTTAAGGGAGAGAACAAAGCTGATCAGAATTTCAATCCGTGTTTTTGATTCTGAATTCCTTGGCACTTCCATTGAAGTGGTAGAAGGAATTATCCCATTGGATTCAAGGTAAGCAATCTGGGATTGAGTTTTATGAGCATATCCTAATTGTTAGAGCTAGTTGACTGGATTATTTAGTTTACATACATCCAAGTAGTCTGAAAAGAAAAGTAAAAGCTAATCAGTGCTAGCTCTCATCGCACTAAAAATAGTGTAGCTATGACAGTGCAAGTTGTGGGAAGGGCTAGCCGCCCTGAGTAAATTCCTGTGGTCTCTGATGAGCACGTACTTGGGGTGGCTAGCCCCTGGCACTCCCATGGGTACACTCTCTTTTTAGCATACTAGCTCTTTCAGAATTAGCGTGGGGTATGTCTCCTTAAGCTGGGAGTCTCACCCTCAGCTCAGAAACTACCAGCATTACATTAAAATGTAATTGTATGCTCTGCACCTGTAGACTTTGTATAGCAGTAATGTTTGGAGCTTGATATCTGATGCTTTTTTTTTTTTTTTTTAAATAGGAAGCTTTCTTAGGGTGGAAAATGTAAAGAACCACTTGAAGTTCTAGCAAAATAATGTTGCAATGTATTCTTTATTCAAGGATGTTTCTGGAATGCCAGCTCTTTGTTGCCCTATTGCCCAGGGAGGAGGTGGATTTGATTATCGGCTGGCCATGGCAATTCCAGATAAATGGATACAGGTGAGAAAACAAGATTCACTTTTGTATTTTCCGCTATTGATGTGTATTTATATAAATAAACCTAAATACTACAGGTAACTTTGTTCTGTTGCATACATTAGTTTGCAGTTTTAGTGGTTCCCTCCGCGCCCGCCGCCCCCCCCTCCCCCCACACACACCTTTAAAAATCTTCATAGTCTCTAGCCCGGAATCCAGAGGTTGGATTAGGAGTCATGCCACCATTATGGCTCAGGCCCTTCCTTTTGACGACCTGGGGCTTTTGGTGTGAGGTTGATTTTATTTTTTCTTTGTACTGCTGAGCATAGACAGCTTTGTTGGATTTAAGTTCTATCCCAAAAGCCTATCTCTTGCAACAGCTCTTTTTATCTCTGAAAATTGAAATAAACGTGTATATAATTATCCTATATTTATGTACAAGGTATGATAATGAAATGAGCCCTCTGTAAGTTGAATGTAGCAACTTCTATCTAACACATAACTTAAAAAGTAAACAACAAAAAATGTATACATACACAAGAACATGCTGTGCCACACGCCAACAACCACTACGATGTTTATAAAAAGAATAAAAAACTGTAAATGTGCTTAAAGAACAATGATGCATTAAACAAACTCCAATAGCTCATATAAGAAAGGGATTTAAATCACCTTCTCCTTAATACAAGGAATCACAAAAAAAAGGAATAAAACAATAAACAATCTCAAAAGGCTGGCAGACCCTTCAGAGAATTGGTCTTTCAATTAGACCTAACATTAGAAGCAAATCCCTAATGATACCATGATCATCTTAAAGCAATAAATATTTCATATGAGCATTAATGGCCTCAATAAGAGCAGTGAGTAATTTAAAGAAAAATAAAATGTGACTTTCATTGTCCTTAGTATCTTTACTCGCAAAAGTGTGTGACAGGGAGGGGGTGGTGTCCTGAAACTCACTGTTGTAAACCCCATTAGTTGTGTGGGATTTTTTTCTCAATTGAAAGTCATGTCACCAACAAGCCCCAGCTGATGTTCATGAGGTTCTATAAGTATATCCTTGGAGTAGCAAGTAACAGCCAGTGCTAATGAGGGCTGGTTAGAGCTTTCTTTCCATCAGCTTTCTTGAGCCGGTTTTGGGTAGGAAGTGATGGATGGTCTCTAGAGCAGTAAGAAGCAAACCAGCCTCTTGGAGACAAGGAAGCAATTTGACTTTTCAATAAGGTACTTTTTGGTGCCTTTATATCACGTATGAGAACATTGATATATGAATTGAACAAGTTCTGCTGACAATTGAACAAGTGATGCATCTTTTTCAGATTACTGCTTGTTTCCATTCCTAACTCCACTGAAAGGTCAACAACATCTGTTTTCTCATAAATCAGAAATACTCATTCAAAAAAATAGGCTAATATGATATATGTCATGTATGCTTCTATTAAGCCAGACCCAGTTTATTGAGAATTTTCTTATAATTGGTGACTTTGGAGTAATGGTATCTACCTTCTCATTGTTGTGTGATCAAAGTATTTAGCATGGAACAGCAGGTTAGTCTGTTTACATATCTGTATTAATTTGTACTTCCTTGACTGCATGCCAGGTGACTGCTGCAATGGTTTTTAACTACATAGTGTAATGTTAAACTCCCTGGCTATATTACTGACACTTTTTTATATAACATTTTAATTGATATTCTTCAGAAATAATTTTCTTTTTTAAGGTTAAACTACAACAAAAACAGTCAATGGAGGCTTATGAAGTATTGCATAACAAAGAAGAGAGAGGGCTTCAACACTGAAATTACTCTGTGTAGTCGACCATTAAAATGGTGCCAAGTATCCCTTAATGTTTTATAAAGCAGAAAAGAGATCAATTTAAATAATGTTGACATGCTATGGTTATTAATCAAAAGTTGGCAGTTGATATGGCAGAAAACATGAAACATGGATTTAGAAATTCTAAAGAGTATTAAAGTGAGTTCAGAAAGGAATCCCATTTGGGAGATCAAATAGGGGAAGCGCATCACTCCAAGTTGTTGTGTTTTTTTTAATTAGGAGTGACTACGAATAATACCATCATTTTACTATTTAGGGAAAACTTCAAATCCCCGAATGCCATGGAAAAAATATAAAATGCAATGTAGATGAAACAAAAGTAATGTTTGAATTACCTTTAACAGATAATTAAAGAGTTCAAAGATGAAGACTGGAATATGGGCAATATAGTGCATACGCTGACAAATAGGCGGTATGAAGAAAAATACATTGCATATGCAGAGAGCCATGATCAGGTACTATAATAAATATTTTGATAACTGTATGGAGGAACAAATTAGTACACTTTACATAGGTCAGTGCTAAAAACTGAATACCATAGTCAAGATTTTTTTCTGTGCCCAGTGCCCTTTGGGACAGTTTTATAAAGGGGGCGTGACTTTCAGAGGGTGAATGGTCAGTGCACTCTGAAAATCCTGGCCTTGTTAAGATAAATCAAGTGGAACACCAAAAATTTGTGACAATCTTGGCTTATATTTTTTTAATATGGTTTGCCACCTGGAGTCCTTCTGTTTACCTAATTCACAAAAACAGTGTTCATGTGAGTATCCCATTGTCTTCAAGGAGAAGAATCACCAGTGTAAGAGCTGCAGGACCAGGTGCTAATTTAATTTCTAGTTAATCATTCTTTAGCAATTTTATTTCTGGTTGGGGACTGAAAGAGGAAGAGGCAACATTAAGGCTGGAAACTTCAAAGCACCAAAGTCCTGTAAATAGAATTCCCACAGGAACTGTACATCAGCTTACTTGCATATATGTAATAGTCTCTAATACTATGTATGTTGTTTAAATGTATGCTTTATGTATGCTGAATACAATGTAAGTTAAGATAAGCTTGCTTTGGGAGTCATTTTTGAATTTTCTGATATTGTGTGTATTTAAGTTTTCGATAATAAGTCTTCAGCCTTTTGGCTGGTATTCACATGATCAAATCCAGTTAAATCTGTTTAAATGTGATTGGGTCACTCTAGACTGTATGGCCCAGAGTACAGCAAATGTTTTATTTTTATATTTGTATCCAGTGAGAACATACCAAAATGGCCAGCCATATTGATACCTTCCACAGCCACTGTAAATGAAGTTTCACCTATTTGTAGGACACGTTGGAGTCTTTCATCCATCAAACATATCTCTTAAAATTGTTTTGTTAATGGAAACAAATTCTTAGACTTTGAAAGAGGCTTTATCTAGGCTATATGTAATTTGAAAGCCTTCTTTAAGTATCTGGTTAGTTTCCTCAGTTGAAAAACATAAGTATTGTCACACGGGGTCAGACCAATGTTCTATCTAGCTCAGTATCGTGTCTCCGAAAGTGGCCAGTATCAGAGTTGAGGGGGAGGGTTGGAGTGATTCAGCCCTGTCTTCTCCTTCTGGCTCCCTACATTTAGGGGCACTCCGAGCATGGGGTTACATCCATGACGGTCTTGTCTAATATCCACTGATGGCTCTATCCTTGATGAACTTGTCTCGGTCTTGTTTGAGCCCAGTTATGCTTTTGGCTTTCACAACATCCCAGGGCAACAAGTTCCACATGTTAATTGTGTGGTGTGTGCAAAAGTACTTCCTCTTGTTTGCAATAAACTTGCCATCTATTAATTTCATCAGATGACCCCAGGTTTTTGTGTTTTGTGATTTTATAGTCCTCTATAATATCCCTCTTTAATCATCTCTTTTGTAGATGAAGCAGCCCTGATCTTTTCAGTCTCTCCTCATATGGAAACTGTTTCATACTCTTGATTATCTTTGTTTCTCTTTTGTAAACCTTTTCCAGTTTCACTATATCCTTTTGCACCCAGAAGTCCTCATCTTATTGGCTTGCTTGCTTGTTTTTCCCCTCTCTAAATCCAGCTGATGCTCTTTACACAGGGCTTCTCACTGTGCTTTGAACATTGGGGTCCTGATCTTGACTGGGACTGTGGATTCTACTGCAAAAGGCATATTATTTTGTGATTATTCATTCCCTTGGAAGTTGGATTCCCATCTGGATTTTTCATTTGGAAAAATGGCTGCTTAACCTAGATCACAAAATATTGTTACTCTTTTTATTTTATTTTCATATTTTGGACTGGATCCTGTCTGTTAATTTTATTTTCTCATATAGCAAAGTATTTTGTTTTGAACATTATAGTTAATAGTACACAATTTGGACTGAAAAAAAACCATAGCTTTTATTCTTCTGCAAAGTTCTGTCTTCTACAGTATATTTTTGAGTTAACTATGGACAGTGATGCAAATGAAGTAACCAGTTTGTTGTGACAGACTCTCTTTCCCTGGTAAACTGAAACCCGGTACTGTTTTTTGTGGGTGGTTTTCTTTTTGTGGGTTTTTTTCTTTGTGTTTTTAATATCCTATGTTAGACTTTAGGCTTCAGTGTTTGTTTTCCGTCTTAAAAATCATAATTGGATGGCAGACATTTAAAAAAAAAATCCTTTTATACTGAGAAAATTGAGATAAGCTTTTACTTTTATTATCTTAATTTGAACGTATTTACTGGGAAAATGGCTTGCTTTCCAAAATGGCATTTTTTACTACCCAACCTATTGTATAAAGGAGAAAATAAAAGTTCAAAATAGAGTGTAAAATGGGAATTGGACTGATTCAACCCAAATTATAGCTATTTGTGAACACACAAAATAGTATATTTGCATCAATCCTTGGATGTGCAGTTTAAAGCTGTACTAAAATAAACCTGGTTAGACAGCATTTATGGGATGTTGTTTTTATACAGGAATAGACATTAGCAAGGTTTTTTTTTTACAATAAATTAAGTAATCTTTCCTTCAACAGATTTGCCAATATTCTTGTTCCAGCTAAGCTATTTTCTAGAATAAGAGTCAGTGCTTGATGGAAGGAATACCCTATTCTGTGCTATCTATGCTTAAAGATTTAGTGTACCAGTAACAAGCTATGGAGGCAACAGCTTTGTGGGTATCTGGAACAGCTTTGGGGGTATCTGAAACAGCAACATTAGTAGCATTTGAATAAATAAATAGTTGCAATGTTCACACATGCTTTCTACAAAACTAGCCATTTTTCATCGTCCATGGAACAGCTGCTTGATCTGGTGGACACAGCAAGTGATCTTCCTATACTTATGCTCTGTCATCAAATCACTTTGGATGAAATCCTGGTTCCACTGAAATCAATGGCAAAACTGCACTGACTTCAGTGGGGCCAGAATTTTTGCATGTCCCCATTTCCAGAGCTATAAAATGGGGATAATGCTATAGTTATGTAATGCATATGTTACAAGTGTATTCTAAATCTTGGGAAATATTTACACAATACAGCATTTCAATGGATTTTTGAATTTTCAAAATATTCTTACGGCTGCTTTTTCATTTCTGTACTATGTACAGGTATCCAAAAGACTTCCGTGGTTGTTCTCCTGTAGGCTGAGAGAAAGGAAGCCCTAATCACAGAATTGACTAATACTTACCCTGTGGCATAAGTACAGTAGTTATCAAGTTAATTATTTTGCTGAGTACCATGTCTTTCTTACAGCCGTTCTGTCAAATACAGTGCTTGTTGAAGGGGGGGGAGAAAATTGTAGCATATAAAACACAATACATGCAAAAATTAACTGAAACCTAGTTCTCTGAAACACTCATTTAGCATGTACAATATAAATATGTGGAGTACTCATTTTGATTTCCTTCTTACTCTTAACTACATATTGTTCTGTTATATAAAATCTGAGTTTGTATGGCAGTCAACTCTTTTTGTGTGAGGGGGTGATTTCCTTTGTCTAGGCTACTAAAATGGATAAGGAAATTAAAGTACTGTAATCAGAATTGTATTTAAATCATCTTTACATAAAAATGCATTTTCTGGTATCTAGAAGCAAGAAGATTATTTTGATAATTCAGATTTCCATTTTTGAATACCTACTTAACAACACAATTAAGTTTATAAATGGCTTAAATGTTGGAATTGCTACTGGACCAATAAATCAAGCGAATGTGTAAGCCTGTTTGAAAAATCTACTTGAAATGGCTTCCAAAATAAGTCAAATGGAAATCTTCAGCTAAACAGACAAAACATTTGCAGTATTTACTACTATAGATTAAGGGGTAACTTGAACTAGGCTGCTTTGAACAGAAGTAATAGCTTCATGCAATTGCTGATTTCAGATAGAATTGGAAGCCTAATATTTCTCTCTGGGCTGAAATCCTAAAAACACAATTGTATATCTTTAGCTGTGTGTACACAAAGCAATCACATTGTTCACTAAAGAATCCTTAAATTGGAAGCCTTGTTAATATCCCTTTTGAATGTTGTTCCAGATACTTTATTAAGTAATCTTTATCTCCTTTCTTGTTTTCTCTGAGGCTCCTAAAATGTAACTCTTGTAGTGTATTATAGTTAATCAATGTACTTGTCACTTGATCTAGAACACACATTGTTTTTAACAATTTGCATTAAGAAGCTCTTTTGGGACATTGAGGATTCTCCTCTCCACCTCCCTGCCCCCGCCCCCATTCTTTTATTACTCCAGGCCCTTGTTGGTGATAAGACGTTGGCATTTCGGCTGATGGATGCAGAGATGTATACAAATATGAGTGTAGTTTCACCTCTCACTCCGGTTATTGATCGTGGAATACAGCTTCATAAAATGATTCGCCTCATTACTCATGCACTTGGAGGAGAGGGCTATCTCAACTTCATGGGTAAGTGATCTTGGCTAAAAGTCTCCATTTTCTTTTGTCGTGTAGGCTTTGTGATGAAGTAAAATGACCTGGCAACATCCTGCAATTGCAGAATTTATCACAGTGTTGGAGATTTCAGTTTAAATATTTTTACATAGTTGACTTTTTTTAATCTGGTTTCAAAAGGCAATAGTCTCTTTTAAGATGTAGTGTAGTCTACCACAGGAAAATTTAAATTGAGTCATTCTAGGGTTTACAAAAAATATTTTAATCTCAAAAAGTGTTAAACTAGTTGAAGTTACAGGAGCACCCACAGGGACACATAGCTCAAAGAATTTCAGTTACTGCAAGGTGAGTAACTTCCCCTTACTTAAAATACCATTCGTATAGCAGCTCTGAGTTTGCTTCAGTTTAATATTGAAGTGTGAGTTTCACAAACACAAAACCGCTCTTTAAATAAAAGACTTGCCTACCTTCTCTTTCCCTCTAACTCTCGATGCTTTGCATGCTGTCCACCAGCTTTTTAGCTGAGGACAACTATAATGGTTACTTATAGACACTCACTAATTCTCAAGAGGGTATAGTCTTAAAGCATGTGAATTAATTTCCATCCCTTAATTACTTTTATATATATAATATAACACGCGCGCACACACAATTTTAATCATGCAGATGATGTGAACCACAAATACCTATCTACGTCCATATGAAATCTCATGATGGATATAACTGACATAATCTACAGTGGATACAATGTATTGTTTCCTTCATGAAGGAATAAGGACATCTAGACAGACTTAGGTGCAGTTCTGAGGAGGAACCGGAGGTTGTGGTATATGTAGGTAGCAATGACACAGGGGAAGGTAGGAGAGAGGTCCTAGGGGCCTCATTTAAGCTGGTAGGTAAGAGATTGAAGTACAGGACCTCTATAGCAGCATTCTCTGAAATGTTTGCAGTTCCACAGACAGAGCCAATTAGAACTGCAGGGTCTCAATGAGTGGATGAGACAATGATGTTCGAAAGAGGGCTTTAGGTTTATTAGGAACTGAAGAACCTTTTGGGAAAGGAGGAGCCTATACAGGAAGGATGGGCTCCACCTTAACCAAAACGGAACAAGGATGTTGGCATGTAAAACTAAAAATGTCGTAGAGGAGTTTTTAAACTAAGGGCTGGGGGAAAGCTAACCGGTCCAAAGGAGCATGCAGTTCAGATAGAGATGTCTCTTAGGACAGGATTTATGAAAAGGAATACTCAATATCTAGCAAAGAGGAGAGAATAGTAGTTGATAAAGTACAGGTAGGAGCTGAAGAGAAAGTCGCATGAAAAGAGTCTTATGCAATTACATTCCATGAAGGCATACAGCTAAATATTTTCAAATTTTATAATGGCTTATATGCAAATACAAGAAGTTTAAATACTAAGATGGGTGAACTTAAGTGCCTGGTATTAAAGGAGGATATTGATCTACTAAGCATCACAGAAAATTGGTGGAATGATAATCAATGGGATGTAGTAATATCAGGGTACAAATATGACAAAATAGGTCACACTGGTGAGGGAATGGCAGAGTACGTGATAAAAAAGCAAAAAGTCAAATATAGTAAAAATCTTAAATGAATCAAACTGTACCTAGAATCTCTATGGATAGAAATTCCATGCTTGAATAATAAGAGTATAGCAGTAGGAATATAGTGCTGACCACCTGACCAGGATGGTGATGGTGACTGTGTAATACTCAGGGAGATTAGAAAGGCTAAATAAACAGAAAACCCAATAATAATGAGGCATTTCAGCTTTCCCCATATTGACTGGGTACATGTCACCTGATGATGGGATGCAAAGATAATAATTCTAGACACCATTAATGACTGCTTCTTGGAGCAGCTAGTCCTGGAACCCACAAGGAAAGAGGCAATTCTTGATTTAGTCTTAAGTGGAGCACAAGTTCTGATCCAAGAGTTGAATATAGCTGAACCACGCAGTAATAGCAACCATAGTGTAATTAAATGTAAACATCCTTGTAGAGGGGACATACCATATAAACCCACCCACAACAGTAGCATTTATTTTAAAAAAGGGGAGCTACACTAAAACAAGCAGGCTAGTTAAACAGAAATTAACAGGAACAGTCACAAGAGTGAAATGCCTCCAAACTGTATGTAAACTTTTTAAGAACACCATAATAGAAGCTCACACTAAATATATACTCCAAATTTAAAAAAAGAACAAAAACAGCAAGAGAACCCCGCTCCACCCCCTCCAGCCCCACCACACAAAAAAAATAAAATGTCACCCTGGCTAAAAGTGATGATTAGAGGCAAGTGTAAAAGTATAATTAGGCAGGCCAAAAAGAATTTGAAGAGCAACTAGTAAAAGACACAAAAATAAACAGCAACCATGTTTAAGTACATCAGAACCAGGAGGCCTGCCAAACCATCAGTGGGGCCATGATGATCAAAGTAGCAAAGGAGCACTCAAGGAAGATAAGGCCATTGTGGAGAAACTAAATGAATTCTTTACGTCAGTCTTGACTGGAGAGGGTGTGAGGGAGATTGCCTCATCACAGCTTTTTTTTTTTAGGTGACACATCTGAGTAATCGTACCAGATTGAGGTGTCAGTAGAGGGTTTGGAACACATTCATAAATTAAATTCATCAGAACCAGATAGGCTCATTGACTTTAAGGTCAGAAGGGAGCATCATGATCATCTAGTCTGACCTGCACATTGCAAGCCACAAAACTTCACCCACTCACTCCTGTAATAGACCCATAACCTCTGGCTAAGTTACTGAAGTCCTCAAATAATGATTTAAAGACTTCAAGTAACAGAATCTAAAACCTCCCAGGGTCTCGGCCAATCTGATCCAGGAAAAAGTTCCTTCCCAACCCCAAATATGGTGATCAATTAGATCCTAAGCATGCAGGCAAGACCCACCAGCCAGACACCTAGGAAAGAATTCTCTGTAGTAACTCAGAAACTTCCTCATCTAGTGTCCTATCACCGGCTGTTGGAGATATTTGCTGTTAACAGTTGCAGATCAGTTAGGCAATCTCATTATACCGTCCCCTCCTTAAATTTGTCAAGCTTAATATTAAAGCCAGTTAGACTTTTTGCTCTGCTGTACATTGCTCTCCTTGGAAGGCTGTTACAGAACTTCACTCCTTTGATAGTTAGAAACCTTTGCCTATCACTAAAATCAGCCTCTGTACCATGTAACTGGAGGATAGCTAATGTAACGCTAATTTATTTATTTATCTGTTTGTTTATTTTTAAATGCTCCAGAGGCAATCCTGGCAATTACAGGCTGGTAAACCTAACTTCAGTACCAGACAAACTGGTTGAAACAATTATAAAGAACAATGATCAGACACCTAAATGAACATGGTGTTTTGGGGAAGAGTCAACATCACTTTTGTAAAGGGAAATCATGGCTCACCAATTTATTAGAATTTGTAGAGGGGTCAACAAACATATGAACAAGTGTGATCCAATGGATATAGTGTACTTGGACTTTCAGAAAGCCTTTGACAAGGTCCCATGCCAAAAGTTCTTAAGCAAAGTATGCAGTTGTGGGATAGGAAGGACAGTCCTCTCATAAATCATTAACTGTTTAAAAGATAGGAAACAAAAGGTAGGAATAAATGTTCAGTTTTCACAATGGAAAGAGGTAAATAGCAGGATCCCCCAAGGATCTGTACTAGGATCAGTGTTCCTCAACTTTTTCATAAATGATCTGAAAAAAGGATAAACAGTGAGGTGGCAAATTTGCAGACAATGCAAAATTTTACTCAATAGGTAAGTCCAAACTGACTGTGTAGAGTTACAAAGGGATCTCTCAAAACTGGGTGATGGGGCCACAAAATGGCAGATGAAATTCAGTGTTAACTGCAAGTAATGCACATTGGAAAATATAACCCCAACTATACATACAAAACGTTGTGGTAAAATTAGCTGTTACCACTCAAGAAAGAGATCCTAGAGTCACTGTGTATAGTTCTCTGAAAACATCTGCTCAATGTGCAATGGCAGTCAAAAAAGCTAACTATGTTAGGAACCATTAAGAAAGGTAGAGATAAGACAGAAAATATCATAATGCTACTTCATAAATCCATGCTATGCCCACATCTTGAATACTGTATTCAGTTGTGGTCACCCCATTTCTAAAAAGATGTATTAGAATTGGAAAAGGTTCAGAAAGGGTCCAAAAATGGAACAGTGTTCATATAAGAAGAGATTAAAAAGACTGGGACTGTTCTGCTTAAAAAAGAGACGACTAGGGGGAAAATGACCGAGGTCTATAAAATCATGAATGGTGTGGAGAAAGTGAATAGGCAAGTATTACCCTTTCACATAACGCAAGAACCAGGTTTCACCCAATTAAATGAATAGACAGCAGGTTTGAAAAAACATAAGGAAGTACTTCTTCACACAATGCACAGTCAACCCATGGCATTCATTGTGCTAGGGGATGTTTTGAAGGCCAAAAATATGACTGGGTTCAATAAAGAATTAGACAAGTTCAGGGAGGATAGGTCCCTCAGTGGCTATTAGCCAAGATGGTGAGGGACACAACTCCATGCCCTGGGTGTCCATAAGCCTCTGACTGCCAGAGGCTAGGACTGAATGATCGGACTGATCACTTAATGATTTCCTTGTTCTGTCCATTCCCTCTGAAACCTCTGACATTGACTGCTGCAGAAGACAAGATATTGACTAGATGGACCAATGGTTCGACGCAGTATGGCCATTCTTATGTTCTTATGCTCTTATGAAGTGTATACACTATATTAAATATATCACAGATAATGTGAAATAATTTTTGCATGTTTAATAAGCTTTTTATTCAGCTTGAACAACATTGTTTTCAATAAAGTATAGGAATGTTTCTTCTGACAGTGCAGAAAAATGAAGGTAATAAATATTTATGCAAAGTATAGGCAGGAATCAAAATAGAAATAAGTTACATCAGCTGGTCCTTTCACAATACTAAGTACACTAGCTAAGGAGGGAGGTGTTTTGAAAATGTTTCTACTAAATTAGAGATGTCACTGTCACATATTGGCATGGTAAGGTTAGGAAAACTGCAGGAAGTCGACATTGCATGTTAAATTTGGAATGTCAGTGCAGGCTGATTGAGAGTTTAATACTGTGTATGCTTGTAGTGTGAATGAATTTTTTTAGTAAATGTAATATTTGATCAAATGTATGTAAAGAGAGAAAAGTTTGCAATAGATAATGGAAGGGAACACACAAGTCCAGAGTGCCTTCTATCTACTATGCTTAAAATAATTTTGTGTCATGCTGTCTATTCAAGCAATAAAATAAGCTGAAGTAGCTGTGTTTTTAGATTTTGTTTTTGTTTTATTTTTGTTTAAATTTATAAAAGTGCCATGAGTGTCAGGGAAAGCAGCCTCCTAGAATGAGTACTGGGGAGAAGACTGAGCAGTGGGAGTCTTCTAGT
Organism: Platysternon megacephalum; assembly: GCA_003942145.1. Taxonomy (NCBI): domain Eukaryota; kingdom Metazoa; phylum Chordata; order Testudines; family Platysternidae; genus Platysternon; species Platysternon megacephalum. Next base: position 3,150,234 of record QXTE01000132.1, read on the forward strand.
AGGATGGGGGAAGAAGTTGAAGTTCTCTCCTTGTATTTCTTGCGATCTCTCCAACAATACTGAAATGCTTACATAAATCAATATCTGAAGCAGGACTCTTAAAATGTCTACTTTGGTCCTCATAGCCACAGTGACTTAACTCCTGAAACAAAGGTTGTGGAGTCAGCAATTTAAGGCTCAGCTAAGTGTCAAGGGCACCAAAACTACCTGCATGTTCACTTCAGAATATAAAAACCCTTTCACAATCTCATGCGATATCTCCTGTCACAGCCGATCAGTGCACCTGGGGTATGTTTTTTGATGGTGAGAAGCTAAGTTTGGCTTTGCTCCAAGCTCTCCTCAGGACACTCTTAATTTCTGTTTAAAGGTCTAAACAAAGAACTACAGCACCCGTCAGACCCATGTTTTGGACTTCAGAGCACTCTGTATGACAGTCCAGCGCCACAGTTGTTGAGAGAAACAGAGCTTCCTATGGGATGTATCTGAAGGCTGTGACCCAAAGATATTGCTAGTCTTTCACTAAGTCCAATTTAGCTTTCTCCAAGAGGTTTTTTATATGACTACTCATATTGAATATCCCTCCATCCATATCATAGATATCAATAAGCCGCCAGTGTTTCTGTACATTGGTAGCTAAGTTACCAATATCTATTTTTGCCTTGTTTTTCATGTTTCTGGATATCCAATTATCATTTGCAGGCACTCTCCTTTCCCTCCCTGTGTTCCCTACTGCTTAAATCCCAATTCATGTGCATTGACACATGAAAACTTGAATGAGAATAGGGACAATTGTGTAAGGTCTGTAAATTGGTCTCTTCATAATACAAACCCTCAGGAACATTCTTCCCTTTTGTATCCTGTTTTTCAGCTCTGTCTACAGCTTTGCAAGTAATCCACTGGGGCTTTAGGCACCCATCTGGCTCTTCTAAAGGCTTGGCTTAGAAAGGAAAAATAGTTGCATATGCTTATTCTGGCTGAATGTGAGCATGACAATCCAAGAACACTCTGTAGTGGGGTATGTACTCTGAAAGACGAATTTACAGTTAAGAGGGAGGGATTCTATAATACTTGTTTAGTGTGGGGAATGTCTGTTTAGTATCTCTGCTCTGAAGTAGAGGCCAGTGAGCCATAATCTCACTTTAATTGAAGCTTGTCCATCACCACTCCCATACAAGGTTGAGATTTTAACAGGCTCCTAAAATACATTAGTGCTGTTTAGCTACTGTGAGAGGGACAAATGAATCTGGCCTACTGCATTAGGGACTTTACAGGATACAGCCATTCTTCTTGTAACATTCTGCTCTTAGTCAGCATGTCAGTAGTTTAGCAATTCACACTCTTTTCATCTGCTTCCTCCTTTTCCACACAACCCTTCAATACCATGAAGATGTTGATAGAAATAGCAGCTTGTTTTTCAAAAATTGCTTTTGAAAGATAGTGTCATGCAGGTCTTTGTGGTAGGTGATTTTATTCAGTGGCACAAGTATTTTTACTGTTAAGTTTTTTGTTTTTTTTATTTATTTATTTATTTATATATATATCCACGGGTGTGCACTTTTGCATATAATTGTAATATAATTGAAATACATTATGCATACAATTGTAATATAATTCAAAACAGCCTAAATGGGCAATTGGAAAAAATAAATAAGCCTGGCTTTCTTTGTGTACAGCTGCTTATAAATGTCAGATTAGCTCTCACCTAGTTGCTATTCCTGAGAGAGATTTAAATTAGTGAAATAATCCTATATCCTCACTCAGTTGGTTTTTTTTTCAGTTTTCCCCTTTTAGATGTTTGATTCCTTTGTATTTGAGAAGTTACTGTGTTTTAAAGAGTCTGATATTGCTGAATTTCCTAGCTTACAAAATGTAGTTTAGTTCTTTAGGATGCTCAAGTAATAAACATCTGGTCCATGCTATTTAATTTTTTCTACTGCGGTAGCACTTAGGAGCTCCAAATAGAGATTTGTGCCCTGTTATGATAAACACTATACAAATAAGTAACACAGACAATTCCTGCCTTGGAGTTCACAGTTTTGGAATTAGACAATACACAATATGTCAATAATCAAATCAATGGTAGGTGGGTGGGAGGACAAGGTAACGTTAGAGACAGGTATGATCATATCAGTTAGTCACAGGTGATTGCCAGCCTAATCAATATTACTGCTGGTCAGCATTCATATTACCAAAAATTCTCATTTAGTCATTGTGGGTAGTCTTTGTTCATAGTCCTGCTTTCTCTTAGATTAATTTAATTTTTAAATAAGAGACAAACGTATTATCTTTGGTTAAAAATATAAGTTTGGTAGAGGGTAGATGGTATAGTTTGAATAAAACTTCACAAACACTTGTTTGTAAAACTTTAGATGAATTATTCTTATTTTTTTACACTTAAGAAATCTTTAAGATAAGCAGTCCAGCACTTCAGCTTACGATAGCTGAATAGTCTTAATGTATGTTTAGTAAAAAAAAAAAAAAAAAGTACAGTACATGGTATATTTTTCAGTGTAGCAATTTTATGTGTGGGAGGTGAAGATTTAGCAATTGGGGTTCTAATTAAGTATTGCTTTCTCAAGTTGTTTGTCAGTGTTAACTGGTATGGATTCATGCTGGGATTCATTCAAATAAATGGATTTGAGTCTCAGTCCATTTAAAATAAATGGGGAAGCAGTTTTATTGTCCAACAGGTTGTCAGTGAGAAATGCTATGACTACCCTTCGCTGTTCCTTCTTGGGGTCTCACCATTTGCACCATCAACGGGTGTCAGACCTTGGGCCTTTACCTGTCCTGGGTGGAATTCCACAATTTGCCCACGCTTAGACCAGAACCTGCATTACAGCCCTCTGCTTGCCAGTTGTGTTACTTAGTAGGCCCAATAGGCTTGGCACCTGGGAGAGTTTTCCTGTAGGATCCTGTGACTATGAACAGTAGCAATGATACAGAAACAGTTTTTTCAAGACAAAGCATGCTTTATTTTGCCAAAAGGTATGCAGCACTTTGAGAGGTGGATTTAAAATAACAGAGACCTACTCACATTTCCTCATATAAGCTCAACCTGCTTATCTGTAGTTCAGGTGGGTCTACTTATTCCCTATCTCTGAGTGGGAGGCAATGTTCATGGCCTGCTCCCTCTGTTACTTGTGTCCTCCCAGCCTGTCCATTTTTGTTTGTTTTTTCACTTGCACACCCAGCTCATTTCCAAAAAAAACCCTCCTTTTCTTAGCATCTGAGGTTTTAGGTCTCTTTTGAGCTCAAGCTTAGCCTTGGGAAGAGGAAAACATCCAAACTTGGATGAAACCAATTAAATAGCTTCTCCCCACAACTGATGGCCCAGCTATTGTTACCTTAAACCCTGTGAAGCTGGGTATCTGACAGACTGCCTTATCTGTGTCATTGTTTCATTTCCGGCCAAAAAGCCAACCCCCAGTTCCAGTCTGACTTAACCTTTTCACTTAAGTAATTCAATACAAAATTGAACAGGGAAACTGTCAGACATATCATAAGGATAATGCAGATATCTCCCAATTTGTTACAAGAGGCAAAAGAGATAATGGCATTGTAGTGCTAAATATTTGTTAGTGTCCAAACACTCCATGTAGGAATGGGGCCCGTTGTGTTTGTATCTGTACAAACCTAGAAAAGAGATGATGGCTCTTCTGAAGGGTTCATAGACTAAAGATGCAAATAGATGAAGGGTCAGGGGATAGGGAAACAGCATGCAAATAAACAAATATGGTGAAGAACAGGCACAGCTTTGCTACCTATGTAGTAGGTGTTTTTTCTTTAAATGCAGTGGGAGGGGAGGGAGTAAGGGACTAGGGAAAGGAAAGAAGAGGAACAGTGAAAGCTGTGTAGCAATGCTGTCTTTGATTAAAATTTCCGATAAAAATAAAAGTTTGAAGAGCCCATTAAGAATCAACCAAAGGAAACTATAGTGCTGCTGTGATGTGCATACAGCTATTAAATTCAGGAAGTTTAAATAGTGTACTATGTAAAGTGAATGCCAGAAGATGAAAAATACATAGACTCATGGGAAGCAAAAATGAGGTAATCTGAAGTGCAATCCAATAAGATCTTTAACCACTGTGAATGCTTGCTTAACATTGTAAGAGGCAGTATAGCACTGCTTGGCTTCTCCCTCTGTCCGAGAGGGAACAACACACAGAACAACAAAACAAATCCTTCCCCGCCAGATTTGAAAGTATCTTCTTTCCTCATTGGTCCTTCTGGTCAGGTGCCAACTAGGTTATTTGAACTGCTTAACCCTTTACAGGTAAGGCAATCCAGTAGAGCTGCCAAGGAGGGATTTTATGCTACTGAATGGGCTGGCATACATAAAGGTTGCTACCCTTTCCCCTATATTCATGACACCTAGCAAAACACACTTTGAGCTGCTGGGTATATGAAGTACCTAACTTCACTTCATTCTGACAGGAAGGATGAACTTCTGGTTAAAATGTGGGACAAGGAGTCATGCTGTCTGAACTCTATTCCAGGCTGTGAGAAACTTTGTGTTCTGTTGAACAAATTACTTAAGTTGTTTGTGCCACAATTGCTCTTCTCAAAAATGACATGGCTGCATACCTCCATACTGGTACTGTGACGCTTAATTAATTGCTTTCAGATTCTTAGCTGGAAATTTCTATAGAAGTGCAAATTATTGTTATGGTGTCTGTTTATTGAGACTTCACTGGAACCAACATATTTTTAAAAGTTGCCTGAAGCAAATGCTGGAGACCAGCAGGGAAGTGGTAGAAAAAGATTGATCTGTTTTAAAATAATAAATGGGAGGAGAAGGTTGGGAATTCTTTCTCCCTCAACTCCCACCTAAAACCTAATTTCTAAGCACATTCAAATATCAAAAAATTGTTGTTTCAGAACTGGAAGCACCAGTGCACCAGAGAAAAATGCCTGGGCCAGGGCTTGTTAGTTTCATTGCCTTGGGTACATAAGATCATATGTTTGCCTTATAGCAGTGATACAGATCTGTGACACTGTGCATCTACTCTAACATATGTAAGAAATATGTGGTTACATTTGGGAGAGCAACAAAAATGATACAGTTGAACCTCAGAGACACCTCGGGAATGGAGGTTGTTTGTAACTCTGAACAAAACATTATGGTTGTTCCTTCAAAAGTTTACAACTGAACATTGACTTAATACAGCTTTAAAACTTTACTATGCAGAAGAAAAATGCAGTTTTTAACCATCTTAATTTAAATGAAACAAGCACAAAAACAGTTTCCTTACCTTGTGAAATCTTTTTTGGCCTTTCCCTTTATTTTTTTAGTATTTTACATTTAACAAAGTACCATACTGTACAGTATTTGCAGGGTTTTTTTTTAATCTCTGCTGCATGATTGTGTACTTTCAGTTCCAAGTGAGATGTGTGGTTGACCAGTTGATTCGTAATGCTGGTGTTATAACTCTGAGGGTCTACTGTAAGTAAAAGATTTAGAAAACCTAGCCTATGAGGAAAGGTTAAAAAAACTGGGCTTGTTTAGTCTTGAGAAAAGAAGGCTGAGAGGGGACCCGATAAGTTTTCAAATATGTTAGAGGCTCTTATAAAGAGGACTGTGATCAATTGCTCTCCATGTCTATTGAAGGTAGGACAACAAGTAGTAGGCTTAATATGCAGCAATGGAGATCTAGTGGATCACCATATTGGAGGGGGAAGACGACATCCTAATGGTAATAATGGGTAAGCACTCGACCAGGTTACTAAGGAAATTTGTGGAATCCCTGACATTGAAGGTTTTTAAGAACAGGTGAAACAAGAACCTGTCAGTGTTGGCAGCATCATAGAGTATGGGTCATGTTATGTTTGGACAGGATAGGCTAACACTTTTGCTAAGCTGGCTGGCTTTGGCCTAACTTTTGCTTGCCATGTGTGTTGCCTTGCTGACTTATCTTTGTGTAAACTTGCTCAATGATGCTTGCAGCTGCTGTGTAGGACAAAGTTGATATTTTGACCACAGAATATATCTAAATTGGAAGATATTACATAGATAAGAGGAAGTTATCAGTACCATGGATATACAGAATGTACTGCCAAAGACGATTAGAGGAAAACCAGAAAGTCCCTATGCTGAGTAAGGAGTGTATGGCCTGTCAGCCTGCAAGATCAATGTGTGATCAAGGGAAATAAACCAATTCGAAAAGAAAGTGAACTTTTGCTGTCTTATACAACATGAAAATAGCATAATTGAAGTTTACAGTCCTGGCCAGACCAAATTACTCAGGAGAAAAAGTTCCTTCTTGATTATGCTTCTGCCAACTGCAGAGACCCAGGGCTGGCGCAACCCATTAGGCGACCTAGGCGGTCGCCTAGGGCGTTGCTATTTTGGGGGCACCGGTGCCCCCGCCGCCCGTAGAAATTTGGGGGTGGGACCTTCCGCCGCCTAGGGCGCCGGAAGAGCTGGCGCCGCTACTGCAGAGACCCCAGCTCTTTCAGAAGGAGCTCTTTTCAGGAGGGGAGAAGTGAACTAAATTTCCCCCCTTGATCCCAAACAACTTAACTCAAACAAAACTAGAGCAACCAGTACAACCGAAAATGGGAAAAGGCCCTTCAGACAGTCTTCTGCGAAAGGCAATGCGGAGCCAAAGAGAACTAACCTTCTCTTATCATTCACTGGAACTGTAATTGTGGGACATGGCTGAGCAGCTAACATGTTGTGTATGATCTTTTATGTAGTAAAAACAAGTTCTAACATGGATTTGGACTTCTGGGTTTCTAATAGTTTGGAGTTTTTTCACCTCAATGTTGTCATTAATTCCCTAAATCAATGTTGCTTTATAAGGTAGGAGAGACTGTTGGCTCTTCTTGGGTGGGTATGTCTCGATCTCTCCTTTTGGAGCACTTCCAGTTTTTATGAATAACTAAATAGTCTCAGAGCCAGAGAGACCCTGATTAACTCTATAGTCCTGTGGCTAGGGCACTCATCTGGGATGTGGGAGACCTGGGTTTTGCTCCTTGCTCTGCCTGATTCAGGCCAGGGACTTGAACTTGGGTCTCCCACAAGACTGCCCTAACCACTAGGCTATAGAAAGTTGTGGGATGGGAGCTTCTCTCATTTTGACCAGAAATCCATCCTGGACCAGGGAAATATTCCTGAAAAAAGTTGGTTGAAACCAAGCAGCGCTAAAGAACACACCTTTTTTCTTAGTGTGGACTCATCCTAAGTTAATTTGGGAGGCACAGAATGGAGAGGGGGAGTATGAAGGGTTGGTGAAAGAGTGAAAATAAAACCCATCTGGAACATGCTTTTCTTTGTTCTTATTTTGTGTGGATTTTATTTTAGTGAACAAGGCAGGTTTTGTTTGTTTTTTCCACCAGTTGGTGCTTGTTTGTGTGCGGCTCTTTGTAATGGCTGCCAACTTCTCATAAAGTAATGTTAATAATAGTTAGTTAATAATGGTGATTGAGGAACCCAAACTCAACTCCCTCCTCTCCAACTGGGAAAATTTTCACTTTGAAGTTGGCTAAAGTAGCCAGATCAGTTAATTCACAGATGCGTGTGCACACAACAATTTCATAAAACACACTTACTATACAAATAATCTTTCCTTTCCTTTTCTCTTTCTATATTCTTCTTACTCTTCTACATTCATCTTGATTAGATCTGGGTGAAATTTTCCAACCACAACTTTGTTCACCAACATGCAGATTTCGAGTTACAGCAAAACATTTTGCAAATGTATGTCAGTTTTGCCAAATCGTCCCTCCAGGTCATGGTGGAATCTAAATGTTTCAGTTTGACATTTTCTAAACACAATGCTTCAATTAGAAATGTCTTCATTAGAAATTACTTTTACTTAAAAAAAAAAAAAAAAAAACCCTTTAAAATGTTTGAAATATAAACAAAATGTTTAGTGTTGGGTCAAACAAAATGTTTTGTTTTTTAGGATTGCCAGCAAATTGGGGGGGGGGGGAGACATGATTCACCCAACCGTACTCTGTGTTTTGTTTGCCTCAGACTGAGTCTTCTATAATTTTGCAACTTTTCAAGACAGTGTTTTTCTACAAAATGCTTTGTTTCTTCAAGACATTCTTTTTTTTTGTTTGATCTGGCTATTCTTTGCCTCTCTGCTTTATCATCTGTTCTCTCTCTTCTTTTCCCCTTTGTGTCTTCCATCTGTACCCTTCATTTCTGTCTGATGATCTATGGTGGTCTTGACATTGGGACCAGAATGCAGTGTTACTCCTCCTCTTCCCTCCCCTCACCCCCCCCAATGGGATGCTGAGTGTTTTGAAGCGTGTTCAGGTCTATTAGATATAGCCTCCTAAATGTGTAAGGGTTGATAGCCCTGGATAATGATAATTAAAGGGGCTGATCTTGATGGCCAATTTGTGCTGGAAAATCCTAGTTTGTTCAATCTCTGGATGCTTGGGCCTAATGGAGGCCTCACATGTACTATGATACCTCCTTCCCAACTAAATACACACTTTAGTATATTATGCTTGCAAGAAGCTGTATAATATAGCAGTGGTTACATAAAGAATTAAGGCAAAGGTGGTCTAGGAGAGTGAAGGGATTGAAATAACAGAAGGTACTGTTGTGGACAGGTTTACCCCTATCTTGGACAGATGTGCCAGTGAGCTATTAGAAAGAATCAGTTTCAGAGAAAATGAAAGCTAAAATGTAGTTTTACTCCCTATTGGATAATTTGTCAAGCATTGCTTTATTCCTTAGTGGCCTATCCAGAAGACTGCAGGATGTTTGTTTATTTATTTAAAGGCCACGTCTTCAGTTCTGTTGTTATAGTGGCACAGCTACAGTGCTGCAGCTATGCTTTTTTTAATATGGAGATATACCTATCTCATAGAGCTGGAAGGTACCTTGAAAGGTCATTGAGTCCAGTCCCCTGCCTTCACAGCAGGACCAAGTACTGTCCCTGAGATATTTTTGCCCCAGATCCTTAAATGGCCCCTTCAAGGATTGAATTTATAACCCTGGGTTTAGCAGGCCAGTGCTCAAACCACTGAGCTATCCCTCCCCCCCATGCAGGATTCTAGCATAGACGTTTCCTACAGGGACAGAATGGTTTTTTCCATTGCTGTGATATCAATCCCTAATTTTGGCAGCTATGCTGTTTGCTCAAAAAAAAAAATCTGATGCTCACCCCAACTGAAAGGCAATTAGAACTTTTAGAACTCTTATGAACAAAAATGCTTTTTAATTCTACAAGGCAAAACATTCCAAGGGCTTTTAAATAAAAATATTTTTCTTACAGTCCAAAGTTTTTAGATTGATAAAATACACAAGTATAATGGCTAAATTAATTTAAATTGAGTCAGTATTTAATTTGTGGAAACTTATTTTATATTTGGAACATCTGCTACTTTGTTTGCAGAAATCAATAACAATGGACTCTTTGCCATGTTGGTGACTGTAACTTTTTATGGCAGTTAATTTCCACAAAACAGACTTCATCAACTAGTAATCCATCCTCATGCTTCAGGGAAAAATCTTTTCACTTTAAATTACCTTAAATAATAATAATAATTTGAGTAACAGTTCAGCCACAGTTTATCTGATCCTTGCAAAACAAATTCATTCTGCTGGATTAAGTTTTTATTTGTATTTATATTTGTAGGTAGTATAGATTTATTTAATATTTCTGTATTGATCCATAGGAACTTTAGATAGATATTTAAGTTCATGGCTCTGTCCCAAGGCGCTTACAATATAGAAAAGAAGTAGGTCATGTATAGTCAGGGTTTGGGGTTGCTAAACGGACATTCTATCTATTATGTCACTATCCTTATTATATTTGCTAATAATACTTTGGCATTACATGGAACACTTGAAGGGACTGTGGGGTAGGAAGGAAAAGAGTGTCTTAGAGGAAAGCAAAGTAGCATGATTTATGGGGTTAGGGCTGATATGCCAAGCATGGAGAATTGTGCAGTAAAGGTGTTTGCGCCAGAAGGAAATAGGGACGTTTCAAGGAAAATGGAATTGCCAGAATCCAGGGCCAAAACAGCAGAAAAGTCAGTAACGCTAGATAGGTACCAAGTTAGACATGGGTAAGCCAATATTCTGCCAACAGAAATTTAGCTTTTGCTGTTCCAGCCAAAACAGTATTTTTTTTTATTTTGGTAAACAAGAACACCAAATCCAAAGTTTGTATCGTCCACAAGTAGTTTACATCACACAAATAGCAAAGAATTGCACATACCGACCATGAAAATGTCTTGACTGAAAAATAATTGACGTCAGACTTTCTTAACTATTTTTAGGGATTGTTTAGGTTTTTTGTTTGCGTGGTCATTTTGCATTTCAATATAGAGGTGATTTTAGAAGAAAAACTTCTGAGGTTTGTAGCTACTGTACTTTTCTCGGACAATTCTAGTACAAACTTTTTCTTAGGCATAAGCAGGCTTCTTTATGAAAATCGAAGTTCACTTTTGCCTTTGAACCAAAGACCCTTTTTGTTTTAAAAGCAGCACAACTTTTTAAAATATTGAAAGCTTCCTTCTACCAAAGGCAGCAATATACATTTTCACTTGAGTTCTAAAGAAACTATAAAAGGCTTCCTAATTTGTTGTTGTTGAACTGGAAAAACATCATATAAGAACAATATGTAAGGGTTTAGGATTTTATACTTAATCTACAAAGCTGACAGTTACTATCTGAAAAGAAATGTAATCCTGAGCTCCAACCAAATTAACACCAATAAGGTAAACTCTAAGAAAAAGTTTTTACTGAAGCTAAAAATTGTACCTGCTACAATGTGACATCAATACCTTCTTTAAAACAAAAAATGTGCATACCAAATACTTTGTCTTTAGAAACAAGAATTGAAAACTGCATACTGCATTTAAATACCTGAAATTTAACTTTGATATTGTTTTCCTATTTTTATTCTTTTCATTTTAATTCCCATGTATCAACTCAAATTTTTATTTTTTTACTAACTTACTGTTTCACAAGTGAAACTATATTTAATCTATCATCTTTTTGTCAATACATAAGTAAAATAGCTATAACATAAAAACCTTTCAAATCCAGTTTGTTAAAGGGTTTGTTTGTTTGGGGTGCATTTTTGGCTGGTGCAGAAAGATGGATGCTTTACTTTTTTCCCCTTCTCTATTTTACCATGCCCTCTGTTGGTGGTGGTGAGATGCAACTGACAAATGAGAACTTGTATTCCAAGTTCTAAGTAGAGGCTGCCTCGATTCAAGATGTTCAAGTTGAATGCTGCCATTCCTGGTCCTCCCAGCATATTGTCCAGTTTAGCAAAGAGAAGGGTGAACCACAATTTGAAAATGGATGGAAACCAGACAGAAGGGATGGTACCCAATGGTCATTTCCAACATGATTTTTCTTTGTTTCTTGGCAACTTCTTTTTGGTCTCATATCTTGACTGTCCAGGATTATCCAATTACTTGTTTTCCAAATGGCTTGTTTCTACTGAAAAACATACCTCTTCATGTGTGAGAATCTTCTTAGGACAGAAGTTCATGCTCTCGCCTTGCTCTGGCTTATTGTGTGCTATTTTGTAGAAATTATTCTAACCAGAAGTTAGCTTTTCTCTCAAAATATTTAGAGAGATTGGTTTTTTAGACAGGTCGTCATTTTTTTCTGAAGTGTTGTGTCTGATGGCTATTAGTCCCTTTTTCTGCCACTGCCACTCCAGTATTGACTAGACTCTCAGAGCTCTTAAGAGGAAAATTTAGCTTATTCTCACTTGAAACTCTCCAAAGGGAATATACACAGAACATCTTTTAACTCAAACAGATGTGGAGCCCCTCTTAAATAAATATTATGGTAAATAAATAAGAGAAGCCCCCCAAAAGAACTCTTTTCCTGTGTCTTATCAGTATACCAGTTTTCTATGTAGGCGTTGTAGCAAAAGGAGGTAGATGAGAGACTGCCTTGTAATGCAAACTATTGCACGAATCCTATAAATCCAGATTCTGTGCCTCTTAAAGTTTTACACCATAGTATCTGAGCACCTTCCGCTTCCACATACTGGCATATTCAGTATTCAGTTTCTTATCTGCCCCAACCATCAGAAGATATCAGCACCCCTAAGTGATGCTTGGTTTTTCTACTTATTTATGTAGCTATTATACAAAAAAACTAAAAATCAGTGGATGACATAAAATTGGCACAGAGTTTGGCTGATGACACTGTAAGTAGCTCTTAGAGTCTCTTCATCAAAAGGTATGTTATTGGGAGACAAATGGCCACAATCTTTTCTCTAGTCTTTCCGCCTGATTACTTGAAAGATGGAGAATGTACTAGTGTCACTTAGCTGTAGTACATCTTGTGAATCTTCAGAAATCTTTAAAGCTGTTTCTTCTGAGTATTTTCTCATGGAAGATAGGAAGGAGAGAAAGATAAAAGGCTTGGCATAATGCAAAAAGCATATCTGCTAGTACTGTTGCTTTTTAGAGGAAAAAATATAACAACATTCAGTTAGTCCATATGTAAAATAGTTAAGATACAATATTTCAACATCTTCATTCAATGGAAAAATTCACCTTTAATTTCTCCCATCTTCTAACTTTATTAAAAAGTGTTTCCCCTTTTATCTTTTCCATTTGGCTTCCTGGTTTTAAATTCCCTCTCACTAAAACACTGTATCCTTCTCCTTCTCCCGAACACACAATGAGGAAGGCTTCACAGCAGAATTGTTCTCTAATCTTACTTTCTTTAGCGAGTATTTTATAAATCAAGTTTTTATTTGCAGCAAAGATGCCGACAGCACCAATTTTGTGCTCTGTGAAGCCTCCTTCTTATTAGGAGGTATGTTTCATTGTAGTTTCCAAAGCTGTTGCCTGCCTGTTGATGGTCTATCTCTAAACCTGTTAAATTGCTTTTTTCTCTTTTGTCATTTTTTTCTCTCCCATCCATTTTTCTCAGTTGCGTAGACACTGATTAAATGTACACATGAATCAAGGCTATCTTTAAATTACATTTGTAAATCTATTGTATCTGTTTATCTACATACTTATAATAGCCCCCATCATGGTATCATTCTCACTAATTGCATACCATATCTTTCTTATACAAGATGGTAACACTGAAGAGATGGTGACAATCTTGAAACATTGGAAATTTCTCAAGAAGTAGCATTGTAAACTATAAAACCACCTAGTCCGTCTCTGATCCTACAGTTCAGTAACTAAGAATCTGGCTTCAGGGTTTTACTTTTTAAAATATATTTGTCTCTGCTAGTGCTCATAATAGGTTCAGGATAATTAATTAACTGTAGAATTGTGGTGTTCTTGAGTGCTTTTATCTGCTAGGAGGAAAGTGCATACTGAGCCAGATTCTCACTAGAGGCCTCTTTACACTGCTCTGATTTTTCTTTTTAATTTAGAATCAGTTTTCTTGGGATATAAACCTAATGTAACAAAGGCAATTAAACTCAAATGAATACTTTGTGAAGTCATAGAATCCATTTGCATAGGATCCACACTAATCCATTACAAGCCTGCGGTATCCATTGAGAGCTGAAGCACTGCTGCAAAGGTAAGAATCCTTACAGAGGCACTACTTCCTAACTGCAGGTGAAACACCGATTGAGATGCATAATCTAGGTTTCAGCCTGTTCTCATTGGGCCATCTCACAGCAGTGTTCACCATCTGTACAGATAGAAACACCATATCTTTCAGCTGCTGCTATGCATATGTAGCTTTGAAAGTTGCATACACATTGTCTTCTGTTACACCACCTCTAGCCATCTATTCGCAAAGTAAACTGCTGCCAGGGGACATTGTTCCATAATTACAGACCATTCCATTAGTGATGGCAATGGTGTTATGGTAAAAGGTACTAATGGTTTCCACACTGAAGGTCGTTGATGAATAAACATACACACAGGATCAAAATCTTCATAGAAGGAGTTAGAGATGCCATGCTGTAACCACACCCAGAAAAAATTCTCTGATAATGGTAGTCCCCCAAAGAAACTCCTGATTGCTGACCTCACAAAAGAAATTCCAGGGTTCAACCTACCACAGAAACAGTGGTCAGCACTGAACCATTTCAGAACACATTGCACCTCTGGAAGATGAGAAATAACAAAACGTGACTGTGGGCACAAGTCATGAACTGTGGACTGTACTGTAAACCAGTGCTGACTTCAGTCGTTTGCCAGTGGCATCTCAGATTTACACCAAGCTGCTTCCAGAGCTGTCCATTGGCTCATTTATGTGGGCTTGATCATTTGAATGTTGCTAGTCACCTCTCTTGCCAGAAGATAATGACCCAGAAAATTGTTAAGGGTATAATCTGAGCTTTAGACCTTTCTAAGTTTCTTTTGTGTTAAGGAACAGCTGCACAAATGGCTATGCCACCTTTCCAAACCATGCAGTCTGCGGGCAAGTCTACACTGTAGCACTATATCAGCACAGCTGCACCAATGCAGTTGTGCCTCTGTAGTTTGTCTGGTGAATACACACTATGCCAGGGGTGGGCAAACTACGGCCCGCGAGCCACATCCGGCCCACGGGACAGTCCTGCCCAGCCCCTAAGCTCCCGGCCCGGGAGGCTCACCTCGGCCCCTCCCCCACTGTTCCCCCGCAGCCTCAGCTCGCTCGCTCTGCCGCCGGCGCAATGCTCTGGGTGGCAGGGCTGTGAGCTCCTGGGGCCCGACCTGACCCGGTCTCTGTGCTGCGTGGTGGCGACGGCGGCAGCGTGGCCCGGCTCCAGCGCCGCCAGCCACCGGTGCTCCGGGCATCACGGTAAGGAAAAATAAGAGAGAAGCAGGACAAGAAAAGTAGTAGAACCTTGATATCTTTAAAAATTCTGAAAGAAGAGTGGGGGAACCAGAACCAAGGGACAGATAAGGTAAATTTCGTACTCTTGCCATGTCTGTCTGTCTGGCGCGCTCGCTCTCTCTCTCTCTCTGTGTGTGTGTGTGTGTGTGTGTGTGTATATATATATATATATAATTAATTCTTGTATTCAATTGGGAAATTCTGACACTTTTTGCAATGTGGAATGAATACAAATTTCAGTGAAAAGCCAACATTTTCCTGTGGAATGAAAATTTGGAAAATTTGTATTTTGATGCAAGTCAAAATGAAATGCATCAAAGCAATAAAATTTGATAGCTTTATCAAAGCTAAACAAGAACATCGAAATGATTTTTTTTTTTTTTTTTTTTTTACTTTTTTCCTGTTAATTTATTTCCTGTGCTCTCCATATAATTCTACATTCTAGAAGTAACTTCTTTTGTGGGAACAAACTAACCATCTGCCCATGGGGCCTTTTGAACTCTAATATATTGAAGTATCAAACATTTTTACCACCTGCTCATATTGCTCCTGTTGAAATAAATTAATTGACAAGGGCATATTGAAGGCTTACAATATAGATGCCGTATTTCCTTTGTTGCCCATATAGAATGGATCATTTGTTGTTTTATACATATGCCTTTATTGCACTCATGTTTCAGAATCTCATTGTCTCTCCTTTGCTCTTGCGTTGAGTGATACCTGTGGACGGGAAGTATAACAGCAAACTGGCAATTTTCTATCTCAGCAATGGTTTTGAACTTTGTGTTTATATAAAATTAAAATATTCTCAAAATGATGGATTTGGGCTTTTTGTATACTTCCGACAGCATCTTTTTACAGATTATTAATATCCCATTCATAGCTCAACATTCTTCCTGAAGCAAAAAGGATGTTTGGGCCAATCTTCTTCTTTTTTAGTGTCAGTACTCTGCATTTATTTTCATCTGCAATGTACTGTAAAAATGTGTGATCTAGCTTTAAATCCTCCATGCATTATTATTTAGTGTCAAACTTGTAAACTCTTTTGCTGAAAGGAAGAAATACAATAAAAATTCAAATGTCTTCCTGCTAAGTGGTGGAATTGAAAGAGTTGTAGAAAGAGAATGCACCATGCTAAACAGTAGGTAGGAGTGCTGAATTCTGGCAGTTTATTCATTGGCTCACTGAAGGAAGTCTGTTTCTTCAAATGAACTATTTTACATGAAACCTGATGCACAAATGGTGGCAATGTTCTCGTTTGAAAGGCTTTACCTGTTCTGAAATATTGTTAATGTGTAGTGCTGGGCCATTATATATAATATATTATATATAAATTATTTTTAAAGCCACTAAGTATACAGCATTTTAGAATCATGTTACATTGTATTATGTTACACTTTTTTTGGTAAATTACTATATTACTTACAAAATGCAAATGAACACTTCAGAAGTATAATGAATAACTTGCTGGTCTATACTTTTTAAAAAGTACATTATACAAAGATTTGACTGTGTTTCAAAATACTTTGACATAATATATAATAGTTGCTAGAGTGGTAGATGGTCTGGCTATCTAGTTTTTTGTACATTGTATCAAGCAAGAGGCTTGAGAGTGTATTTATTAACTTTTTAGTAACACTTGCACATCTCACTGGAGTGAAGTAATTGGCCATTCTACGATTCCTTGTGTGACAGAGTGAGATATTCCTGGGTCAGTTTAACTCAGTTTTGGACTGTAACTTCCATGTTGGATCCGGACACCCATCTTGTCTTATGTGCTGAGCTAATTTCTAATCTTGCCCAAGATAAGGTTATTATGTTGTATTCCAGTCAGATACCCTTCCCAGGAAAGGTGCTTGACACCTACTAGAAGGACTGTCCCTGAGAAGCCAACAAGAGTACGTCTACACAGAAAGCAAGATCCCATTGCGGTGAATCTCAGAGGTCTACAAACTGGCTCGCTGGGCTCACGCTGCAGTGCTCAGGCTCTAAAGACTTGGGAGGGATGTGGGCTTCAGAGTCTAAGCTCCATCCTGAGCCTGAATGTCTACACAGCTATCTCTAGTGCTGTAACACAAGCCTGAGACTGTACATGGGGGGGCTCTAAGACTTGCTGCCACAGGATCCTGCTTGCTGTGTAGACGTGCCCCAAGACAACAGTGTGTGTTGTGAGCCTGTCTTTCATGGCCGTCCACATGGAACAGTAGAAGCCTGACTGGGGCAGGGGGCTGAAGTTTGTCAGACTGGGCACAAGGCTATATGGGGAGACTACTTAAAAGGGCAAGTGGGGGCTGTCCATCACCCCATGCAAGAAGAGCAAGATGGAGAGAGAGTAGTAAGGAGGGATTCTGCCTAGCCTGAAATACTGATAAGATCTCAGACTCACAGAAAAGGTGAGACCAGATTTTGGTGTGTGTGTGTTGGGGGTGGGGATTCAGGATTTTGGTTAATTTGCAAAGATCTGTTGTTCTAGTGCTTTATAAGAATAAAGTGGCTATGAAATTCCATTGCTAAGCCTGTTTTCCTTTCCTGTCACATTGTCTCTAAAGGGGTTAAACTAGAAGCCAGTGTGCTCATAGCTAGGTGGATCTATGCGGGGAGCAACTCAGGAGCTCAGGAGGTCTAAGTCTCTGGTTCTAGGATCTGAGGCTGCTGAATTGCCCTAGGGATCCAAAACTAGGAACTGTGACCAGACCCAGATCCAGTAATTGGGGAGGCCTGGCCAGATTGTTAAACCAGGCATGGCTTGGTAACAGTCTACCTGCTTGTTATTTTTTAATTAGACTCAAACCTAAAAATATATATATACTGTCACTTAGAACACTAGAATAGTGTTTTGTTTGTTGGTTGCTTTTGTCTGTAGCTGATGGTGGTGATGGCTTGGAGTGATTTTTACTAAGGCTGTCAATTAATCGCAGTTAACTCAGGCGATTAACTAAAAAAAATTAATCTTGATTAAAAAAGTTAATTGCGATTAATCGCAGCTTTAATTGCACTGTTTAATAAATTTCAATTGGTAGTCTAACATTTTTGATGTTTTTCTACATTTCACATGTATCTTGTATTCTGTGTTGTAATTGAAATCAAATTCACCTCATACAAGTATTGTAGTGCAATCTTTGTCCTGAAAGTGTAATTTACAAATGTTGATTTTCTTTTGTTACATAACTGCACTCAAAAACAAAACAATGTAAAACTTCAGAGGCTACAAGTCCACTCAGTCCTACCTTTTGTTCAGCCAATCACTAAGACAAACAAGTTTGTTTACATTTACAGGAGATAATGCTGCTCTCTTCTTATTTACAATGTCACCAGAAAGTGAGAACAGGCATTTTCATGGCACTTTTGTAGCCAGTATTGCAAGGTATTTATGTGCCAGATATGCTAAACAGTCGTATGGCCCTTCATGCTTCAGCCACCATTCCAGAAGATATGCTTCCATGCTGATGACACTCGTTAAAAAAACAATACGTTAATTAAATTTGTGACTAAACTCCTTGGGGGAGAATTGTATGTTTTATGCTATGTTTTACCCACATTCTGCCATATATTTCATGTTATATCAGTCTCAGATGATTACCCAGCACATGTTGTTCATTTTAAGAACACTTTCACTGCAGATTTGACAAAACGCAAAGAAGGTACCAATGTGAGATTTCTAAAGATAGCTACAGCACTCGACCCAAGATGTAAGTCTGAAATGCCTTCCAAAAGCTGAGAGGGACGAGGTAGGGAGCATGCTTTCAGAAGTCTTAAAAGAGCAACACTCTGATGCGGAAACTACAGAACTCGAACCACCAAAAAAGAAAATCAAGCTTCTACTGGAAATCAACGTTTCAGATAATGAAAATGAACATGTCAGTCCACACTGCTTTGAATGGTTTTCAAGAAGAACCCATTATCAACATGGACGCATGTCCCCTGGAATGAGGATTGAAGCTTGCGCATCTGGTACGTAAATACCTTGCAACGCCGGCTACAACAGTGGCATGAGAACACCTGTTCTCACTTTCAGGTGACATTGTAAACAAACAGTGGGCAGCATTATCTCCTACAAATATAAACAAACATTTGTCTGAGCGATTGGCTGAAGAAGAAGTAGGACTGAGTGGACTTGCAAGCTCTAAAATTTTAAATTTTTATTTTTGAATGCAGTATTTTTGTACATAATTCTATATTTGTAAGTTCAGCTTTCATAATAAAGAGATTGTATTAGGTGAATTGAAAAATATTTCTTTTCTATTTACAGTGCAAACACTTGTAATCAAAAATAAATATAAAGTGAGCACTGTACACTTTATATCGTGTATTGTAATTGAAATCAATATATCTGAAAATGTAGAAAACATCCAAAAATATTTAAATATATTGTCTTCTATTATTGTTTAACAGTGCGATTAATCGCGATTAATTTTTTTAATCGCTTGATAGCCCTATTTTTTACATACAAAGGCATTGTTTTAATTTGGCTTTTTTTTTTCTTTTTTTTTTTAATCCTTTAGTGCATTGTGGTGAAAGCTAGTGTATGCTGCTTTGGTTTGGAAAAAGCCAGAAGCTGTGTGTTTGTTGATTAGGAGGTTTTGAAGCAGTGACCTCATTGATACTAAGTATTTCAACCCTGAGACTTAGACCACTAAACTATTCCCCACCTGATATTTACCTGACACAGATTCTACTCTTGGATTATGAAAAATAATCACTGCTCTTCCTCCTTAGAGAGGATTTCTCTTTATTTCACCTGATAAGCTTAAATGTGGTCCCTAGCATATCTGGGGCACTAGCGTATTATAAATAATATTGTTTTGGGTACTATATTCTATAAGACACTAACAATGGCCACCATTAAAAAGAATAATGGACCTAGTTAAGGGAAAGCACATTCTCTCCTACACTATAATTAAGTAAATCTCCTTATCCCTTATAAATATCCCTGCTATTCTAAATGTTTTTTAAATCTATAAAACATTTTTTCATTAATAAGATCATGTAAAAAGTCAACAATTGGCTATATTATTGCCTTTTTTAATAATAAAAAAGGTACATGATAAGATGGTACCTGTGAACTTCAAACCGAGTACTTTTCATGTCTGTAAGAAAGAAAAACACAATTATAAAATGCAGCGTATTAGAAGACGACATAATCGTTCGATCTAGTTGTATTCGATTATACCTGGGACACGGGAAGTGGCAGGTTGCCTTGCATATAACGAAGTATTAGCAGTCAGACAGGAAGCCAGCATACTGACAGTTTGGTAGAAATTAGAATGGAAAGGAATGACTGCAGTTTTTTTTCTTCTTTTTTCTTTTTTTCCAAAAATGTTATACAATAACTTCAAAGATCTTTAAAAATATATTTTGGTAAATGTAACTGTTGCATGAGGAGAATGTCATGTAGGTTTCATTATAGTATTTGTTTTGTTTGGCTGAAATGCTTGGGTTATTTTTGGTTGAAATTAGTTTTACACAATTTTTGTACCAGTGGAACTATTTCAATAAGGGATGTGGTTTTGGGGTTTTCTTTTGTCTTTGGGTTTTTGTTTGTTTGTTTTTACTGATTTAACTGTAACAATATAACCCCTGGTATGAATGCAATTATATCACTGCACCAGTATTGTTCATTCCTGTACCTTTAGAAGGATAAACTGGACTGGTATACTTCTCTTTATATCAATACAACTGCGTACACACTAGGGGCCTGGTACTGCTTTAACTATATTGGAATAGTTATCACAAGACAACTTCTGTGTAGACAAGCCCTATGAGTGCAAGTTCTTTTTTCTCCTTTGTCCTTGTGGTGTTCTAATGTGATTGGTTTGATTTGAGGGCAGGGGAACAAGAGTTCCCACTTCTAGTGTTTGAGTGCTTGAATGTCTTCATTGTTACATTTTGTTTTGGTGTGAAGGGAAAATGGGGGAGCTTATCTGATAACTGTAGTAAATGGGTACAGAAGAAGATGTGCTAATGGGCTTTAAGATTCCAGGAAAGGGAAGCCAGTTGCAAAGTGAACTCTTGAGCAGGCTAATAAGTCTTTTTTTGAGGAGTAACTGCAGAACTCATGCTTGGAGATAAAGGACTCAAGTTATGTATATGGCCCATTTGTGTTTCTGTGAGAGCCATGTGCTCAGAGGCACTGGCATCTATGATCAGGCTGGGCATTTAGTCTAAGGTAATGTTGCATGTGCAAGAGAACGTCTGACCTTCATTGTAATAAGTTGTAATAATCTTTCTCTGCCTCTGCTGACGATCTTCTCGCCCATATCCAAATGTACCTCACTGCCTCCCAGTCTCTTTCAACATGAAGACGGGGATGATAAATTTGAACCTTATGATGCTACAACTCTTTTCCCTGCCTACATTGCATCTCCCATTTGTGCACAATTTTTCCCACTGGTCTGGGCCCACTTCTCACTCTATTACTTTCCTTTGTACCTCCTTTCCATGTGCTTGTATTCTTCCTTCAACTGACTCCTCAAACTGCCCTTGTTCTACACTGTCCATTGTTGTCTGCTCTTGTGCTGTGTTACTTGCCTCCTACTGCAAGACAAACCCAAGAAAGAAACCAACAGGACTCCACTGGCCATCACATACAGTCCCCAGCTAAAACCCCTCCAACGCATCACCAGAGATCTACAACCCATCCTGGACAATGATCCCACACTTTCACAAACCTTGGGTGGCAGGCCAGTCCTCGCCCACAGACAACCTGCTAACCTGAAGCACATTCTCACCAGTAACTGCACACCGCACCAAAGTAACTCTAACTCAGGAACGAATCCATGCAACAAACCTCGATGCCAACTCTGCCCACATATCTACACCAGCGACACCATCACAGGACCTAACCAGATCAGCCACACCATCACTGGTTCATTCACCTGCACATCCACCAATGTAATATACGCCATCATATGCCAGCAATGCCCCTCTGCTATGTACATAGGCCAAACTGGACAGTCTCTAAGGAAAAGGATAAATGGACACAAATCAGATATTAGGAATGGCAATATACAAAAACCTGTAGGAGAACACTTCAACCTCCCTGGACACACAATAGCAGATGTTAGGGTCACCGTCCTGCAGCAAAAAAACTTCAGGACCAGACTCCAAAGAGAAACTGCTGAGCTTCAGTTCATCTGCAAATTTGACACCATCAGCTCAGGATTAAACAAAGACTATGAATGGCTTGCCAACTACAGAACCAGTTTCTCCTCCCTTGGTTTTCACACCTCTACTGCTAGAACAGGGCCTCACCCTCCCTGATTGAACTAAACTCGTTATCTCTAGCTTGCTTCTTGCTTGCATATATATACCTGCCCCTGGAGATTTCCACTACTTGCATCCGAAGAAGTGGGTATTCACCCACGAAAGCTCATGCTGCAAAACCTCTGTTAGTCTATAAGGTGCCACAGGATTCTTTGCTGCTTTTACAGATCCAGACTAACACGGCTACCCCTCTGATACTTGCCTCCTTCCTTGCTCCATCTCAGTCTTATCCTTCCTTTCTTTAATGCTTTCATTTGTCTGTCTTCACCTTGGTCTGATTTTACATTGTGAGCTCTCTTGGACAGGAATCATGTGGTTGGTTGGTCGGTCATCTGTGAAGTACCATGAAAAGTCATGGTACTATATAAATATTTGTTAATAATAGCAATGAAGTAGGAGCTTCATGTGTGAGGTTTTTGGTGACATTTTAAAATAAAACTGAGTATAATTTTCCCTATTGGTAATTTTGAATGTCTGTTACTTCATGAATATTTATATGTTCATGAGTCCTGATATCTGTCACTGGGATGTTCAGAAATTTTCTGCATCAAATACATGACAAATATAATGGCTCTTTTTAGTCAATCTGGAGGAGTTTGCAAAAATATCTGACAGGGTTGTTTTACACATTTTTGCACTGAGTTTTGAAGCTTCCAGATAGCTTTGTTGCTTCTCAATTTTGACACCTATTTCAGTCCTCTTTGTAGTGTAATTAAGTATCAGGTGGATCTATTGGCCCCACATGCAAGGTGGTGGTATTTGCATTTGAACTGCTTTCTTGAATCAGTCCAAACTTCAATTTTCAACTTTTTCAATTTTTGTGCAGTTCCAGTTAAATACACTCAAAGAGCTGCTTTAAGTAGCTGTAGCAACAACCAAAAAAAAAAAACGTTTACATTTTTCAGAGCCAAAATATTTATATAACTTTTCTGAGCATTTGAAGTGTGGTGTTTTTTTTTGTTTTTTGTTTGGGGTTTTTTTTGTGTGTTTCTTCCTCCTCTTCTATATTTTGTTTCTCTCATCCACAAATATCTGGTCCCATTGAAGCCAGTGGCAAAACTCCCCATTGACTTCAATAGGGCCAGGATTTTGCCCACAGTATATTAATCAATAGACTTTCTGGTTTAACTCTCCCTTTTAAAATCCATTATCCGTAAAATTATGAAATGCTAGATCAACATTTTGTATTGTGCTATACATACAAGGAAATATTTAGAATCTCTGTGGTCAAAACTTGCATAATATTTTTTATCAATATCTATCACTTCTCTCTCCAAGACATTTGCAATTTAATAACACAAACTATGTGGAATGTTTCCACCATATGTTCCTTAATATTTCAGGATTCTCTAGAAAGTGAGTTTTAAATAATGTATGCTACATATCTAAGCACTAAAAGCAACGAAGACGTGTTAATTTGAAAGCCATTGCTGTTAGTAAGATGCGTTTCCACAAGCCATGATTTATTTGGAAATAATGGTCAGGACATTGTTGTGGTGTAAAAATGTCAAAGCAGCCCAAATAATTCACATTGCTACTCTAATTCATAAATATTCCATATTTAAAATGTATGAGTAAAATGGCTTCTGAAGTATCTGCAGAAAGATTGGGGGAAGCTTTATTTGGGACATTATTAGTCTGGACTCACTAAAATATTATAATACAACTCTTTGCCCTTCATTATTAACAGTGAATATTATCTATGTCCCATTCTGACATTTAATGCTCTGCTGAATATTATTAACATGAAGTATTTGGTGATAGAAACCTCCAAATAAGTGTGTTAAAGTTGAAACAATCTTTTTTTTTTTTTTAATTAAATGTTATTTTGGTGTGTAGGTCTATTACACTTTAAATGAGGCAGCCATATTTTTGTTGCATCTGGGTTTATTGGGGAGTAGTAGAAGACAGGCTGAATAATACCTAGTGGAACAGCTGTCTTTGACTTCAGTGGACTTTGGATCTGGCTTTAAGGGATTTTCTGCTATAGCTATGCAAAATCTGTTTTGCCATGTAAACAAGCCCTAAGTCAGTGGTCCTCAACCTTTCCAGAGTACTGTACCCCTTTCAGGAGTCTGATTTGTCTTACATACCCCCAAGTTTCACCTAACTTAAAAACTACTTGCTCATAAAATCAAACATAAAAATACAAAAGTGTCACAGCACATTATTACTGAAAAATTGCTTACGTTCTCATTTTGTCTGTATGAAATTTTAGTTTGTACTGACATCACTACTGCTTTTTATATAGCCTATTGTAAAACTAGGCAAATATCTGGACGAGTTGATGTACCCCCTGGAGGACCTCTGAGTACTCCCAGGGTACACAGATCCCTAGTTGAGAACCACTGCCCTAAGTCACCTTGCGCCCCCATGTATAGACATTGTATAGATTTCTCAATAGAAATTGTTTTGTACCTGAGCAGATAAAATGAATAGTGCAGTTATAATTACCTGGAATGTGAGGACTGAACACTTTTATTGGCATGAGTTTTGGGTTTTTTGTTTTTTAATTCCAATGCAAAGCCAGCTGTGAAGTGGCTCAGTGACAAGAGACCAATTAATCAGAAATAGAATATGAGAAACTGAAAAGAGATTGGGTGTAGGACAAGATTATTTTTGGAAAAAAAAGAAAAAACTTGTGATGGTATTGATTAAGACAATCCAATAGCTTCTCCCACAGTAGAGTCTGACAATGATGGTAGAATAATTCTAAAGAGAGAAATGGGAGGGATAATAAATAATTCTTGTATCACAAATGAGAAAACACAAAGCTTTTTTTTTTTTTTAAACCGCAGAAATCGTAGATTGGGGATGAGGGGAGAAGGGTGACTAATAAATTCAGATATATTTAAAGACATGACAGTGTCTTGTGCTACATTGTTCAGGACATTCATCCAGTAAAATATTAACTATAACTTTCAAACTAAGTCTGATTTGCACATGGGTGCAAAAGAACACTCAAGCAAGCTACACATACTTTTCAGTAGTGTTCAGTGCCCATAACCAGGATAGATAACTTAATGATGTCCACAACAAAAGCTGGAGAATAGAAAAATGCAAAATTTCACGTTGTGAATTACCAATTCATAATGTGATTTGACTTAATCTGGTAAACAAGTTTAAATCAATAACTAAAGCATTGGACTGACATTTATTAGAGCAAAAGGATTTCAGAAAAAAATGTAAAAATTCAGATAAAATATTTGAAAATAATAGAAAGATGTATATTGGGGTAGGAGGAGAAAACCCCTCTATGGAAAGGACTCAAAGCTGTAGGAGGCAGAATAACTAGTTATATCTCTAGACCAGGGGTCGGCAACCTTTAAGAAGTGGTGTGGCGAGTCTTCACTTATTCACTTTAACTTAAGGTTTCGTGTGCCGGTAATACATTTTAACGTTTTTTAGAAGGTCTCTGTCTATAAGTCTATATTATATAACTAAACTATTGTTGTATGTAAAGTAAACAAGGTTTTCAAAATGTTTAAGAAGCTTAATTTAAAATTAAATTAAAATGCTGATCTTACGCCGCCAGCCCACTCAGCCCGCTGCCGGCCTGGGGTTCCGTTCACCTAGTTCAGCAGCGGGCTGAGTGGGGCCTGCGGGACCCCGGCTGGCAAGGGGCCAGCAGCCAGGACCCCAGACCAGCAGCGGGCTGAGCGGGGCCGGCAGCCGGGACCCCAGACCGGGGGTGCAGGTGGGAATGTGTGGGGGGGAGGGGTACAGGAGCTCCTGTTTGGTGCTCGGGGGGGTGCAAGAGTCAGAGCATGGGGTGTGGGGGGGCTGGGGATGTGGGGGGGGTGCAGGAGTCAAAACAGGGACTGGAGGTGTGTGAGGGGGTGCAGAGGTCAGGGCAGAGAGCTGGGTGTGTGGGGGGGTGCAGGGGTCAGGATAGAGGGCTAGGTGTGTGGGGGGGTTCAGGGGTCAGGGCAGAGGGCTGGGGTGCTCGGCTCGTGGGAGTGCTCTCGGCAGGGGGCTGGAGGGGATATGCCCCGTCCCCACCTCTTTCCACAGGGCCCCGTCCCCCACCTCTTCTCTGCCTCCTCCCCGGAGCAGCGAGCACGCTGCGGCTCCGCTCCCCCTCTCCCTCTCTCTCCCTCTCCCCCTTCCCCTGGCAAGGGCAATCAGCTGATCGGTGCAGGGAAGGAGTGGAGGAGGGGCAGGAAAGCACCACGCTGGGGGAAGAAGCGGGGGAGGGGGGAGCTTGGCTGCTGGCAGGACCAAGCTTCTGCCTCCTGCCCCCGCAGGAGAGAGTGGTGGGCGGGAGGGCTGAGTGGGGCCGGGACCCCGGTAGGCAGCAGCGTGCCATTAAAAATCGGCTCGCATGCCGTCTTTGGCACGCGTGCCACAGGTTGCCGACCCCTGCTCTAGACAGAAAAAGTTAAGGGATTGGAAACTCAAAACACAAGAGGTTAGAGTGGGGGAGCATGTGTTTTTCTGAAATATTTTTGCTCTAATCTATATCTACACACAATGTATGTTAAATATTTACATCATTCAACACATGAAACTAGTTGTCCACCATGCTAAAGAGTAAAACAAAATAGCCTTTCACATATGCAAACAGTTCTTTTGAATAAGAATAAGAACAATGGTGTCCATCATACCATTAAGCAGAATTTGCATCTAACAAAAGCAGAATAGAAGAATAACAGAGAGAGGGGCTTTCTTATTACATTATAGGGTTTGGTGGTTGTTTTCTTTCCAAATTTTAGCAGAATTTGAAACTGCAGTTCCTTTTACCTTCTAAATCAAAAAATATGGGAAGGCAAGGGTATCATTACAGGCTGAGAGAAATATCTTTAGTAGGGTTTCTGTCTGTCTCTTATTTGCTAAATGGTTTTGTCAGAAATAGGTTACAATGAATATGATGTGCAAAAAGTATTTTAGGAGTACTTATCGCTGTGAACTTGGGAAGTGCTGTGATCAGCAAAATGTTTAAATTAAAAAAAAAAAATGTAAGAATTGCAGACTGTAGTATATGTCAAAGAAATGAGACCCTCTGGTAGAGGAGGGGAAATGTTTATAACATCTAAGCAGAATTAAACATTAGCTGTATTTATCTAAGCTGACAACCTGGTACCAAGACATAGCCTGATGGGCTTTGAAATAACCAGTATATTAAACTGGAAAATCAGACTGATGGACCTTTTAACAGTAGAATAAATATTAGATTAATACAACATCTTGCAAGAGTGCAGGCTTCTAAGAATTCTTCAGCAGGAGATAGAGACAGTAACCTGTGAAGTCTCTTGAATTTAAATATAGTTTTTGATATCAGATACAGCAAATGGTCTGATAATGATTTCTTTGCGTTAACCTGTGGCTGCTTGCCTTTATTACTGAGTGAAAAATACAACAGATCTGTCTGCTTTGACAAGTAAACATTTATTGTAAGTGACATGTATTTCAAAAGGATCTCCTTTGGAGGAGAAAAGGTCAGTAACAAGTGTATACCATTTTTTTAAAACATATCAAAAGCAATAAAAGCCAATGTACCATAAGCAGTTTTCTGTTGACAACATAGTTGTGTGTATACATGTAGATGTATATTATTTTTCTAGAGCTCGGCAGGGGACAGTTTTTCCATCCCATGAACATTTTTAAGACTTCAAAATGTTTTCCTATTACATATCACACAAAAGAAAGATCTCTGGATATCTTTTTTTGCAGGCAGGAGGTGAAATCCCACACCCACACACCTGACAGACCAACTCACAGACCTAGAATAGGCAATAGCCCAGTTATTAGAGTATTTATCTATGATGTAAGAGACTCAGGTCCAAGTCCCTGCATCTAACACATGCCAGGTTAGTGCCCCACCTGTTGGGCTATTGGTTATTCTCTCTTTTTGATGGGTCTCTTTTTCTTTGACGAGCAGTTCCAGTCTGGGCCTGTGAAAAGTTATGTTCAAAATGACCCTCGCTCCAACCAAGTTTTGGTTTTGATGAAACTGCATTTTCTGATAAAAACCCATTTTGTCAAAACATTTCTGAGTTTTAATTTCTTCAATCCTTTTCTTATCGGAGGCTTTTTTATGTTTTATTCATTTCAAGGACTGTATTTCTGTATTAGCTCACATTATTAATTGGAATTTCCCCCTTATACCTTAATTTATTAAAATAAATTGCTTAAAAACTTTGGATTATCTCCTTCAAATATGGACATACTTAACACATTCTTTGTCCATAAGCAATTCATATTACTTAGGGTGTGCAACAGAGCAAGAGACACTATCCACATATAGAGAGAGATACGTGGATCTGACCCATAAGGCAAGTAAATATGTAGCTTCTAATTTGGGGTGAAAGAAATATTGATGAAGCAAAACAGATGGATAGTGTGACATTCCCCTCTGGTGTTATCTGGATCGGTGATCTGCTATGTCACTCCAATCCTTGACTCTGGGAGCCAGCCTTACCCTGCTCTGCTGTGAGAACCCCCTACTCCTGGCATGTAAGCTGCTCCCAGCTACTTGCAACTGAATGACAGTAGCCAATATCTCCAGTCCCAGACACAACCCTAGGAACCTCCGTCTTGCAGTGTCCAGTTATGCCCGCTTATATGACATATAAGTCATATAATGGACGCTGCAAGCTTATGAGTTCATCAATTTAACAAAGAAATTAATATGTACCAGGCTTGTTATCCCAAGGGGAGTCTCTGACATGTTTCAAACCAAACGTACTGCTTCAGGTAGAATAATCAAACGCATTTATTAACTATAAAGATATATTTTAAGTGATTATAAGTCAAAGCATAGCAAGTCAGATTTGGTCAAATGAAATAAAAGCAAAACGCATTATAAGCTGATCTTAACACTTTCAATGCCCTTACAAACTTAGATGCTTCTCACCATAGGCTGGCTGATTGCTCTTCAGCCAGGCTCTCCCTTTTGATCAGTGCTTTAGTCGCATGGTGTGGTGTCTGTAGATGTAGGTGGAAGAGAGAGGAAAGCATGGCAAACATCTCCCCCTTTTATCATGTTCTTTCTTCCCTCTTGGCTTTGCCCCCACCCCTTTATGGTCAGGTGAGCATTACCTCATCGCAGTTCCAAACTGACCAAAGAAAGTGGGGTGACTCCCTCAAGAGTCCAACAGATTCTTTTGTTGCTGTCTAGGCCAGCGTCCTTTGTTCCTGTGAGGTGGGGGCTGGGTTTGTCCCATACATGCCCTGATGAGGTGTGAACTGCCTTTCAGCTCTTGGGGAGTTTTTGCCTGGGCTTATTAGATTTTAAACCATGAGGATACATTATCAGCCTCATAACTATATACATGAAATTATAACCTGTAACATTACTGTAACAATTACTATAACATCACTATAACAACCATGCTCAGTGCGTCATGAGCCTTCCGAAGACACCCAACATAACAAACTTTGCATTGGATACCACACAATCATTTTATAAAGATGAACATGGGGGTGTAGGGTGTTCCCCCGAGGTACAGAGTGTCACAGATAACTTTTCTTCCTGGCCCTCAAAAACTATTAATCAATCAAGGCATATCTGTTCTCTATACGTCTTCCAGAATGATCTGCAAAGAAAGTGATTAGGACAAGAGAAAGCACTCTTGGTGTATAAACGGGTGCGATGAATGTATGGATACATGTTGAGCAGGAGATGCAATGGACTCAAAAATACTGGGGGGAAAAAAAGGGCAGGGGATTAGCCAAAGGTTTGAAGGGGAGAGCCACTAACTAGATAGTACATGCAGAATATGTAATGTCAATAACAAGCCCGGAGAAAAGGGAAAGGTGGTATTTTTTGCTTCAATTTAAAAGATGAAGTAGATCAAAACAACTACTTAATCTTGTGAATAGGAGTCGTTTCACTGACTTAAGTGATCACTGAATTAGACTCTTGGGCCCACACTATTAAAAGGTACTTGGTTGTTGCTGCACTCAGCCTTGCAGCTCCTAACTGATTTAGGTGTCTAAACCTCATTTTCAAAAGGGATTTAGGCACTTAGGAAACTTAGGCCTTTTGAAAATGAGATTTAGACACCTGAATCGGTTAGGCGTTGAAAGGTTGAGTACAGCAACTGCTAAATACATTTAAAAATCCGGGCCTAGGTCTCTATAGCAGAACATGTATTTATTTATTTGACAACTGCATTTTAAATTTTAGCTTCTTTTTTATTACTGTTTGATTTTACCCTTTTGGAGTGTTTATCAAGTAGTTTATGCATGAAGGTTGTTTTTCTGTTTAAGAAATACAAAGTAATTGTCTTGCCACCATGTGCTTTGTACACCAAACATATCATACAACAGTTTGGAGAGATCAGCTCTCCCAGTATTTGGACCTAGACCCAAACCCTTTCACACAGATATTTGAAGGGGAGGTGGCTTGGTGACTTAAATGAGAGGGACTCCATGAGGGAGAAGGAGTCTGCCTGCATGGAGCTTATTAGAAGACAGTGGCCTAAACTGATATTACCATATTTTTAAGGCCATATTTAGATGTTTTAGTTCTTTAAGTATACTAATAAACAGACTTCGTAACAAAAATGACAAAATTGATGTGTGAGACTTGTAGAATATTTTGATTTTATCTTACCAAGAGTATCAGAATATCTAGAGAAAACGAGGATTAGGCTAGCAATCTTTTGAAATGTTTGTTTTCTGAAAAGGATGTCACGATCTACAGAATCTGACTTCAGATGCTTCAGAATTCCTTTAAAAAAAAAACAAAAAAAACCTTTTTACCATTTATGTAATTTTAAGAGCCCTTAAGCACTTATTCTATGCTACAATACATTGCTGCCCCCCCCTTTTTTTTGAAGTTATGTTGTGCGATCCCACAAAACTGCCCTTTTGTCTTATCAGTTTAGTCTTGCTCTTTAGGAGACCACTGGTGTATAGAACTGCTATCAAAACTGTCTGAAAAGGAAAAAGATCAACACAATTCTAGCAGCCCCTTGGGCTTCAGCCAAGCACTAACCAACACCAGCTAAAGATTGCAAAATAATTTATGTTGGAGGTTTAAATATATTTATAGTTTAATATACAAATGCATTGATGGGGTAAATTGACAGCACAGTGAATATGGCAGTAATGCATAGATCCCATTAGAATTGTGCAATTGATAATTTGTACGCATCATCTTACCCCTTGGTGTCAGGAAATAAATGCATAATCCCTACAGCATGTAGGCAATGGTACACTTTAATTAATTCCTAGCTAAAATTATTATGCATTACAGTGTAGAGAAACAAAGCAAAAACCTTCACTAGTCAAAATGTTCAGTTAACAGAGCTTTTTTTTCTCCATTAGTTTCATTGTCTTGCATTGCATCACTTATACCAGCTGGCTTGTTGTCAGTTTATAATTTGGACCTTCACATCAAACAGCAAAAAATTAATTACAGGAAAAGAAATCTCAATAGTACTTCTGTGCGTAGAGGTTTTCACAATTACTCAAACATTAATATTGCTGTATGTGGCAGAAACGAAAACTGGAGGGGGTGACCTAGCATATACTTTACTGGAACCGTTCATTTTAATATATTTTAACAATTTCCCTTCTGCAAAACACAGATTTTAAACATCTTTTCCCATACATAAAAATTCCTTAAAATATTGAAAAGCTTCTCAGAACTTTTGTATGTGGTATTAAGATTGCAGTAGGCTGATGTGACTACCGGACCACACAAGTGCTATGAGTTCCTATGCAGGCCATAAGCTGCCTATATTGATGGTTACCCCTGGTGTTCACGTGGTGCTTAAAGATTACCCTCCCCAGAACACAGTCAGGACAACTAACGATCAGGCTCGTGGTCATTAAGACAGTGTCAGTCGAGCTGTAAATAATTTTGAGGGCACCATGAAACCTGAACGAATCTCCTGGCCTTACTGATTAACTGTCCACCACAGAGAACAAGAGAATTTCCTACCATTTCCACCTCTACCCCAATCCCTTTATTAAAAAAAAAAAAAAAAAAAAAAAAAAGTGGGGGGGAGGGAGACTCTCCCATTTCTGCTACCAGAATGCACCTGATACAAGAATAATGGGAAAGGCTGGGGTCCACCTGTACCACCTCTGGCAGATAATAGCATTGCCATCAGCAATTCCATGTGGTGTAGAAAAGTCCCAAAGCACAAATTATTATTTAAATTAAAAGAAAATATGATTGCTGGGAGATCTGTCCCTCACTTACTAAGTACATTCATAGCATTATTCCAGTCCTGGTGGTGCACTAACTCCCATAGTCTTTGTGACCCTATCCAGAGTCTATGAAGGAATGTGTGAAAATTACATAAAAGGAATTACTGAAATTTTGCCAAACATCTACTCAAGCTCTAGTAAACACTGTGTTTTGGTTGAGGACGAGGAAACCAAACTATCTCCTGGATACTTAGTCTATATGTGCAGCAACATCTGCTGCCTTCCACAGTATGTGACACCTGGAAGGCCTTGAGGACATGTCCAAAGTGGCAGATGTGAATGTGGGTTATCAAACAGGCTTGTGTGAATTTCCGTGGTTCATGCTATAGGAACATTAGTTTGGTCAAATAAATTATTAAAAGAAAAAAGACAGCTACAAAAAATATATAGTAAAATCTTTTGCAATATTATTAGCTGCATTAGAGATGTGCCAACACATGGCAAATTGAATTTCATGTTGACAAACATAACCATTACATTTCACATTCACCTCAAAACCATAAACAAAAATATGAAATAAATGGATCAGAATCACAGCAGGACTTTGACAATGACCTTGGAATAATAGTGGACTGCACACAAACTGTATTGACAATATGGTGAGGAAATTTAAAAAAAGATATTGAGGTACTGTTATAAAAGAGAATATGCATCTAATCAAATTTAATATTCTCTTTTAAGAGCCAAATTAATATATTCTCCAGCTGCGATCTCCCTATTATTTAAAAGATGTTGGAGCACATGGAATGGTATAGTGAAAGATGGCCAAAAAAACCAACAAAAAACCCAAACCCTTAAAAGTCAGATACTACATGTGCTGTGAAGGCAGGCAAGGAAATCAAAATCTGTCCATTTAAGGAAAAAGTAAACACTGGAATATGAATCTAGAGCTAGTTATAGATAATATTGAATGGGTTAGACAGTAAGACTTCAGGTTAGTATTTCCACTTTGAAAGTGCATACAAATCTCTAGATGCAATATTTCTGAAAGATACAAAAAGAACAGTAGCTGGTCCTTTTTGAAACAGACGAAACAGATCATGAACTGAAAGGGCTAACAGGGAAAAGGGAGTTTAATATAATGTAGAAATTGAATAAAAGGTTAGGTAACTTGTTGAAGACAGGAGGGTTTTTATAAAGTGGGTTTCATATCATTTTTGGTACCTGTTTTTTGTTTTTATGACATCTTTTGGGTAACATGTCTTGGGTAACAAAGTCAGTCTTAACATCAAGCAGTCCAGCTATGATATATAAGGTAAGAGTGGACTTTAAGAAAACATTTGATCTTCCATGACAAAAGAGTTTCTAATTATTAAGACAAAAATCAAGAGTAGTTTTTGGACTGTGGCATGGATAAAGGTAGCTCATATTTGGGACAGGAATACCCTTTTCATTACTCAATCACGATTACTCTGTCACTTGTCTCTCCATCTCAAGTGAGAATTCACCTCTCACATAATGTCATGCTTGATTGTCATCTTAGCACTCACTGAGCTGACAATTTACAAAAAAAGGTGGAAGGCTTTTTAAATCTAACTTTGAAACAAAAACAGAGACCAAAACAGGTGACTAACAGTGCTGGAGACAATGTATGCTCAGGTTCTCAGTATCTCTTAATCATGTCTGTGTATATTTCTTACCATTTCCTAATGAATATTTTTAAATACAGGTAATGAATTTGGGCATCCAGAATGGTTAGACTTCCCCAGAAAAGGAAACAATGAGAGTTACCATTATGCCAGGAGACAGTTTCATTTAGCTGATGATCACATTCTTCGCTATAGATTCCTAAATGCATTTGACAGAGATATGAATAAATTGGAAGAAAGATTTGGCTGGCTTGCATCTCCCCCGGTAAGCTATGTACGCTAAATGTTATGTTTTAGTCACAAGTAGTGTGCATGTTCAGAATTACAAGAATATAAAATCTATATGCAAAAATTTTAAACAGCACTTTATTATGCACTGTAATGCCCTGTTACATATTTCAGATTGTCAAAACATGTCACTGAAGTCTCTTCTGCAGATAATGAAGATCTGGAACAGTGTCCTGTTTACTTTCACAGGGAGCTTTTTCTTATTATTTTTGCTTCTTCATTTAGAAACTTTAATTCAGATTGGTTAAAGCAAATAATAAAACTCTGCCTGGAATACAATTGAAAGATTGCTTTGGAAATGTCTTAATTGTTTTGACAATTTCTTTTCATGTCAATAATTATTCTGTCATCAGGAAAACACTTTCCATGTAGTGTATCTTATGTTATAGTCTCCTGAACTTCAAGCTGTCAATGCTATATTTGCAGTTATACCTGCATATTGTATTGTACTGCTTTTGTTCTAAAACTGACAGACTAATAGATCTTCTGTAGTTTCTCAATGTTAAATAAGTTTTAGATTGTATTGTAGCTTTGGGGCACATACTCACTAAGTATTACTAAGTATATTCTGTTCATAATTCTTTCTCTTTAAAGGACTGTTTGAAATGGCCATGTAGTTATTTTTTTTGGTGTGTCTTTAATAAATGGATAGAGCAAAGGTATTATATATGGAATAGTTTTTTGTTGCAGGTCATACATATCCTAGCATGGTTGATCATCAGTGCCATTTTCAGCACTCGGGGCAAATAATGATCCTTCCCTATATGCACATTATGCAGTACAAGAAAGCATCCTGCTTATTTCAAATCTTCTGTTCAACTTCTAAATGACCCACGGTGGCAGTGATGCTGATCCAGACTAGAAAGAGTTTGTGAATTTCCTTTAGTTTAAAAAAAAAAAAAACCAACACCACCATTTTTTAGAAGAAGTGTGTGTGGACGCTGATGAATAATTTATCTTTGCTTCAAAAGAATTTTCAGGTGTCATTTTTTTTCAGTTGCCACAATAAAATATATATTTGACTTTTATTCCATCTTTTTCTTTTACATCTTACCTAGCTGTTTAAAAATTAAAGATATAGTTTTCTGATCTGAAATCTTATATGAAGTTATATACTCTGTGAGAGTCCACGGTTTGAAGCTGTATTGATACTAGAGTTAATCTTTTTGTCAGTTTTGCCTTTAGTTAAATTCAAGCAAAGTTGCAATGTAACTTCCTAATGTAGTGCAGTTTAATTACAAATAAGGAATATATTATTTTTGTAACAACTAAAATGTAACTATCTATTTTCTTCCCAGGCTTTTGTGACTGAAAATCATGAATCGAATAAGGTCATCATATTTGAGAGGGCAAATCTAATTTTTATATTCAATTTTCATCCATCTAAAAGCTATACTGAATACAGAGTGGGTGCTCAAACTCCAGGAAAATATCCTTTTGTTTACTATTATGCTAGGTCATAGAAGTTAAAAGCTTACCTTTAATTTTATTTTAAACTTGAATACAAACTGTAATGAAAAGGTAAGAAATAATGTTTTGTTTACTTTTTTATATCTGCAAAATAAGCTTACATTGTTCGATATCATATAGTGTACAGTAAAAAAACACACAGTAAAGTGAATGTAGATTCCTAACTATACTTATTTATGATCATCTAGCAGGAAGTGCAAGTAGAAGTAGCAGTTTGAGAACGTGTGCAGTTCTTATTCTAATGCCCTGTTTTTAGTATGTGCTAAGGGTGGTTATTATTATTACAGTATGGAAACTGAGCCTCTAGATGGTTGTGAGGAGCCTCCCCACACTGGAGTCCTGGTTAGGCCTTGGCTGGGTCTGACAATTTGCTTTGTGAACTTGGGCAAAGTATTCCATTTACCTGTGCATTGGTTACCTATTTGTGTAAAATTATGCTAGTCTGCGCTACCTGATTTTTCATAAAGCCCTTTGAGGTCTGCAGATGGAAAACAACAAATTCTTATTAAGCCCATTGTAAAGATGGCAAAACTGAAACAGAATAGTTAGTATGACTAGACTGCAGGCCCTGTGTGGATTAGACCTTGGCCTGCAAGCCAAATAACCTGTAGATTTTCAGTGTAATTTTATGGATATCTACCACAGTTGTAAGCCATAATTAAATCCAAACTGAATATTAGCTTTGTTACTCCTTGTTTCCAAGCCTTCTCCGATTCCAGAGGTTTAGTACTCAAACCTGCTTTTGGATTTGTATGAATTACCAGTCACTGTTTTAAAAATTACTGTGGTGTTCAGTTTAGAGCCTCTATTTCCAAGTATTTTTAGCTGGTTTTGTTTAAAAATTGCTTAATTTGAGCTGATTCCCATAGTTCCTGTGTACTGCAGTTCTGTATTCAATGTAACGCTCTTTACTGTTGTTTAACGGTCAAAGTTTTTAAAAATGAACACTACTCATAGTAATTCCAAACTGTCTCCCTTCCTGTTGGTATCAGGCCCTTCCTCAAAATGGGTGGGGTACTGTCATCAAGTACTTGTGACACTATCCTGGCTTCCTTTAAATGTATAAACAACATTTCTTTTATGGCCAGTCTTTCCATGATTCCTGAAGTTCTGTAGAAATATTTTCTTTTTCTTCGTTCTCAGTGTCCTTTGTTTCACAAACTGAATTTATTTTTGCAAGCCTCTCAAAAAAACATTTCCTGTATCTATTTATAGCATTAGTAGCTCCTTTCTCATTATAAATAGTACATTGATTTGTACTCATAGATTCCAGGGTGTATTGCTTGTGTTTCTGCTGGGCTGCTGCATATGACAACAGTTATACAGGAAATTCCACAGCTTCCATTCACTGGTTTTAATGTGCACGTCCATGTGAGTTTCAATAAATTCATCCCTTGCTAGTTTGTCTTGGGCATCTAGGCAGGTTCAGTACCATATCTTGGGTGCAGGCACAGTCACAGGAAATTTGATGTTTGTTTGTTTTTTAATTCAAGCAAATATTCATGGAAAATTTTGTTTTGAGTTATTCATACAGTGGTAGCATTTTCTCCTGTCTCTTTTTTTTAAGTTGGTTTTGGTTGCACGAGTGTGCGTGTGTGTGTTGGGCTTCTTACATTTATTTTGACTGTGGAAATGATTAGGATTTCATAAAGTGAGAATATCTCAAGCATGTGAAAAACAGAATGTGTTATAAAAAAGACAAGAACAGAGATGATTTACTTTGCAATTTTATCTGATAAGCGGTTTCTTTTAATATGCGACTCCCACAAGTCACACTCGTGCCTGTTAACTGTGTGTGTGTGTGTGTATGTGTGTGTGTGTGTGTTGGGCTTTTTACATTTATTTTGACTCTGGAAATCATTAGGATTTCATAAAGTGAGAATAGCTCAAGCATGTGAAAAACAGAATTTGTTATAAAAAAGACAAGAACAGAGATGATTTACTTTGCAATTTTATCTGATAAGCGGTTTCTTTTAATATGCGAATCCCACAAGTCACACTCCTGCCTGTTAACTGTGTGTGTGTGTGTGTGTGTGTGTGTTTGTCTGTCTCTCTCTCTGTGTGGACAATTGAGGCTTAGTGCCAAATAGACCTCTGATCAAGCGAGGCTGTCGTTGAGATTCCGAATTAAAGCTTTTTCATACTGTAGTCTAATATTAGTTTCATTACATTTAAGCCTATTTTTAATTTTTTCCTAATGGATTTGCTTTTCAGAAAGATGCCATTTTATGTATTTTCCCCTAAAATATGGTGGTTCTGGTTCATAACATTTCTCCCAAACCATGATAAATTTGATCTGCCTCCTCTGCTAGGAATTCGGGACACTCAGTGCTGTTGCAGGGATTACTTCCATTGGGCAGAAGTTCTGCCTCTATTTGCTGAATTAGGTCAGGAGTTGATTCTCTCCTGATATATTGTGCTATGTTGAAAACTGGGGGTTTTAAATAAGTTTTTGAATAGTAGTGACCATTTTTTGATCTCTATCAATTCTCTGCTTCCCTTCCTGCTGCTTCTTCTTTATCCCTTGGGGTTCTCCAGTGCAAGACTTCCCTTCTAAGCTCCCTGTAACCAGCCTCCGCTGCTCTACCAGCTATGGCAGAGCTGTCTAAGAAACGAAACAAGCAAGTCCAGAAAGTACACCATTTGCTAATACAATAGAGAGTGAACTATGGCCCTCCTGCTCTCAGCCTGATTGGCTCATCAAGACTGTGGCTCCCTCTTTTCTGTCCTCTGTGGTAACTGTGGTTCTAAAGCAGACAAAAGGAATGCACAGCACCACCTATGCTCAGGCAGAGATTCCCAGCAGGTGGACAACCACAAACAGCCGGCTCACAAAGCAGGCCTGTTTTGTTTTGTTTTGTTTTTGTTTAACAGTTTCTAAGAGCCAAGGGAGTCTTTCACAGCCATTCCAAAGGTTAGACATGGCAGTTGCTTACCTAGGCAAGGGCATGGTGATCTCTCCAGAGGGAGACTTCTTTCACAAGGACCATGTTGAAGAGTATCTTGTGAAGGGGCTCTGAGGCCTCAGTTGCAAGTCTTAAGAGGAGTACAGAAACCGATTTTAAGAGCACTTTAAATCGAATTAAATGGCCTCGTTGTGTGAACGGGTGCAAGGTTAATTCGCTATAACGCTGCTAAATTCGAACTAAAATCGTAGTGTAGACCAGGCCTTAGACCCTCACATTCCACCACCTATTTCACAAGCATCACTATGTGCTGGCGTTTCTCCTAAAGAAAATATTCCTGGTCATAGCATTTGTCATAGATATATTATTAAACACACTGTGTTAAACTGCATGCTATATGCCTTCTTGTACAGTGACCATCTGTAACTAAGATCTTGGACAGCAGACAGTCACTCTGAGCAGATTCTGTGCACATCTAAACTTTGGTTCCATTCTGCCTGGGGAAAAGTTGGGTGAGATTTTGTCAGAAAACAATGGCAGATGAAGAGTATCTTTTCTTCCTTCAGAAAAGCATAAGTAAGACGATGGTTCTCCTTTCTCCACTTCTCAAACCAAAGATGCCAAAGAAGAGAGCTAGAATTAAGCCTAAAAATCTCAACAGGCTCCATAGAGAGCTCAGCATGACTTGTGTAGGATGTTCCACTAGCCAGGCATGCATCAATGTGGCAGAATCTCCCATTTGCGGGAAACCTGGGCTCAATGAACCTTGAACAGATGGATGCTAGAATTAATAAGGCAAAGGGATTTGTTGGAACACTCCCAGAACTGAAAGGCCCCTCATAGCTATTTATACTCTGTTCAGTTGCAAGAGATCAAACAAGCCAACAGTGGGCATAGTAGTGGAGAAGGGTCACTGGATGCCAGCAGTGTGTTAAGTACTGTGTCAATTAGACATGCTCTAAGTAGTGCTACCATACACAGGGCTTAAAATACTATGGGTAGCCAGTGGTCAATCTGTACTGAGGTTACGAATGTTCCTTGTGCTGGCAGAACCAGTGTTCGTAAAGGTGGGGGGGAAATTCCAGAATTTCCTTAGTGTAGATAAGGCTGTGAAAAACCTTTTTGGCATTTCAATTCTAGAGGAGTTAAGCTTATTTTGAGAGCTTTAAGTCAAGAGTATAAACTATTTTATCAGCTAAGCAAGTCAATGGGAAGCCCTTACTTATACTCTGTATAGCCAGAGGAGATGTACATTATGTGCTTTGATTTCTTTTAGGAGCATTAAAAATATTGTTAGTTTTTAGATTTTCTTTAAACCATTAATCAACAAAAATAGCTGACTTGGACAGTTTATGGGGAAAAAAAGATCACAAAGAGAAGCTTATTTTCTCCTTTTCTATTTTAACTCAATCTTTTATAGTAGTCTAACATTTATATTATATGTATTATGTAGAAATGTTTTTAATGCCAATTTTAAATGAAATAGTTCTGCATGTTAACAGCTTATATACTTTTACTCACTTATCCTAACCTTCTTTATCTCCTCTCCTCAACTACCCAAAATCCTGATTTTTAGGCTTCAGTTCTTAAAATTACTTTTTAAGGGGGAATGGCTTTTTTCATAATTTTTGCTCTGCAATTAAAGCCATGGATTTTTGGGTTCAGTTTTCTAGTAAAACACTTTACCCATAGATAGGTGTGTAAGAAAATATATTTGGGGTTCTATAAATTGGAAATGTTTTCATGCTTTGTTTTTATCTAAAAATGCTTTTATGGCTATGTAGTTTTAATTTAAAATGTCATTTAGGGAGTTTTTCAGTCTTCTGAACATTTCTTCCACTAACCATCCCTTATTCTTCATTTGGAAATTAAGTGTGAAATGCAAGTACTTAAGAGCTTGATGATGGATTTTGGAAGCCAGTGGGTTTTTATTTTGGCAGTCTCAATAGAGAGGTCTAGAACTGAATAAGCTTGATGAGTAAAATGTTCTCACCCACCGATTCAGTTCTTCCAGAACAAGATTGAAGTATATTGGTGGGAAGTGTAAAGAAGCTTATACTAACCATATGTATGTTAGTGTTTGGTTAGAGGACTAGATGAATGCAATCTTCCTTCTGGCTTCAGAAACTACATACCTATGATTGTGCTACTGCTGTCAGTCCATCAGCTTTTACATGCACCAAGTTCACATTTATTAAATTGGTGATTTTGGCTTATATTATTGTCACAGAGTATATTCTTCATTTGTGTATGAAAAATTAGAAATCCTGCCATAAGCTCTGCATACATCCAGAGGTCCACCTACTAAGAGCTCATTGAAGGGTTAGCTGCAATTTTAATAATGCGATTGGCACTAGACTATGAA
The DNA here is from genome assembly GCA_003942145.1 of Platysternon megacephalum. Lineage (NCBI taxonomy): Eukaryota > Metazoa > Chordata > Testudines > Platysternidae > Platysternon > Platysternon megacephalum. The sequence goes on from QXTE01000132.1 coordinate 3,191,025, forward strand.
ATGTTGTGGTGCAGCGTGAATCTCTATTAGCTCATCTATCCTTAAATCAATATTTGTGGGTTTTTTTCTTGTGTTCATGTTTCTGTCATTGCAAGTTCTCATTTACTGCTGAAGATTGGGTAGAAAAAAACACAATTTTAATGTTGCCAGGAGAAATGGTTATTTAATTACAAGCCTACCTTTTCCCATATGGCATGAAAGTATCAAAGCATTTACAAGCTAGAGTGAATGAATACTAAAGTGTAGCATGTTCATTGTGGGCATGGATTTAGGAGGAATAACAATAGTTGAAGTCAAAAATATAGATAAGTAAATAAAATTAGATGTGACCTGAAATCTCAGGAATATTACCATTAAAATGCTGCAAGATGTATTTTTTTCAAATGCAAATTCAGACTCTCTGACATTTGCAACCTGCACCTAGAGCTTCTAATGAGCAAATAAGGTCACTTGAATGAGTCACTGGAGTGTGATTGCTGAAGGCAAAGATGCTGCTTTGTAGCTGCTTGGTTTGCAGACTGCTTTGAAGTGCAGTTATGTAACTGTCCCAGCCTATTAGAATTCATGCTTTATACAACAAATGAAGACAAAGAACTTAATTTAGGATCAGCCAAATGCCAAATTCCATCAAGGTAGTTTATATATTAAGGTTAATATCAATGAATAAAAAATACAGCATACAAATATGGGAATGTATCATGTAAAACTTTTATTTGGAGTGAAAAAGGCATAAGATTCTAATAATATGAATCTATTTGATATTGAAAAGGTGCATGCTATTTCCTACTTTCTATTTAATACTGTAAGTGAAAGGTAGAAACATTTCTATTTGAATTATATTTAATAAATTGTGCTATTTTAGAAGCAGTTTTTATGAGAGGTAGACAATTTGGACTAACACATTTTTCCTGTCTAATTTGCTTCAGGTTGGAGACAGATGGATTATCAACATCTGGGTCAGTCTCCCTTAGCTATGAGACTGTCATTAGACTTTTTAAAGTTAACATGGAATTGTTTTCATAATGTTCTTTTGTTGAAATATTGTCACATTCTTCCTGCAGTTTAATGGTTATGACAGATTAGTGCCCCAAGCTCCATTTGCAATAAAGAGCCTAAGGCTGTGTCTACACTATGCAGCTTTTAGCAACATGGCTGTGCCACTACAGCCGTGCCACTAAAAGGCATGCAGGGTAGTAGGGTGACCAGACAGCAAGTGTGAAAAATCGGGACGGGGGTGGGGGGTAATAGGAGCCTATATAAGAAAAAGACCCAAAAATCGGGACTGTCCCTATAAAATTGGGACATCTGGTCACCCCCACTATTTGTTGGCAAGAGAGAGCTCTCCTGCTGACAAAAAACTTCCACCCACAACAAGCAGCATTAGCATTGTCAGCAGGAGAACACTCCTGCCTACAAAACAAAGTTCACACTGGTGCTTGTCATCGACAAAACTTGTCTTTCGAGGGGATGTTTTTTTAACAGCTCTGAACGACAAAAGTTTTGTCTTTCACTTGCCAGACAAAGCCTTAAGAGTTAACTTTGTTTTCTCTACACAAGAGGAATTTGCCAAAAAGTGCAAAGGGAAAAAGCAGTGAGGAAAAGTGTTTCCTGTGTTTTAACTTATTGCATCGACTCTAGTAATTTCAAATTGTCTAATGAATAAATACTAAGTCCGATATAAGGTTGCTTTTTTTATTTCAAAATATTTTTGCCTCTGTTCTAGGTACTTACTAGTTTCTCCTGAAATACCCACAGGCTATAGTAACAGCCCATTGTAAGGACACCACTGATCAGCAGAGGTCAGCAACAGGACATTCTTATCTTCTGTAAATATAAGAAATTTGAAAAGTATCCTGTTAAAATCCAGACGCAAAGAGCTCATATTCAGGAGCGTCAAGGCGTAAACAGATTGGGTGCCCTTTATAATTAAAACACAAACACAGGCAGACTAGAAGATTACCTTTAAATAGTGGTGAAGAAAATGTCTTTACTTTTTTTCTTGATTTGAATATAGTTTTGCAAGGAAAGAATAAATCACTTAACATTGAAAATGACAAATTTTTCTTCAAACATTATTTGTCTGCTAATTAACAAGTAAAAGATATTACAACAAATATTTGTTGAACTCAGGCTGCTTTTTTCCTGGATAGTCAACTTATGAAAAAAGCACTCTAGCTCGTTATCATCAACTTTGAAATAAACAAGTTGTGACTTCAAGTGTAGGACAAACAAAAGGACCGAAACTTCAGCTGAAGTGAGTAGGTGCTTTAGATATGTTTTGGATATGTATTCCATATCTTATTTCACATACTTCCTGTAACTTTAATATGTGTATATTTTTGTTGATATTCTGCTTTTCGGCTCAACAGAAATGCCGGGACATGTAGGGAGATGTTCAGGTGTGTATTTAGCCATATTTCTTGTATGGCTATCCATCCAATGTGCATCTAGTTTGCGCGTGCATCTGTTTGTGTAGAAAATATGAGCGCAACATAAGTCAGATTTGATATTTGGTAGAATTAAACATTTAAAACATACAGATATTTTATTTTAATTTTATCTGTCCCAACAGCTCTGAGTGTCCACAGATCCACTATTAAAAACAAAGAAAATACAAATTAACTCAATGTCAACAAGATCCTCTGAACCAAACAAAACCAATGTCATTCCCTCCTCTGTTCGTACAACCAGTTTCCTCAGAACAAGCCACGGTCTTGTCCTCAAAGTGGGCAAATGAAAGTTCTGTCAAACCAAGGAGGAGAATTAAGTTCCAGAGCCAAGAGCTCTCCAAGGGGAGTGCTTCTCCTCCACTTCCTGGACAAATTCAACTCAAGCCAATTAGCTTGGTGCTCAATATAATCTTGAATTCTTGGTTATAACACAGACAGAGGCAGTCTGTAAGATACAGAAAAACATATTTATATATTGTATTTTTGAACATACTGCATTTTACACAGTTGGTTAATAATTGCTAACCGTTGAAGCTTTAGTTAGAGCAAGGGTCTCAAACTCAGTTTACCTTCGGGCCAGGGCCAGTCCTCAAATCCTCCCAGCGGGCCAATAATGTCACTGAAGATGGTGTTCACACCACCTCCCAGCCTGTTTCCCACCCTTTTCCCTCACTCCCTTGGCCTCATGCCGCCCAGGCTGACTCTGCCCAGTAACTAGTGATGGTACCTCTGTTCCTCTCCCCCAGCCAATGAGAGCTGCGGGGGGCGATGCCTGCAGCAGACAGCCGGTAGCGTGGCTACATGGGTCTCTCTTCCACAGCTCCGCCGGCAACAGCAGGGATAGGGAACCGCATGCAGGGAGCTGAGCTGCCCGAGGTGAATGACACATTGCCAAGTGCAACCCCTAGGAGGGTCCCAGGAGCAGCAGGATGGAGCAACATTGGGGGGAGGGGCACGTGAATCTCTCCTGCCTGCTCCCCTCCTGCCACCCCCCCTCAGGCGGCAGCTAGGAGGGCTGGATGGAAGAACTTTTTTTAAAGTTTCCACGGGCCGCAGTGGGGAGGTTCTTGGGCTGCAGATGGCCCGTGGGCCGGGACTTTGAGACCCCTGAATTACACATGAGACAAATGTTAGGGAACTTTATTTTTGCTTCATGTACTTTCTGATTTTGAATTGCAGTAGTACTATTGAAATGCCATTACAAACTGCATTTTTGAATGGCCTAAAATGAGGAAGTAAAAGAAATCTTGGTCAGTTAATGATAGTGTTAGTTAAATCTCTACACTTGTGACGCTTACCCTTTACTAATTTCTACTCCTCTATGTTGTATGTTGTTGACTCACACTGAGTGATATTTTTGATATGTGAATTTGGAGATATTGATATAATTGGCTAGTTAATACTGGTGCATGCTATTCTACAATTTCTTGCCACTTTACCTCTGTCCTGACCTGGGAAAATCTAGCTATTCCACTTCTGACTCTTGCTCAAGTGCAGGCTGCTGGTTGTGGGTGATCTTGCTCAGATGAGACCAGAGAACTGAATGTTCATTTTGATTTAAGACAGAAAAATCCTATTCTTCAAAGGACAAGGCTTGGATTTTCAAAAGTGCTAAAGGGAATTAGGCACTCAACTCACGTAGATGTTATATATATTTAAAAAAAAAACCACCCTGTGAGTGCATCCATACTTTTGACTGTACACTGATACATGTGCACTTCTTGTGCCACAACCCCTCTATTGTTCACATCTGAAGCCTGGAAGCATGTTCTTGAAGGACAGTCTAGTGCACAAAAGCTGCCACGCATGAAGGATGTCTGTATATACACATCTCAGCTGTGATATGTCCCTTTACCCATTCTACAGTACAGTGTGCACAGGAGAAAAGGGTGTATATCAGGTCACTTATCAATAGCCTTCCAGGGCCATTCCCACAATACCCTTTGCTGCCTGACCCTTACCCAAAAGTATAAATGTCACTGACACCTTCCCCACACCGCCAGTGGTAGTAACAGCCTGTGCTGAGCACTTCAAAACAGTTTTCTGCTGAAATCTATTGTCAGTACAGGTGATCGTGAATCATGGTTCGAGAGCAGCCTTCTGGTCTCTATGCACAGGTGCTCATCAATGTGTGGTTAAGAGTAGATTGCCCTCCATGACTTCATCTGGGTCAGCAGGAACGTTCACCTGCACCAGGAGATTTCATGGAGGCTGAAGGAGGTGGCGGTTCACTGCATTCCGTCCCAGTGCCAGGAGTGCATGGAGCAGCTCAGGCTCCAGTACCAGAGAGTGAAGGACTCCCAGGAGGGGACTTAGCACATGCCCATGCTATGGTGAGCTGGACTGGGTGCTCTCCAGGGCGGCAAGTACGGAGCCTGAAATGACTAGCCTCATCAGATGTCAGGACATTGATAAGGGACAGGACAAGGAGACATCAGGGACCTTGTAGGAATTCCCAGAGGAAATGCCAGGAGACATGGAGGAAGAGGAGCATCTAAATCTGCATCTCTACCTAGAAGACCCAGTTGAAAAAGACCCCTTGGAAGAGTCTGAAGACCCAGAGCTGCTGTAGGAACCAGAATTTTATACTGGTAACGTTTTTTTTTTTTTTTTTTTTTTTTTACAATGGATCCCCATTGTCCCCAACAATATCCCCTCTTGCTCTGCTGCTACCCTCACCACAGCCTCGCCTCCATGATGCTCCACCCTCTCTATCCCAGCATGGTCCCAGAGCAACACAGGGCTGTAATTCAATGATTTTAGTGAACTCCCATGAACCAATGTAAAGCATTGAGCAGACACAAGCAGTCATTGTGCCTCTGTCTTTTGGATTTCTAAGCCAGCACTCACAGTGATGGTAGTGCAAAACAAGATGATGGGGAGTGGGGGTGGGGAGAAAGACCAGTTTCATGGCACTTATGGTTGTGCAAAGATCCAGCATGACCTCTCTCCCAGCTCCCATCTTTCCTTCCCCTTATGAATGGAAACCATGTGCAAGGGGGTGAGGATCATTGATGATTTGTATGGGGGCCAATATAGGTCTGGAAAAGGAACCATTTGGTTTTCTGAAGAAAGTCAGAGTGGCCCATTTCCCTATGACCATTTATAATGTTTTGTACCTCTCCTAGTCTCTGTTGTCTGTCCCCTTCCCGCGCTGAGCCACTCTGCGAAAGCTGAGAGAAATGGGGGTGGGTATAATATCTACTTTGGGGGTTGCGCAAACATAATGCCATGTCCCTTAACAGTGGAGAGGCAACTGACTTGCAGTGTTAACCAAAAAGGTCGAGGAAAATTCAGCAAATATACGCTTCTGGAGTCACTCTGTTTCCCTGTATGTTTCAGTGCTGTTCACTGGACACAGGGGCTGGACTTCCTGTCAATGCAGGGCAGATTATGGGGTAGGCGGACATTTTCTGTGGTTTTCTGTTCTATTTCCATGGGAACACACAATGCTAGTTTAGAATACAGTCAGTTTCCTCTCAAATTGCTGAATTATGTTTATAGGATTGGGTGGCAATTCAAGCAGAAATTCAAGCTAGTTCTTCAGGTGTCGCAGCAGAGCTCACCAAATCCCTCCACTCAGGAATACATAGCGGGGTCACCATTAACAGAAACATCTCTCTGGCAGATGTGGCCAGAGGTCCTCCACAGTACTGGAAAATCACTTCTCTTTTGCATTCTGGTACATTCAAAACTGCTATGGATGAAAAAGGTGACTGGTAATGTTATCCCTGAAGGAACTGAACCATGCCCCAACAGGCCTCTTGGTGCACTGTGAGCATTAGAACATTTTAACGAAAGTAGTGCAGGAAACCATTCCGTTTGTACAGCAGAAGCAGCACCGCAGAGATAGCAGAGGAAGATGCAAAAGGACCCTGGAAGACGTGCTTCTTGGCATAGATAGGAGTCAAGAGCAGTTCAACTTTCTTTGAGCAAGGGAGGAACGGGCTCTTAAGAAGGTCAAGGCATTCCTGCAAATAGAGAGAGAGAGCACACAGGCAGTGGGAGCATGCACAGAGGGAATGGGATCATGCAGTCCCCAGTCCAACTGGTGGCAGAATGCTTTAAGAGCCCACCCGCCACTGTGGTTGCTGCTTCTCTCCAGGAATAAGAACCACCTTCTCTACTTCCTCCTTCAGCTGCCACCTCTACTTCCTCCTTCAGCTGCTGAAGTAGTGAATCCCTCCACCACTCTGATGGGGAGGAGCATGCCCAGCAAAACATACTCCACAGGCATCCAAACCCCCTCACAGGGGAACCCTCCAGTCGAGAGCATTCAGGAGAAGAATAATGAGCCCAATCCTGTCCTGTAGCCCAGCCTGTGTTCTGCCCTCAAGCCCACACAAGACATATCCCCAGTTGTCCCCCTGCACAATATTCTGCATCCATTTCCCTCCACCTCCTCTTGTCAGGCTGAGGGGCAAGGAAAAGGTGAGGAGGCATCCATAGACATCAGTGTTTGCCCACTTCTCAGAGAATTTGACCTTTTTTGGTTAATTTGTTCCTGTTAAAAACATTTTAACTCTGTTTGATAAATGTTTGTATGTAAATAAAAGTTACTGTTCACTCCACTTGTATGTGCATCTTCTTTTCTGAGAATGATCAATGTGCTACTTCTCACATGTTTGAGATGGGGTGGCAGAATTCACAGCACATTACAGTGAATTTTTAGAAGTCTGCTGCCATTGAAATGCAAACAATGTTATCCTTCCCACATGCCCTCTTCTCCCCACCCTCCTGGGCCATGAATTTGCTAATGTGTTTTATTTAAGGGGGTTCATAACAGTGAAATAACTGTCGCTGTCCAAAGCACCAGAATGAAAAACAGAAAACAGGTTAACTGAAACGTCTTTGTGGCTTTGTTAACAATTTATGTGATAATACAGACAAGGGAAACAAAACTAAATTAACATTGAAGGTTTCTGACACTGAACGTACTTTTATAACTCCTCCTTTCCCCCTCCACCACCACCAAATACTCACCACTGAAAACCAGGGGAGTAATCCTGCATAGCACTTGATAAGTGCTGTGAGCAAAACATTGTGAGGAAGGACTGTGTGAAGTGCCTCTCAAAACAACCCAACTTTTAAAAATTACTTTAACAATGCTTAAAGGCTCCCCATAAAGCTACCCGAAACAGAGCAGCACAAAACCACAGCCAAAGGTGTTAACCTTGAGGGCCCTTCTCCAATTGTTTGCTTTCAGTTAACATTTTAATGGTAGCTGCAGGGGATTGAAACCCACCATGGTGTCTTGCAACAAAAGTATGTGGCGAGAATATGTGCAGGATGGCTAGGAGATGAGACTTGATCTAGAGCCATTTTTATTAAAAAGAAGAAAATCTTTTAGTGACTTTAATGTTTTCTCTCTTTGTATTGCATTACTTTTTTATTTTTATGTTTTTAATTGTTGTTGGAAGAACATTATAGCTGAACAGAAAATCATTTGATTTAGCGTTTTGCTTCCATAGCCCTGGTGTGTCAAATACACCTCTACCCCAATAGAACGCTGTCCTCAGGAGCCAAAAAATCTTACCGCGTTATATCCGAATTCGTGTTATGTCGGGTCGCGTTATATCGGGGTGGAGGTGTACTGTTATTCAGAGTCAAATACTAGATGATTCAGAAAGGTTCATTCTATTTAAAAATGTGATTTCTTTTTAAATGTAATTAGTTGTATCTGAAACAAGAAAGCCTTCTCACATTGTCTACTTGTAGAATATAGTGCTGAGTAAAAACCAGTGCAGAATTCTTTTAACTTTTCCCAAATAGCCTTTGGGAGGTGCAATAAACTATTCAATTTTCAAGTCTCATTAGTTGCCTGCATGTATTTTGCCAATTAAGAGACCCATACTGTAGATTACTTTATAAGATCTCATGGGGATAAAGCAAGTTTGATCCAGTTTAATTGCTGATTTGGGGGTGTAGTCAGACATTAAAGGCTTCTAGATCTTCAAAACTAACAGCAGTAATTCCTGCATCTCGTATTTTTAAAAAATAGAAATAGTTCTTTCAGAATTCTTAAGCATTATATTTCATGTTCATAATTAGACAAGGACTTCTGCTATATATAAAATTTTACTAATAGAAGTTTTGATTGTTTTATAGACAAATTTTCTAGACATCTAGGCAAATGTTTGAGAAACCTATTCCTGGACTGATATTTTTAAGTCTTTTCTATTAAATGTGATTCCTATTCTTAGGTTTCACTTGCACATCTCCCTCCGGTAGAGACATGGCTTCTCGTATCCACCTGTATCGTTTGTACCAAAGATGACTTCATCATTTTTTTTAATGTCTTTTCTTACACACAAACAAGATTTAAGATCAGGTCCTTTAAGAAAATGGGGCTAAGCAGTATTTTCTTTTTGGAATATGGCAAAATTCTCTTGATTTTTCATCTGATTGAGGTAGGTGAAACTTCAGATACTTTGTCCAAAGAGATAATGGATGTTCTCCAAATAACAAAGAATTTGAAGTACAAATCTATAGTAGGAAATTAATGGAAATATTGCAGAATTTTGTAACACAGGAATGTTGAATAACTTTTTACATTAGAATATACAGTACATCCCATCGGACTGGAATGCAATTTAGTGACTTCAGTTAATGTGACAGTGTACATGATTTAATATTATCAAAGAGACTTATGTAGACCATCCCATAGTACATTCCCTAGTTAAGGAGGATTGAATATTTCTTGTTCCCTTATAATTTTTTTAAAATCTTAAATAATTGTTAGAAAAGAGCAGTATAGTGCCTACCAAATGAGCTAAGACAGTCAAATGCAGAAGCTGAAATCCTCATTTCTGGAGACACCTGCACAAGTGTCCCCTCTACAGGATGAGGAGGGTGTGACGGTACCTCCCATAAGGCTTTGTGGGAATATGACATAACTGGAATATGTTTTGTGCTGCCTGTGACAGGTGCATATCTGTGTAAAGGTTATGGTCTACTATATCTATTCATCCCTTTTGTACACATATATCCTTTTGTACTTGAGGTTAAGAATATGGATTGTATACTTGCTTGATCTCTAGGTAAGGTTTGTGAGGCATTTGGTCAGCCTCTTTAGGAAGGAATTCACTAGGGTAAGTACCCGATCGGGGAACAATGCATCTTGGAATGCTCCAATCCACATAAGTCTTCCTGGAGACATGGAAGATACCATGTGGCTGCTACCTGCAGTTCTGAGTCATGCATGGGCATGTGACCTGCCCATGTGATTCCAAATCTCCATTTTGTGACTGGATTCTGCAGAGGGAGAGGAGGGGGTCTCCACCCACAAGAGACAGTCTATTTAAACCCGTGGGAGACCCCTCCATTTGGTCTTCAGCTGGCTAAAGAAGAAGCCTCTCCACCCCCCAAGGATACTTGAAGGAAACTGAAACAAGGACAGTAACTACATGGGGCGTGAGTGATTGCTGGACCCAGGCTAAAAGAGGATTAGCCTGTAAAAGGGAACATTTTGGAANTCTGGCAGGGAGAACAGAAACAGAAGTAGCCTTTGCACATCAGTCTGGTAGCTCCCAAGGGGGTTTCTGTGATCCAACCCGTCACAGAGGGAAATGCAAATGGCAATTAATTTGCTAGAAGGAAGATGCCAACATGGAGAAATCCCAAAGAGTAGTCACCGCTGAAAGACAGGGAAGTTTGAGTCCAGAGGTGGAATGGATGTGATGAAATGCAAAGCAAGCTTGAAGAAAGTGATAAGGAAGGAAACCATTTCTGGATCAGTTCTATCTAGACATTAGAGACACTCCACTCTTGAATAGGTGGATGATGATCAGACTAAGATATAGATGAGGACACAGAACCTGACCAACTGTAAATGCAGGGTGAGTTAGAGGGCAAAAATAGGTATATTATCTTAACTAGTTACTTAATCATAAAGAATGTGACCTAAAACTACTGTGTCTTTTATGAAGAGAATGCTGCCTCCTGTGTGCTAGCACAAGACAAGTCAAGACAAGAAGGGGAAAAGGGTATCATGAAGTATTTCAGGGAAATTTCCACTTACTGCGCACTACATAATGACAGTGACATTTGATAGAACCAAAACACATTGCAGGGTATGCAAAGGGATGTAAAAAGTGGGCCAAACGATCCACTTAATATCTGTCCACAGCAAAGCAAGAGTAAAGAAAGAAGAAGGCTAACAACTGAGACTAACGTACAGATGATGCATCATTGTTTTTTATAAAGAGGAAGGATATATTTAACTTATTTTTTTAAGCCACAGATAAAAACCTAATGGCAACTAAACAAATAAAAATACAACAATCAGTATTTGTTCCATAATTAGAGTCTTCGTTGTGTGAACTGATGGAGATTCACCAAGATGTATCATTAGACTGCTTCACATTCTAGATATTTTAAAAGTAGAGCTTACAGCTCTCTACCCTGGTGATACCACTGCTATGCTAGATATATAGACAGTAGGAGAGGAGTGGATGAAGAGAGTTCTGCTGCTTCTGTTTCTACATGACTACTGCCACCTTCATCAGGTACAGGAGCCAGCTGACCCCAGGACTGCTTAAAGGATCAAAGGCTTTCACCTTCTCTCTGCCCACGTGGCTCTCACTGTGCAACAAGGAAGCACCCACTCATTTGTCATGATTCTTGCTCCCTAGTCACTTCTTGCAGAAGCAATAGCCTAAGTTCAATCTTTGAAAGGATTTTTTTGTTTCTTTTTACTGGTGGCAATTTCTCAGCAGAATTTTTGATCTAATACTTTATCTGCTGATTTCTCTGTCCTACTTTTGACCTCAGGACAGTATCCCTTTTCCCTGCTTTCAGTCAAGAAGTGGTAGCAAGAGCTGAAAAAAAAATCAAGTATTACTAAGCCACCCATTATTTTAAAAGTTTTAAAAATGCATACAGAGATTGGGGTTTATCACAAGTAGCTATCAAATGTTTTTAAGTATGGAGAGAGAGAAAAAATACACATTTTTTATCTTTGACTCCAGATGTATGAATAGAAAATGCTACATTTGTGGACGGATGCCAGAGGTATAGCTGTTTTGTAAATTTAACTTCAAATTTTCACTTCTGTATGATTTAAATCTGAACTGCAATGTTGCATTAACCTAGTTTCCTGCATTTCATAGTCTCTTTATATGACTGTAGGCTGACCTATAACCTTTAACTACAGCTCAGGTTATCTTTATATAGTTCCAGTACTGCTCAGTCTTATTGAAGATAGCTTAGTGATTCTGCTTATATACCCATAAAAGTCCTGAATTCATTTCCTGCATATTGCTCTCCCAACACATACTTTTTCATAGATCTCCCCATTTACTGTATTTTTATTTTTTTTATTCTTCACTGCTTTTATCTTGAGATCATTCTAGGGTGACCAGATAGCAACTGTGAAAAAACGGGACAGGAAGTGGGGAGTAATAGGCGCCTATATAAGAAAAAGTCCCCAAAAATGGGACTGTCCCTTTAAAAACGGGACATCTGGTCACCCTAGATCATTCTAATGGCAATGTTGCATTAATTCCATCTCTTGGTTGAAATAGAGGTGAAAGAACATGTGGCAATGATCCCAGTATGTTCAGCCCAAGTGGTCAGGCTGTGTATTGAGGTTCTTCATGGGTGGGCAATTAATTATCTCCATCTTCTTCTTCGTATTCATTCCTGAGACTGGATCTGGAGCTTCTCTATAGTCAGTAATGCAGATCTGAGTTCTCATACCTCTTCGCTCTTCTGCTGGAGCACATTTGTCTTCAGCCCCCTCCTGCATGACTGTATAGGCTCCACAAATCAGCCCTACCTCTGCATCTAGTGACCTCTAAACCAGTTGGACTGGTTAGTGGGGAAGAGAGCTGAATTTGTCTCTAAAGGAATAATATCTGGATACTTGATATTCCCCGGCTGAGGAAAAGAGAACCTCTTCAACTTGGTAAGGAACCTGCCATTAAAGTCTGCCTCATGGGGCTCTTTTATATATGATATAGAAGAGCCAAGTTATTTTATTTTACTATATTTAATTTGTGGTGGGTGGGTGTGTGCGTGCGTGCATGAGTCGAACCAGACAATGTGGAAAGGAATAGTTACTTTATGAAGAGTTTATAATCTATGGGTTACATCATTTTACAAGGGGTCAATGCAAGTTCTGATCAACTCTGCCTAAAGAAGAGCTCTTAGCTCAGACACTCTGCTTTCTTCCCCAGACCTGAAGGAAAACTCTGTGTAGCTCAAAAATGTGTAGCTTCCACCAACAGAAGTTGGTCCAATAAAAGATATTGCTTCACCTACGTTGTGTGTCTCATAAATAGTAGAATTCTGTTTCTGTGTTAGAAGTGAAGTTGAGGCATAAAATACAAATTATGCTATTTTACATGATTTGCATTTACTTAGTGGTGTTCCATGTGTCATTAAGCATGCATAAGATTAAATTTAATTATTTGCATTAAAATATGTATTTCAAAACATCATAAAAGCATAGTAATTCAGTAATTAAGGTGGTAGATAATGACAGCCTTTCCATTCAAGCTCTTTCTCGGTTGTATTTGTTTTAGGACATTTATAGTCAAGGCATCCAACTGAACAGAAACCAGGCTTTATTTCATAGTCTGGAGACAAGTTAGTATTCCCAACACTTTGTAGCTGAAACAAGGCTACAATGCAAAAGCAAATACTTCTGTTACACAATTAAAAGGTATAGCAGTCATTGAAAGTTTTAATGAAGGCAGCGTTCACAAATTTGGATGCTCATCCAGCTCTCCATGAGGTCTAAAGTGGAATGAGCTCGTCCAGCTCTCTCTGAGGTCTAAATTGGAATGAGAATCATGGAGTTTACCAATCTATACATGTTCCTAAAGAAATGTATAATTTGCTAGGATTTTAAAACACATTTGAATCACATTAACGAGAACGTGAATAATTGTATGGATGTTTGTTATGGGATGAGAGAGAGTAGTGTTTACTTGATATCTAAAAGCATTGCTGGAAATATTTTCATACCCTCAATTAAGAACATGGGATAATTAGTTTTAATGGTAACATAGCCAGGAAGATTACATTTGCTGTAAATAGTTTTAAAGGAATCATTAAAGATGTCAAAGCTTTCAACAAGATCGATAAATTATTAAATGTAATGTATACTGTAGATCACAGAAGCAAAGAGTGAAATGCTTGAGGGAGACGTTCCCCCGCCATGTTCATAAAATATACAGTGGCATAGCAGCAGCCTTTGCCGAGGCTAGGCTTGGAAAGGTACCAGAGAGAGCCACTAAAAGTTGTAGTTTATGGTTATTTATGTGGTTCATGACAACAAACAAGGGGTAATTTGGACATATTTATAAAATAAAGGGGCAGATATATTTGTGCAAGTGTACAGTTGTAACCTAAGGCTTTGTGGATAGAAGCTGGCAATAAAGTACCATTTAGCTAACATTCCAAAAAAAAAAAGATTTTGTTAGGGCATGAGCTGATAGCCAATGTTCTCTGTTTGTCTTAGCTGGTTAAACCTTCTAGAAAACACACAGTGGCTTAGCAATCTCTGGCTCACTCCAGTGATCGCCTTCCCCACAGGAAATACTGTTCATGGAGGTCATTGGTGTCCCTAATTAAAAGCTTAATTGCTTTTGACATTTTATAGACTTTCTGCTAAAGATCATTCTTCTTTCCAAAGAAATCACTGTAATCACATGGATTGAATGATTGAAATATCTCAAAATAACATTTCATTTACTTTTAGATTGGTCTGCTTTTTGTATTGTCACTTTTTAAGCACTGTCTTTCTTGTTACTAGACACTTAAATTGAGTGGATTGTAACTTTGAAGAAAATTTCTAAGCTTCATCAACTGATATAAAGAGAGTAGTGCAGAAAGATATAAATGATAGCAATTCTCCTAACATCAAAATCCTTGGACTTTGAGCAGGCATTTTATTGAAAGGCTGAGCAAACACAGACGCCTTAGAGCAGTTTAAGAGCCATTGAATGAAAGAGTATGGCTTTACTCTGCTGTAATCCTATTAGGGTAGGCCTCCATTGAAACAAGATTCTTCTATGGTTCAAAATTAAGTGGGTGGATTACAAAACACTGTTTCAGACATGTTCCTATCTGCTGTATGTACTCCAAGACCAAAAAATATTACAGTTTAGCTAAGATTGAAAGTATGCTTCTGTAACTTAAGGGCCAAAAATATTACAGGGATGTTAGTTATCCCAAAATGAAACTTTACAAATTCTGAAAATTAAAAATTAAGGTTACAGCTAAAAGAAATCCAAACATGGTAAGGTATTGAAATATACAATTAACACCCCCCCCCAAAGAACCTAAACTCTGTCCAGTAGTGTGTGCAACAACCATATGATTACAATTAAGGCATTTTACTAAATGTGACCCCAGATTATATTAAACTGTGAGAGAGATATACACACACACACACAAATCAGTTTAATATAATCTGGGACCACATCCAGTAAAATGCCTTACTTGTAATTGTATGGTTATAGCACACACTACAGGGCAGAGCTAAGGTTGTTATATATATTTCTCCCTCTTGGCTGTCTGTAAGGGCTGGTCTACATTAGGGGGGGTGGATCGATCTAAGATACGCAACTTCAGCTACAAGAATAGCGTAGCTGAAGTCGACATATCTTAGATCGACTTACCTCGCGTCCTTACGGCGCAGGATCGATGGCCGCGGCTCCCCCGTCGACTCCGCTTCCGCCTCTCGCCCTGGTGGAGTTCCGGAGTCGACGGGGAGCACGTTCGGGGATCGATTTATCGCATCTAGACAAGACGCAATAAATCGATCCCCGATAGATCGATTACTACCTGCCTACTCTTCCTTTTTCATCTAGATTCAGTTTTTTATTTTATGCAAAAAATCCTGACTACATATGCTACTAAATTCTTTTATATAGCACTCCATACTTTAGTCCATCCCTTAATTGTTGTTGTGATGCTGGCAGACCAGGTGCCAGCTCTTGCCAAGGCTGTAAATATCAGCTGAGCACTGACAAATTCATAGTGGGAACCAGACCAGCTCAATTGTACATTAGTATTATTCAAGATAGGTGTTAGACTTGTAAGAATGTGGTTAGACTCTATAAAACACTTACAAATTGCTGCATGCATTAATCGTACTTGGAATGTCTGTATCCCATGCTATAAGGTAATATGTAAGTTTTACTTTATAATTGTAAAAATGCCTGCTCTGATCTTGTGAACCCGGGCAGGAGGAGTGGTCCCGCGCACTTATAAAAAAAAAAACTGAACAAACCGTTGTAGAACATCACATTACAAAAACTTGGTTAATGGCCTTCTCACAGCCGTAAGGGTGCTATGTGCAAGAAAGCCAATCCCTTCGTCTTGAATGCTGGAAGAAGAAAATAAAACAGGGAAATAAGAAAAAAATGTATCCCTCTTTTGATCTTTGGATTCTCAGAGGGCTGGAGCTAGGAAATAAAGCAGAGATCCCCAGGATCAACCTGGGTTAGCCCTAAAAGACATTATTTCCTGACAGATTACAACTGCCACCTTTTGGAACCATAGACTATAATTCATTTGTGTATATATGTTGCCTGCTTTAACCTTTAAATAGCTCTTTCATTTCTTTTTCCTAGTTAATCAATCCTTAGTTAGTTTGCTATAGGTTTGGCTACAAGTCTTTGGTATGATATCTGAGGTACAAATTGATCAGGGGTAAGTCTCTTAGGACTGTAAGCAACCTGAATTTTTTCTGATCTTTAGTGTATGGCAACCAACTATCACTGAGTCCAGCTTTCCCGAGTGGCAAGATAGACAGACTGGAGTGCCCAAGGGGACTGTATGTAATTCCATGGTAAGACTGTTATAGTGTTTCAGTTCACTTTTTTTTTTTTACCAGATTGATGAAATCTAATTATAGAACATACAACCAGTTTGGGGTTTCTGCCATGCTTTTTGACAGTCTGCCCTGAGGCTGGCACTCATGGTCGTGAATTACTCCAAAGAGCGTGACAATTATATCGTGGTAATAAATTATATCCTTGGATTTGTATAACTGTGGCCAGACACACTGTTTTAAAAAAATGTTTTCAGTTAACAATACATTTATTTGTCCCCCAAATAAAAACAAATAGGTTTCTGTACTGTACCTCTGGACAGAGTTGTATTAATTAACTTTGTACCAGTTTATTTAGACTAAAACTATATAGTTTCATCACTATCAGATTAACTCACCTGATCCAAGAGTTGCTGAACCCAGTTTAAAGATGACAATATACCACTAAATCACAGTAGCCTATGATATTTGGCTATTTATCACTGTCAAGGTACTTTAAGAAATACTGGTTTTAATCCAATTCACTTTTTGTTCATTGTTTGTTCCATTGAATGATTGCTGTAGTTAATCATAGATATCTGCCTAAACTAAAGTATTTAAAAATATTTTTTTATATATATATCACTGACAGGAAATTGCAAAGGACAGCAGATCACATTTGTCTTTCCTAAGAAACTGTCATAAGATGGACATTTCAGTAAATAGGAAAAAGAAATGCTATAACTTAGTGTATAAGAAAACACTAAGATACAAGTGCAGAGTTTCTGTAGTTGACTAAGTATCTCTTCCCCATCCCCCCCAACCCTCTTCCTCTTCTTGAATGGTTTCATATGTTTAAAAAAAAAATGTTGGAATATATTGATGTACAATGCCATACAGCATATTTCTGCATTTAACAGTGATAGTTCCTTAATAAATTGTTTTAAGTATAAAATTGCGCTGGATTCTGATGCACCAGAATATGGAGGACATCAGAGACTGGACCACAATACAGAATACTTCACTGAACGATATTCACAGAATTTTCGATCTAATTCTCTTTTGGTAAGTAAAAGTTTTCATTCTGTTTTAATTATGTAACTTATTTCTCAAGCAATTTTGATATATTTGGAGTCAACAACAAACAACTGTAGATATATTGAAATTTTTGTTTGTTTGTCTGTTGGTGTTTTTTTGAGGGAGGATATTGAAGTCTTCCAAAATCAGTGTTTGCATGAAAGCAATAGATTAAATTAAAGGCCATTGGTGATGGGTATGATTTGTTTTCATTTTCTCTTTGACATTTCACTTAAATTTGCTTGCACCTTCCTAGGACAAAATTATTGTTCTATTCAAATATTCTTTGCAGAGAAAGATGCATGAAACTATTTTAATGTGCATTTGAGTTATCACTGTGATAATCACCATATTCATTTGCTTCATTTTCATGTATGAGTAACCTTGCATGCTTACCTTGTGATTAGAGCTGGGTAGAAACTCTCCTTTTTGCATTGCTGCTTCCCAACCACCACCACCCTCCACAAATTTGGATCTGGGCAAATCTTGTGTTTGCAAGAGGCTTCTACTTCTTTAGCTGGCAGAAAAAAACTATGTAAGGTAGAATGGACATCATACATTCCGACAAAATGATTTGAGGGGGCTCCAGCTCTAGGCTGAAATAAGGATTCCACACACTGCCACAGATAGGGTCGGGTATATATTATAATTTCTTTGCACCAAAACCTTGTATAATTCTTCTGTCAGAAGCTGCCTTTCACCTTAGCAGAATATTTATTTTGAAAGCACAATCACTAGCCATATATACATCTGGAGATTTTTAATTTTTTTTGCCATTTTTCCATTCTGAGATTTTTGTTCCATCTACTAATGATGCCTGACTGTGTATACAATATATTGTATAAACATTTTCTCCTCTTGAGTGGCATATGTGAAGTGACTTTGGTTGTCTTAGCCAAGTTTCTACTGGATAAGTATCTACATTACAAAAAACTACAAACACAGCTGGCACTCTTTTTCAGTCTTAGTAGAAACTAAGATTTGAAAAGCATGGATATTATTACACTCACCCTTGGAAGTGAGCCATGTGGTTCAGGACTGAGCCACATTGGTTTGTCAGCATGAGGAAGTTTGTACTATATCTCTCTGTACTAGATTTGTATCATAATATCATAGTGTAATAGATTACACTATATCATGTGAGTGCCAGTACTGTTTCTGCTGTGCCATACCTCTTCTGAGGTTAAGTGGAGGACTTCGGTTCCCAGGGCTGCCCCCATCACCTTTCTTTTGAGCACTAAATTAATTTTGTAAATTGACAATAAAGAGTGTTTCATTGTTTTTGTGAGAATTGTGTTTCTCAGCCATTTTCATTGCGGAAAAGTTCTTTTCACTTCATCATGTCTTTCCTCAGAGGATCGTGAAGACTTTTATCAACATTTATTTAATATCTCAGGCTCACGGTGCCCTTATGGCACAGGTAAGTATTTCTATTGATTTTACTGATAGGGAAACTGAGGCACCAGGAAGTTGTAATTTTTCTCAAGGTTCCTTAACAACACAGGGCTCCAGGAATTCTAGCTTCCAGACCTCTAGTCCCAACCCACTGCCGTAACCATTTGTGAACATTAACTCTCTGCTACTAACTTGTTTATAATACTTACAATTCTTAACCTTAACTTGGAATGTAAATACCATTTTTAATTCTTATCTGAGGAATATGACAAATGCAAAGCAGACATGTCCAGACATGAAATGGAAAGATGGGACTTAATAAGAGCATGTGGAAGAAAAGCATGGAAGACATGCGTCAGTAGGCAAAAGCAGTTAATATTTTCTTTGAGAACAAGCTGTGGCATGGCAATGGCACATCAATATCAGAATCCCAAGAGTGTCAGTCACCTCACTTGTTTATATCCCCCAGCAATTCAATTCACAGAGCAACTTTGATGGCAACCTTGTAAAAAGCCACCAGTTGGAGGTAAAGTGCCAGTAAAAGGAAGCCAAGTTTAGGAAAGGGACAGAAAAAAAACAAGGCAAAATGTTAGTACTTAAAATAGTTGAACCAGTTTGGTAGCTGGAGCTTTCAATCCTTATTTTAAAATAAAGCCTATATAAACACCAATTTAGATCCCAATCCTTGGATAAACAGTCATCTTTGGGGGGGCATTATTACAAATTAGTTAATATTTTCAACGCTGACTAGGTTATTTCACCGTAGAACTCTCATTCAAATTAATGAAAGTTGTACGGCTACCTTCTCCACTTGGTGTTGACATTTTCAACTGTTGGGTAAATCATCTTGTCTTCTCAAGAAGATGCTTGAGGGCTATGGGTTCCTCATTTCAAAAGTTTGAGTTCCTCTCCACTACAATAATAAATAATAAAAATAGTAAACAATATTATTATGGTGGCACACAATCTGCACCATAGTTAAGATTGCATCTGAAAGGCTTTATTTAAATAAAGCCACCCGTGAAAGCACTATACAAGAGAATAAAAATATATACAGTATAATAAGACTGTTCCTGGAAATTTAAGCTCAAATAAACATGGAGGGTTAATTTTGAAGGAAAGATGATATATAGAGCATAATAATTCTAAAAATATTATTGAATGAAGGAAATCTTCAAAGTGATGTTAGAAAATGAACAGGAAGAAAGTGAGATACGTGGAAGAGGGAGAGAGGATGAAGATTAAGTTCTGAAGTGTAGGACTCATACCAGTAAACTTTGACTACAAGTGGGATGATGGTATGTGAACCCAGATACCTGTTTGTAAAGGTCACAGGGAGCAGGTTTGAAAACCATTAAGAGCTTCAAAACAAACAGAAAAAATAAGTCAATATTTTTCCATTGTTGATCTATCTAAATACTCTCATTTGCTAATTTTGCCATCTCATTGCTCACTTCTATTTCCCAATCATTACAAAAATACATTAAATACCACTGATCCTACAGTGGAGTCTTGATGGCATCCCACTGGTAACCTTTTGCCATGATGAAAAGTGACCTTTTACTACTACCGTTACTACTAGCCAGTTCCTATATGGGACAATACTTTACTTCTCATACCATGACAACTTTCCCTAATAACCTTTGGTGAGGGACTTTGTCAAAGCCTTTTGAATGTCTAGGTAAATTATGTTGGTTCACCCTTTCCTTTTAAAATTTGATGAGGAGTGCAGAGCTAATTACAGCGCTTGCTCATAACTGACAACATCTGGTTTCTACTTTCTCAGGTATAGAGCTGGAGAAAAAAAAATTTGGTGAACAGTTTATTTGCCTAAAAATACATTTTTCTGTCAAACAAAGCTATTTATTACTTCAAGTCAAATTTGACAAATAGTTTCAGTCCAATAAAAAAAGAGATTAAAAAAAATATTGAAATGTTGCGGGGGGGTGTTATTTTTTCAAAGGGAAATATTTTTACATTTTTAATTTGAAACATTTCATTCTGAAGTTTAGCAATATTTGTTTTTAAAAATTCGAAGAGTAAAGAAAACACCCAAAAATGAAACTAAAAAAAAAAAAAGAGATTCATTTCAGGTTGAACAAAACATTTTTCTGTTTCTAAAAAAATCAGTTGTAGTTCAACCCAAAACAAACAAATAAAAATCAGATTATTCAGTTAAGCCCTCAAACTGAAAAACCAAGTGTTCACTCAGCTCTATAGCTAGTGTTACCTACCTACAGAGGAGAGATGGAAATTACTTGGTGGCAGCGCATGTGTGTGAGACTTGGAGTTTCAAATGAAGAAAAGTATAATATATATTCAGTAATATTCCAAATCATGCCTACCAAATATCGGAGTGTTTACTCTATTTAAATTCATTGCATTCCGGGCAGATTGCTTTTTTTAATGGAGGTTTATGGATGAAAGTAATAAAGGAACAGTGAATCTTGTAGTTGTTTAAGGGTTTCTCGTACAGTAACAACACTGACAATTGTTCCTGTGAGTCCTTTTACTGAAAATATAAAGCCATTGTCTTTATAGTAATTCTGCTGTTCCCAGCTTCAGAGCATCAGCAATGTCCACACACACACACACACACACACAAAATTGTTGCAGTCTATTATAACCATAGCAATATATGTAGATCTTGCAATATATATTTTACTGATATTTTTGCCCATGCTAACATACTGTACTATAATCCTCTCTATTATAATTGGCCTGCAGCTAAGATGCCTTTATTGATAAGCCACTGGCAAAGTAGAATGGATTGTATAAAAAGTATAATTATATATCTATCAGTAAAACTTAAACTTAGCTTTCCTTTTGCTTTAGTTGTGTTGAATTAGCTTGAAAAAAGTCACCTTTTTTAAGATAGGGAATTATTGAATTTTCCTTATGCACTTATTCATATAGTCTCTTTCTGATATATAATATTAAAATAATACAACAATTCACAATCGGTTCTATTTAATTTAGGACACTCTCAAAGTAACCCCAAATAATAGATATAAATATATAATTATAATTTGGGGTTACTTTGAGAGTGTCTTAAATTAAATAGAACCGACTGTGAATCATTGTATTAAGAAAAATCCTTATTGTCACTTTTCACTTTGGCTCTAACATATAATATTCAGTGCTAGAATTCAATTTTCTGCATTCCTTGTGACAGTTGATAGACTAAAGCATTCTCGTAGAGTGAAATGATCTAAAGCACTTTGTGACCCTTATCTTTGAAAATAGTCATTTGCATAACTTTCATGACAAGGATTTGTGCATTGATTTTTAAGGGCCTGATGTAGTCTTTAGCTGACTGGATTTTTTTATACCATAAAGATTATGTAGAATAAGCTTTGTAGTTAGAAAATTAACTGTTTCTAAAAGAGAAGGGGATAAAATAAAGGTTAGGTCTTTAATACCAGCCAGCTCTTTTGATATTTTTACCTCCTATTGTGTACCTGATGATTAAAGCTTTTTAGTTTCTATTCATACATGTTCTTAGATTATTTGATTTCTAAAGGAAAGAAAACATACAGTGGAATGGCTTCCAAAACACCTGGTACTTTTCCAGTAGACTGCATTAGTGTATGATATTCTCTTTAGTTCCACCTCATTCCTTGTTTCCCCTTTCTTCTGTAAACAAAATTATAGAAAAATAGCACAAGAGAAAACAGAAGAGAAATCTTGTGATAGTCTATGCAATAGCTGCAGTTACTTTACATAACTGAGTTGAGACCATTCTGAAAAATGATTTTCTGCATATTCATGCCTTATAGCTGTAATTTTTTTTAAAAAAAGGCATTCAAAGCTTCACTTAACTTTAAATGTAGCTTCTTAGTCTTACAAAGTACCTAATATTGGAGCCAAACACGTAACAAAACTTAATTGTAAATATATTTGACTTAACACATAACAAATCATATACAGAAAGCAAAACTATCCAATATCTTAATCATTGGCTTATTATATTCTCACTGTAATATCAATGCCCGTTTAAAAAAAAAATAGAGAGAGACATGAGATGATTTCCAAGTAAAATCCTTATTTTAATGAATTTAAGGAAAAGGTTGCACATATACTGCTGTCAGTCTTCTGCACCCACCAGCTGCAGTACACAGTAGCTGCCTATCAAGTGTTTTTATATAGTGCCCGACACAATAATATCTACCTGTGAATTCTAGTCTTTACTACGTCCAGTGCAAAAATGAGCATGAAATAACTTCTCAGATTGGATTTTGAGCCATCAGAATGAGTTGTAGGCTGGTTTCATTGCAACTCCAGTCAATTTTGTTTGGTGTTGGAGGTATTGGCAGATGTTAGCATTCCTGTTAACAAATAGTTACCTAATGGTGAAGCTAGCCCGAGTGATCAGAAAGTGCTGAGTGGGTGCTTGCAAGTTTTAGAAGAGTTTCTGGTTTTCTATATTTGGGGAATACTGTGTGTCAGGGTGTGCTCCCAGATTCCATTCAATGTAGTTGCTCATTTTGCACAAAGCTTCGTAACTATTGCCATTTATTCAAGTTTGTCCCTAAGCAACTGAGTATCTGAAAGGATTTTCATGCAGATTGCTTTGGTTGGTGCCAACTGTCATCTGTGTTATCACACCCTTTAAGTAGAAGAACAGTAATGTGAACCCAATGTGAGGGGGCATTTAAGAAGTTTTCCTATATATTGGCTATGCTAAGCTTTTGTTTCTTGATGTCATCCCGATTATGAAAGCAACAAACCTAGGGAATAGCGTATGACCAACAAGAACAGAATATCTGCGTCCCTTGCCAATACCAAAAACATTTGTACATTTGTGTGTTCCTCTACCCTCTATGCGTTATTGTGAGACCATTTGCATCAATGAAATGTGCTTATGGAACCTCGTGAACCTAGATGCAAATCTGCTTAATAATTATACCAAATGTTTAATGTCTGTATTACGCTAGTGGCCAGTCTGTATTGGGGTTGCATTGTCCTAGATACTACACAAATATGTACAAAGAAATAGTCCTAAAGAGCTTATAGTCTAAAAAGACAAGTAACATACAAATGTTTTTGAAGATAAATCAAATATATAAAAATTACAAATTTTTGTTATTATAAAGAGCCTAGCATCCCCATATATCTTGTATGCTCATCTGTGACTTAAGGCTTGCCTACATGGGGACACTCGGGCAAATTAATCCAAATGTACTTTTCAAATAGATTAATGAAACCTCATTTAAACGCTTGTGTGGATGCTCTTATTCTGAATTAAAGGGGCCTTAATTCGGTTTAGTTCAATTCAGTGAAAAGCACCTTAATTCACTGAATTAAGATAAACCGAATTAAGGCCACTTCAGTTCTAAATAAGAGCATCCACAGAGGGTTTTAGCATGGTTTAAGTAATCCACTTTAAACATTAATTTGGATTAATTTTCCTGAGTGTCCCCATGTAGGCAAACCCCATGCTTTCTCTCACATTGCCGAGAGTCTTTGTATCCTCAGTGATTAATAGCCACCTTTCAAAGACTATATTTCACAGGCCAGTCTGCATGTCTTTGTCCCAGTCAATTTCATTATTGTCCTTTCAATTAGGTATTTTCCTTAATACAACTCTGCCCTCCCATAGTCATTTTCTGTTCCGAAATGTTACTTAGGGACAGAGGTCTAAACCCTCTGCAGCATAGGTTTTCTGGCAGAGGTGAATTTTGAAGGAGAAGAGGATAGTCAGCTTACGGACTAATTCAGGGAAGGTAATGTGAGAAGCTGACAAACATGCAGAGGAGCTGAAGGGCCAATGTGATGAGACAAGAGCTGACAGAATGGGAAGCAGAGTTATGAAGGACCTTGAAGGTGAGGACCAGGAAGATGGAAATTGATCTAGTGAATCAGAAGAGGATACAGTGGGAGGATTTAGAATTGGGTGAAGTGATTAGAACAGGCAAAGAAGATGATCTTAGGAGCCAGTTTTCTGTGAAGAGGAGAGAGATGATGCAGGTATTTGGGAGGCTGGAGATTACCGTAATCCACATAGGAAGTAATGAGGGCATGGATGTGTCCTAAGACTTTTTGGATAGAAAGAAAAGGGTGGATCTTACAAATATCATGGAGAAAGAAGCAGCAACATTTGGACACAGCTTGATTTTGTAAAATGCAAACGAGAGGGAGAAGTCAAAGATGTGAACCTCACGTTATGGGCTTGAGTGACAGGGAGGATGGTGTAGGTGTTCAATGACAGAATGGGTGGTGTGCAGAGTGAGTTGGGAGGGAAAACCAGGAGTTCAGTTTTATCTCTCGTTAACTTCAATGGATGATGAAACATAGAGGAGATTCAAAGACAGGCTCAGATTTGCTATTGGAGGGAAGGGACAGGTCAGGATTGGAGATAAAGATTGAAGTTGAAACCATGTGAGTGGGTGAAATAACGCAGAGACAGTGTGTAAATGGAGGAGAGTGAGCCAATAAGAGCCTTCTGGGTCCCCTGCAGAGAATGAGAGAGGGGGAGGAGGACCCATAAAAATTACACCCATCTGATAGCTT
The DNA here is from genome assembly GCA_003942145.1 of Platysternon megacephalum. Classification (NCBI taxonomy): domain Eukaryota; kingdom Metazoa; phylum Chordata; order Testudines; family Platysternidae; genus Platysternon; species Platysternon megacephalum. Next base: position 3,216,225 of record QXTE01000132.1, read on the forward strand.
AAGAAAGGAGACAGGACTTTGAGGGGCATGATCAAGGTCTGTGCTCATGTTAATCTTGAACTCACCTGAAATCTGGATAAGTTTTGGCCAAATGCACAAGCATCACCTTAAATCCACAAACTTTGAGCAGAGACAGGTTGATACAGTTCTTAAGGCCAAGAAGCAACCCCACCACTTGTGCAAATTTCATCTTTGTTGTCTTTTGGGAGGAAAGGGTTTGTGTTTATATCCTGTCCCCTTTCAGCTCCTGGATGCATTCTGGTGGCCACCTCTGGAGAATCTTACAGGGACGCAGTAGCAACTTGAATATTACAAAGTTATAAGGATGGGGCAGTCACAAAGTAGGCTGAGTGCTTTCTAGTCCCTAAGGTCTTCATAGTACTCTCCTCTACCCCTTGTTGCAGTAGGAGAGGGGAGATGTTCTCTTTCCCACAGCAGTGGATTCCTAAACAAACGAAATGAGGAGAGAGCACAAGATAAGCCTTAGTGCACAGTTGCTAGGAAACTTGTTTGCTTGGAGGTTTGGGTGTTACAAGTCCACTCAAATGGATCCTGCAAGGCTTAGTTCTCGGATACTGCAGGGTTTGTTCTGCCCTAATGAGGACACATTTAACACTGTTTAAAACATGTTTGGCATCAGCAAACGTAAATTATTCAAAGTAACACCTGATAATGCTCTTATGCTAAAGTACGTCTGATACTTTGGCCAGAACATCCTTCTTTGTGTCTTGTACCGCTTAAGACACATCATCTGATAGATGCTTCTAAAGTGATCTTGATGGTTTAGTCTATATGCTCTATTAAACATTTGAATAACATTTCTGTTCTTCATAAGAAATTACAAGTACATGTATTTTGAATAAAGGAATATAAATCCTACAGAGTGTAAGAGATGCATGCATTTGTCAAACTATCGTTGTTTACATATAACCTTCTGCTGTCTCTTGCACACAGTCTAGGTTGGCAATTCACAGCTAAAATATTTTGATACTTATAGTGCCCTTAAGAAGATGAAAATTGAAAATTAAAAACCGTAAACACCACATTTTAGGAAATAGTGTGTGTGTGCATGCAAAGTACGTTTTTGAACTCCAAAAAGTGGGCATCGGATCATACAGAGAGAAATAAAGACCTGGTCCTCTGCAAAAGAGCTTCCAGTCTAAATTGCATAGGACACCAAGTGTTAGTAATAAAAGAAAAGGAAGGGGAGATAGAACAAGGGTTAAACATAGAATTGTATTTTGCATAAGCATCTTGATTGCTTCATTGTTTTTAAGTACATTAATGCATTTTGTGTATTATGTAGACTTTTAAGAGGGTTTTAAATTAGGAGTGGACAACATGTCTTGGAAGGCATTAAAAAAAAAATCAAATTTACATCATTGGTGGCATCAATCAGTGGTGCCCTGTATTTTGGTATTACAGCCCTGGCTGCCCCCTTCCCCCACCCCTTGTGGGACAGTGAAAGCATCTGTATTGGACCCACTCTTTGGATCCCCTGTGCTTTCAAGCCAAGTGATTCTGATCAGCATCCAGACATTGTTGCAGGGACATTGCTGGGGTACAGATTCCTGATATGGGACCCTGCAGTTCAACTGTCCTTGGCCTTGAGACTGGTGCTGAACCCCTGCAAGCCTTCCAGTAGCTTATGCATGCTCTCCCCAGAGAATCTTTGTGGGCACTCTGGATTATAGTTGAACTGTTTGTTCAAAGCAACAGTTAAGGAAGACAGACTTTGCAAAGGAACTTCTTAAACACACAGATGCACTTTACTCTTAGCATAGGAGAAATTTAGATCAAGTGAAAATAAAAAGCCTATACACAATACCCCCACACAAACCTTAGAGTCCTCACACCTCCTGAGAGTTCTTGGTGGGTTTGGTCAGTGTCCTGGGAGGAAGGTAAGCCCTTCATGCCCCACTCTTCCAGTGTGTCTTGTGCTTTGCTGGTGGTATGGCTTCATGGCACAGAGAGCATGTCTCCTTCAAAATCATTGGGACACCTTTTCTGTTTTTTCTTCTTACTCTGGGATTTTCCATGCTTCAGCCCTGAGAAGTGTGACTGCTGTCAGAGGGTTGTTAAATCAATGGCTTTGGCTGATAACCCTCATTGTCCCACCAGGTCTAGTCAAGGTTGACAGCCCTGTTTCATATTCTGTTTTCTACTGTTACAGTCACTGTGGAAATGTGTCTTCAGCCTGAGGAGATTGAGAGCTTGCAGCCACAGTGCAAAGTGTTTCCCCCTGTGTCACAGCGTGACTGGCTCCTTCAAGATGTAGCAGGTTCCAATGCACCTGTGATTGATTAGCTGCCTTCCATAAGAAGGCACCTGGGCCATATAAATGGGGGAGAGACTGAGACAGATGGATCAGCCAGAAAAGGGGCAGGTGCGAGCTGCCTGAGGAGGAAAGGAGAGACTTGGGAAGAAATAGGAGCAGCAGCAGCAAGCTGGTAAAGAGAGCCATTGGGAAGAGCAATTAGTTAATAAGGAGGACTGGCCAGACTTGGGGACACCTGCCAAGCTAACAGAGAGCTTGTACAGAGGCCCCTAGGAAGAACCAGCCCAAAACAAGAGGGTTTATGCTGAACGGTAGATCACAGTAGCAGGGTTAGGACTCTCAGGCAGGGAGATTGGGCTGATGGAACACTACAGGGAGTTCTGTCACAGGAGACTTGACTTAGAGCTACCAGAGAAAAATTGTGGAAAAGAAGCAAAGCTAATCTGAGAACAATCAGGTGAATAGCCTGGAGAGTGGAACCCTGGAACAAGAAAAGAGAGTGTCTGGGAACAGACTGGAGATGGACTCTCAGGAGGGTGAGTTGGAAATGTTGTCCTGGAAGTGGTCATTGCAAACAGCTGTGAACCTGTTGCACATTGCGATTTGGGGAGAATGGTTTTATCATGAGGCTTCTGTGGCCTATTGAACAAGTACAGGAATAAATTGTGCTTAAAGGCAGGTTTTTGAATTGGACATTGAGAAAGACTGTGTTCCTTTTATGGTTGAGGGGAAACTGAGGCAGGCACACTTGTCATGCTGTGGTCTGCTGCAAAAGGGCATAGAATCATAGGACTGGAAGGGACCTCAAGAGGTTATCTAGTCCAGTCTTCTGCACTCATAGCAGGACTAAGTATTATCTAGACCAGGGGTGGGCAAACTACGTCCCGCACGCCACATCCGTCAGACGTTTTAATCCGGCCCTCGAGTTCCTGCTGGGGAACAGGGGAGTTCCCTGCTCCGCGCATGCCGTGGCTCCATGTGGCTCCTGGAAGGAGCAGCATGATCCCCTCCAGCTCCTACGTGTAGGGGCAGCCAGGGGGCTTAGCACGCTGCCCCCGCCCCAAGCGCCACCCCCGCAGCTCCCATTGGCTAGGAACCACAGTCAATGGGAGCTGCAGGGGCGGCGCCTGCGGCTGGGGTGGCGTGGAGAGCTGCCCGGCCGCACCTCTGTATAGGAGCCGGAGGGGGACATGCCGCTGCTTCCGGGAGCTGCTTGAGGTAAGCGCTACCCAGACCCTGCACCCTTGACCACCTCCCGTGCCCCAACTCCCTGCCCCAGCCATGATCCTGCTCCCACCCTCTGAACCCCTCGATCCCAGCCCAGAGCACCCTCCTGCACCCCAAACCACTCATTCCCAGCACTACCCCAGAGCCCGAACCCCTAGCCGGAGCCCTCATCCACCCCTCGTATCCCAACCTCCTGCCACAGCCCGGAGCCCCCTCCCACACCCTGAACTCCTCATTTCTGGCCCCAGCGCAGAGCCCTCACCCCCTCCCTCATCCCAGGCCCAACCCCAATTTCATGAGCATTCATGGCCCGCCATACAATTTCCATACCCAGATGTGGCCCTTGGGCCAAAAAGTTTGCCTGCTCCTGATCTAGACCATCCCTGACAGGTGTTTGTCTAACCTGCTCTTAAAATTCTCCAATGATGGAGATTCCACAACCTCCCTGGGCAATTTATTCCAGCGTTTAACCACCCTGACAGTTAGGAAGTTTTTCCTAATGTCCAACCTAAACCTCCCTTGCTGCAATTTAAGCCCATTGCTTCTTGTCCTATTCTCAGAGGTTAAGAAAAACAAGTTTTCTCCCTCCTCTTTGTAACAACCTTTTATGTACTTGAAAACCATTATCATGGCCCCTTTCAGTCTTCTCTTTTCCAGACTAAACAAACCCAATTTTTTCAATCTTCCTTCATAGGTCATGTTTTCTAGACCTTTAATCATTTTTGTTGCTCTTCTCTGGACTTTCTCCAATTTGTCAATATCTTTCCTGAAATGTGGTGCCCAGAACTAGACACAATACTCCAGTTTAGGCCTAATTAGCAAGGAGTAGAGCGGAAGAATTACTAGTTGTGTCTTGCTTACAACACTCCTGCTAATACATCCCAGAATGATGTTTGCTTTTTTTGCAACAGTGCTACATTGTTGACTCATATTTAGCTTGTGGTCCACTATGACCCCCAGATCCATTTCTGCAGTACTCCTTCCTAGGCACTCATTTCCCATTTTGTATTTGTGCAATTGAGTGTTCCTTCCTAAGTGGAGTACTTTGCATTTGTCCTTACTGAATTTCATCCTATTTACTTCAGACCGTTTCTCCAGTTTGTCTAGATCATTTTGAATTATAATCCTATCCTCCAAAGCACTTGCAACCACTCCCAGCTTGGTATCATCCACAAACTTAATAAGTGTACTCTCTATGCCATTATCTAAATCTTTGAAGATATTGAAGAGAAACAGATCCAGAACTGATCCCTGCAGGCCCCCACTCATTATGCCCCTCCAGCATGACTGTGAACCACTGATAACTATACACTGGGAACGGTTTTCCAACCAGTTATGCACCCACCTTATAGTAGCTCCATCTAGGTTGCATTTCCCTACTTTGTTTATGAGAAGATCATGCGAGACTAAAAAGCTTTACTAAAGTCAAGATATACCACATCTACCGCTTCCACCCACCCACAAGGCTTGTTACACTGTCAAAGAAAGGTATCAGGTTGGTCTGACACAATTTGTTCTTGACAAATCCATGTTGACTGTTATTTAGCACGTTATTATCTTCTAGATGTTTGGAAATTGATTGCTTAATTATTTGCTCCATTATCTTCCTGGGTACAGAAGTTAAGCTGACTGGTCTGTAATTTCACGGGTTGTCCTTATTTCCCTTTTTGTACATTGGCATTATGTTTGCCCTTTTCCAGTCTTCTGGAATCTCTCCCGTCTTCCATGACTTTTCAAAGATAATTGCTAATGGCTCAGATATTTCCTCAGTCAGCTCCTTGAGTATTCTAGGATGCATTTCATCAGGCCCTGGTGACTTGAAGACATCTAACTTGTTTACGTAATTTTTAATTTACTCTTTCCTTATTTTAGCCTCTGATCGTAACTCATTTTCACTGGCATTCACTATGTTAGATGACCAATCATCACCAACCTCCTTGGTGAAAACCGAAACAAATAAGTCATTAAGCACCTCTGCCATTTCCACATTTCCAGGCATCCCTTGTGGGGGTTACCTTATCTCACACTGCCAACAAGCATAACCTCTGTCTTGCTTTAGTTTAGCTTCAACCAGCTGTTCATCCATGTGCTAATCTCGTCCAAGCACTGGGTCATCTTGGTGAGAGTGGTGTTATCATAAACGATAAAGAATATACAGCTGTATATCGTCTGCATATTGTGTGTGTGATGTCCCACCAGTTTTGCTGGTGACTGCACATGGATGTTGAATAGCACCAGAGAGAGAATTTATCCAGGTCTGGGAATCACTCAGTTTAGTGCATTCCCCTGAACACTTGCAACCTCCTTCAGGAAAGTCAGTAGTATCTCATGATTAGTAATGTCAAATGCTACAGAGAGGTCCATGAGGATGAGACTGGATGTCTGTTCTCCGTCCATCAACAATAGGAAATCATCCAATAGAGCCACTGATGCTATTTCTAGCCCATGATTCTTCCCTGACTCCAGACTGTGCAGGGTCTAAGATATTGTCATTAGTTAAATGGACTTGTTCATGGCCTTTGGCTAGCTTCTCTTTTGAGTTTGCTCAGGAATGGAAGGTTTGATATTAGGTGGTAACTAATTAGGTCCTGTGCAGCAAGAGTGGGTTTAATCAGCATTGGACTATTCTATTCTAATTAGGTTCTTATACAGCCCTCATCACCATAGTATCCAATCAGACTATTGCAAGTTTTAAAGAGGGAAAGGAAGATTCCTTCACTGAATGAAAATCTACTTCCGTAAAAATATTTTGTTTAAATGCATAGATTTTATATTGGTTACCTGGGAGGGTTTGAAGATAGTTAACAAACATGCGTTTTCTAAAGATATAGGGCCTGATTCACATCTCTGTTACAGCCCCTTGTAAAATCATTTTACACCACCAGAGTTTTGCTAAGTCACTATTATCATGCCCTAAAGGGACAGCTGAGGATTTCCCTGGCACTGGGGAATCCTCCAGTGGCATAAAGACTGCCTTACAGTATCCACTTCCCTGCTCAGGCATAGAATACGTGGTAAAGGCTAGAAAGGGGAGAGTTGAAACATAATATACTAATCCACAATAGGCAAAATGATCACTAGGGAATCATTCTAGCAAGGATAAGTTAGAACATCCAAGTGGTTGCACATACTTGCACCAGGGGGCACTTAGTGATGTGAAAGGGTGACTTCGGCAAACCCATCTTTTTCCTTCTCCTTCCTCACCCCTGCACTGAGCACAATCTGCACTGAACTCTATGCTAAATGCCCACTGACATTAGATAACTCAGGCTCATTGGTTGCAAACCCATATTAGAAACTATTTCCTTTATTTTCTTTTGCTAATCAGCTCTTCTCTTGTTGGCTTTTATTGTGTAACTCATCTGGAAGGCGTTTGATACTACAAGAGTTTTGTAGCCATCAAATAGTTGTAATTGTATTGTTGGGTTTCTATATATCTATATTAGTTGAACATTATGACTTCCACCTGGCTGGACACATTGAGTTTTTTGTCAGGCTGATAAATATTTCACTCAGAAATTGATTGCTATAAGAGCAATGTCACTGAATTTTAAACACATGGCTTCAGGAGGTCAGTCATGTCCTTTGTGTTTCATTATAGTGTGTGTAATATGGTGGCCATTAAAAAGTCAGTGTGTGCCAGCAGTTGCCATACAGTAGTCTCTGGAATAGCATAATTTCCCTTATAATTCTTATGAGAGCTCTGAAATACCTATGTATACCAGTTTGGAGGGGAAAAAGTCTTCTGAATAACTTCTACTGTAGCACTATAAGGAATCTTGATCTGTATTCATATTTGTCGTAGTTGCTCTCAACTGTTTTACTGCTCTTTAATATCTTATTAAACACCTGATGGGTGCTACATAACCTGTGTGAAATCCATTGGTGTGATGGTAGTTTTCAGTGAATAGGTGCCCGCATATTTGTCACTGCTTTGATTCAGGAAAGAGGCTGAATTGTGAAAAAGCATGGAGACGGTAACTAGAAATAATTCCTGGAAGTCAGGAGTCAGGCATATGGGCAGGGCGGAATTGAGGTACAGTAGGGCTCATCGAGATAAATGGAAGACTTGGTTCCGAACTCTCTAAATAGGGCACATTTCCCAACCACGAAAACTGCTTTTGAAAACATGTTTAAAATTCTGGTTTGTAAGAAAATGCAGTGGTGCCACATTGGGCTGGCTCCTCAACTGGAGTTAATTGACATAATTCCATTGACGTCAGCAGAGCTATGCCAGTTTACTTCAGCTGAACATATGGCCCATAATATTTTTAATGATGTGTTCTTAACTTGGACACCAACCAGAGCAATCATTATTCCCTTTGTCAAACTTCATTTTTGTAGTTGTAACTGTAGTAACTTTTCACATCTGTGGAATCCATTTTTATTGGAAAAGAAATTGGAAACTCTCTCTCTGATTTAAATCTACATAATGAATTTCTCTGTAAATCCATAACTTCCAAACCTTATTCTGTGAGCTAGTTGACTTAAACCAACTTTATTTGGTATTTCCTCTTCTCCTGAACAGATTTGTAGGAGTTATTTATCAATGAAACCTTAGGGGATATCACTGTGTTTACTAGTGACAGTTGAGATGCATTGGACATGCTACGGTCTGGTTCGATGAAGATCAGTTGTTCTTTTTTTCTCTCTTTTTTTCCTAAAGCTGTTTGCTTTTATGCCTTTCATTCCAGTTGCAAACTATGAAAGCCTTTCAATACTGTCAGTCAGGCTCTAATTTGGAGATAACATGGCTGAAAATAGCAGAATTTTAAGAATGCCAAGGGAAGGAAAGATGGCCTAAACAAGGACATTGTCAAACTGAAACCAATAACCCTCAATCATGTGTTACTTTTTATAATTTCATTTTTAATGAGTTGTTCCGCATATATGAGCGGCTGTATTTGTCAATGGTTAGAGTGCCACATAGCAAAATATTTGGTAAACAGCACATGTCAAGATATGTGTTTCCCATTGTGAATCTAATCTGTGCTTAGAAGGAATAAATATAATTGTCACACATTCTTTTTCATCTTTGAGAAATCTTTTTAAATAATTCGTTGTTTATCATAATCCAAAGGTTAAATAAAAACATCATTTGACTAGAAAATCAGAATTTAGCAATGATCAATTGGAATCAATTTCTATATCCAACATTTTGTTCTATCAGATACTTACGTTCCATAGATGTCAGAATGGTAAAAATGCATTGCTGCTATATTTCTTGTATTTACCTGTGTGAAATGACATCATAGACCTTGGGGCAGCTTTAATTCACAACACAATACTGTTCAAATGCTGTGGTAAGAGTTTGTAATTTATCACTGTGCAGTCTATCGAACTAGATGTCCTCAAGTTTCTTAAATCGGCAATTGTAAATCAAATGGAGCCCTCTAGTGGTAATTGCATAAAAATATCACCCTATGGCTGATCGTAAGTAAGGGGGAAAATCCTACGATGAGGGTATGATTAAGATTGCCTTGCATGACTCTGACATGGGGGAGTGGGCAATCAATAATTACACTTTAAATGTGATTAATATTAATTACACATTTCAAAAATGTTTGGTAAGTTTTAATGACCTAAAATGTTTCACTCTCAAATGCGTGTTTATGTAGTGATTTATACAGCCCCAATGAAAAATCATGTCAAGTGTGATTCATGTTCTGTTGTTGTTGTTCTTTTATTAGGTGTACATTCCAAGCAGAGTGGCGATTGTGCTCCAGAATATGGATATCCCGAACTGAAGAACTACATAACCATCACTGCAGAAGCAAAATGTGGAGAAGAAATATTGTACCAGCACTCAACATCACAGAATTCACACTATGGCTGCTTTTTGAAACTAAACATAGTAATATTAGGTCATTGAAATGTAGGATTAATATTTACATATAATTATAGTGCTCTCAAGTTGCTAAAATCTAATTCAAGGAGACAATATATGAAAGAAATAGAAAGAAAAATGCATCTTTGCATTTCTGATGTTACAGCATTACATTTTAAAACATTTCAGAGCAGCTGGCATTCTCAATTAAACTGTCATTTCCAGTGTCTTATCAGGAACAATGTTGTACCGAAAGTGTTCTTGCTCTGATTTCAGCAATTTCTTTGAATCCTTTTTTTATCATTTTGGTATTGAATTCAAATATTCATTACAGATCATTGTCTCCTGTTAGGATAAAGAGAAAAACAGCATGTTGAAGTAAAACATAAATAATCTGACAAAAGGCAGCCTTCTGTGTTTGAGGGATCCCATTCTGCAGCAAATTCCAAGATACATCTAGGATGTGCAGTTTTTCCAATCAAGAATACTGTCCTCTGCCATTTTTATTTAATGAAAATTTCACAGTAAAAGCTTAAAAGCTAGTGGATAAACTGGGACACATGTCACTTGGGTTCTAGTCATGGCTCTCTGTCACTTATCTGTTCTGCGATCTTGGGCAAGCCATTTCACTCTGTGTTCCTCAGGTTCCATATCTGAAAAACGGGGCTCATGATACTTGCCTACCTTTTGCAAAGCATTTTGAGGTGAGAAGTGGTCTGTGAGAGCTAAGTACTATTACATTTACTGAAATGGTACAATAAGTGAAACTATTTTAAAAAGAACATTTATTCTTTTACATACTCTCTCATAAATCTAAGGACCCTGTAGCCACTGGTTTTACTGCTTCCTAAAGCTGCCATTTAACTTGGAGCACTTGTAATGTTGATCTTGCATTTTTATAATTTAAAAAATATTTTGCTTACCAGGGAAGAAACAGTATTAGAAATATAGATATATGTTATTCAAACCAAGCTTTTTGATATGTTCAAGCTAGTAAATGGTTTGGAGTGCTGGCTGAAATTGTTGTCTAAGTGAATTCTTTACAAGAAATCCAGCATAGTAAAGAATAAGATTCTGTATATTCAAATTGTATCGGCAGAGTATTCATTTTAACTCTGAAAAGGTCATACAGATTTAAAGACAAATGCTTTATTTTGCTACACTAATTTAAAAACATGTTGACCTACATATTTGTGTATGCTCCAAAATGAGGTTTCATTTTGCTTTACAATCTATTTTGATTTACAGTTTCAAGTTTTCTAATTCAGAAATATTCAACAGAGAAAATGTCCCCAACACGTTTTATTAATTCATAGTTCTATACATCAGTCATCTTCTATGTAAGCTTTGTCTTCTAAATGGCCAAACATGTATGCCCACACTGACAAAAACCTTGCATGTTTTTTATTATACTTACTAGAACTTTAACTTGGAAATATTTCAAAAACAAAAGAATGAGTGGGGCAGCATAACATAACATGATGGGAAACCAGTCTTTTGATGATTTCACATTAAAAGGGGTTCATGAACATCCCAACTCTTACAGTATTCTGTGTAACAGATATATGAAAGACAAATACCATACGCAACAGTGCTATGTCATGTCACAGCTCCTTTCCCCCCCTTAATTCATTGTGCATTAATGAGCTATAAATGCATTCCCGTACAGTTATGCTTAAAAAAGTACACTGAAGTGTTTTAATAACTGGAACCAATTATTGTTTCCAAAGTTGTAAACTTTGTAGTGAAATAAAAAGCAATGTAATTATCTGCTATATTTACGTTAAATTGATCTACTAATATATCCTGTAGATTTTACTGGCACATGTTCCAGCGTTCCAAAATGTAATGCAAGGCAATTGCCCTTGTCAAACTATTGTGCAAGAGAAGCAATAAATGTGTGATGTGAAGTAGAAACTGTAAAATTACATGCAAATAAACTGTGAGAAGGGTAAAACACAAATGCATATGTGGTTTTCTTCACTCATAAAAAATGTGTAATAGTCTAATACTGGAGGCTAACACTAGATATTATTGGTAGGGTTTGAAATCAGGAATTTGCCTCAAGCACTCAGAAGCAATCTAGTGGTTTGCTGCTCAAGAATGATATGTTGTTCGTTTTACATACTGAATACTTACAAGAGATTATATTTATAAACAATGAAAAGACTATTAAGGGTAAAAAGTCAGGCACTTAAGTTAGGAAATGCCAGAATTAAGGTTTCCTGTGCAATCTTAATTTGACCTTCATGTATGTTTGCATTACAATACAGTCTTGAATGACATGATCACATACTATTTTTTTTCCATAGGATGCCTGTCTCATTGGTTGCACAGGATGAATCTGCTCTGGGGATGAATCAGGGTTGTGTTATGAAGCAGGCTGCTGTTTATAGGACCCCTGCCTCGTCGGTTTAAGACATTGGAAGATGTATAGTGAGTGAGGAGGAGGATTGCAGGAAGTGAAAGGATGGTCTCTTGTAGTTAAAGAGAGAAGGTGGGTGAGGTAATGTGTTCTATTGGACCAACAGAATGTCCGCCTAGAGAGCTAGATTCTGTCCCTGCCTGGGCCACAGGATTCCTATGTGATGCTGGGCAAGTCATTTAAACCAAGTGGCCACTGCATTCCTCATTTTCTTGGTATCCAGCTTGTGACAGCTGAGGTATGATTTTGCAAAAGTGATGAGCACTTGCAGCTGAGGACAATGTTAGCTGTGCTCTGAATATATAAAGTGCTATCTAATGCGAAGTATTCAAGGCCCTAGGCTTCTCAGAATGGGCATGCAATATTAGTTGATACATTTGACAGTTTTGTCTTTAATCTCAGTGCTTCAATTTCCCAGTGAAAAATCAGAATAATCTCACCTCACACAGGTACAATGAAGATATATCCATTAATGTTTATAAAGCATTAAGATATTGTAGTGGGACCACCATAATAAAGTTCATAAGGAAATTAATAATTATGTATTCAATGGGTTTGGGGGCCATACATTAAATGTTAATAAAAAAAATTGAATACACATCTGTTCAGTGAGTACTGTCCATCCTGTACACTGAATGGGGCAGCAGTCATGAGGAAAAAATAGTATGTGATCATATAGTTGGACTGTATTATAAAGCATATTCACAGAGGGGTCAAACTAAGGTTGCACAGGCAGGCAACCTTAATTCTGGCACTTACCAAATTTCAAGTGCTTGACTTTGCATCCTTAGTGTTCATTTAATTTAGTTTTGTAATGTATTTTAAAAAGTTTTTAAAACTTAAATGATAAAAAAAAAATCACGTGGAACCATATTGATCCAACCACCACCATCCCCAATTTGTCATCAGCAGGTCTTGAAAGTTTAGATCCATGGCATAGTCCACTACCATTTGAAATAACAGACAAACCAGTAGCTGTAGAAGTCTGTTATCTTCTGTGTGGACCAGCAACTAAAGGAGGCGGAGACACATTTGCCAGTGAGTTCCAGAGGAACTCCCTAGACAGCAAAGGAATGCTGACTCGTGATTATAGGGTTGAATTCCAGATTCTGTGGGGGAGTGTTATCTAGTGGTTAAACTCTTCTGGCCTTAGCCCTACCCTTATCCTCTCCAGTTCATATCTTTCCCTTTTCTCTGTTCCTGTCCCTGTCCCCCACCCTTGTTCTTATTTTCATCCCTCCTTTGTCTTCTGTCCCCCTTTTGCTTCTATTCCTTCTCCCCCTGTCCTGCATCTCTTCCCCCTTTATCTCATCTGTTCCTCACCCCTGCATTCAAGATGGGCTGTTCCGTCCTCCTCTGTGCTGCCTGGGTACCTGCAGGGAGACCATTGAGAGCACAGCAGAGACAGGCTTCCTGCACTCAGTTCCTGTACCCTTCACAACAGTGGGCCCCTGCAGTCCCAGGATGGAGCATGCTCAGTTGCTTTGAGAGCGGTGAACTTGCAGTCTGTTCAGCACATAGACACTCTGAAGGAATGGAACATGATCAGTGCAGATGGTATTTAGTTTGTTTACCTGCAGCATCCGCAGGTTCGACTGATTGCAGTTCCCACTGGCCGTGGTTCGCTGTTCCAGGCCAATTGGGGCTGCGGGAAGCGGCGGCCAGCACATCCCTTGACCCGTGCCGCTTCCCGCAGCCCCCATTGGCCTGGAACGGCGAACTGCAACCAGTGGGAGCTGCGATCGGCCGAATCTGCAGACACTGCAGGTAAACAAACTGTCCCAGCCTGCCAGCGGATTTCCCTGATGGGCTGCGTGCCGAAGGTTGCCGATCCCTGATGTAGAGTGTTAAGAAAAATGAACTGCACATGCTATACTGCTGCAAGAGTGTCCCTTTTTTTCCCCATGTAGAAATCTTTGTATATGTCTTATTCCTAAAGGTCCACTTGGATCTCTAGTAGAACGAAAAACTCTTCCGTGGCTGAGTATTCACTGACCCCCCCAAAAGAGTGGTTTTTACCATGGGATAATGAATGTGTTACTCATCCCACTGGAAAAACGTAGTGGAGTTTTACTGCCAGGTAAAGTAAGCAATGTCCACCAAAGGGAAGTGGCATAGTGCTGACTTCATCTAGATACATGGCAATAAACACTGTAAGTGCCTTGTTTCCATTTAGGAATAGAGTGAAATAACTATAGTATGTTAATTATCTTGGGGTGGTTTTTTTTAAGCACCTTTGTATCAGTGAAGACAAAAGCCAGTGGGCTGTCTTTTTTGTGTTTTAGCTCTGAGCCAAGTCAATTGTGTTACTCCTGGCCTTGCCAGCATGTGATTATAGCTGTAGACAAATGTGAATAACTTCTCTACTTGTAAACATAAGTAACTTTCACACTTAATTTGTCTTTGTAGAAGTTCACCCAGCATTTAAAAAATAAAATAAAATGGAATTTCCTTCAAGTGACTGCTCTGTATTACAGTAAAGATGCGGAAAATTAAATTAACTGCAATGAAAGCGTGTCCCATGTAGCATTTGAAATTTTGTCCATTACTTTTTTGCAGAGTTTCTTTCATGCACTGACCTTTGTTTCTGTGTATTTTTTGTTACAATGGTATTGGGCCAACATAAAATTTGTTGAGCCTTTCTAGATTATATAACACATAGGTGTGACTGCTGTCTGTCAGCTTCAGGCAAGAGGAATTTCAGTCTTCAGATGCTACTTATAAATTGACAACACCCGTTTCCAATAATAATTTGAGAAAAAGCCCACTTGCCTTTGCAATTCTAGTAATCACTTTGTTCTCTGTTACTCTGCGATGTTTTTGTCAGAAGACAGGAAGCCCTTTTTGACTGATGAAAAAACCCTATGCCTGTAGATTAGCTTTGGAGAGCTAATTAGGAAAATGCACCATGTCCAAGTATAAAATGTATTTTTCCATGCAGGGTTGTTTGTGTGAAGTGGAGGAATGTTTGCTTATTCACTGTACTGAAGGAGTTGAAGGACTCTGTGTGGTGAGTCATTTTAGTCCCAAAACAGGCTTGTAAAAATAACACACACTAAGAGGCAAGTAAACAAATTTGCATTTTATATGCAAAGTGCAGGAATTAGCTTGGCTCTTGTGTATTTTATATGTAAGGAACAAATTGATTGTTCGACTGTACATGACTGGCATGTCCAGGCTTGAGAGGGAGTGCACTTTGGTGACTAGAAAAGGGGATGGAGCATCAGAATTGATCCAGTGTATTCTTGGCTCTGCCACTGACTCTCTGTGAGTGAAATTCATCCCTGTGCAGAGCCAGAGCAAGGCCTTAGCATCTCTTAAACCCTAGTCTAAGGATTTACATGGGTCATCGATGAGTGCTAGCCCTCTAAGCAGGGGTGAATTTTACCTTGTATGACTGGGGCAATTGTTGTTAAACTTTGCCATATCTATTAATTAATATCTTACCTAATCACATGGCTGTTGGGTTTTAGTTTTTGTAAAGCCCATTCTTTGTAATTATCAAATCTCCCAGACCCCTTTCTCCTAAGTTTTGAAAGCAGAGTATGGAATTTTATATGCATGAGCTCCTCATAATTTCAATTAGATTGGTACAGCTTAAAGCCTGCGCAATTCTTTGGTCTCTGAATGCACCACCACCTTCCCAGGTGACAAGCCTCCTGCCTGTTTTTCTAGGGGTAGATGTGGCACTACGCCCCATATTCTTCATAGAGATATGCTTATGATATGAATATGGCATACCTAAGATATGTTTTATGCAAGATGGGTCATGTGAGGTATCATTGGAAAGGTTATGATTTACTGAATATGATTATCCTATTTGTATGCATGTATATTTTCTGTATCTGAAGTTAGGAATATGGACTGTGTATCAATTACAAAAGTGTTTGCACCTGGAGAACGCCCAACAGACAAAATGCAATCAGTCTGGCTGGTTAGTCATTGGGCCATTAGGGAGAACAATAGGACTTTGAATATGCTAATCTCCCACCTTCCTCAGAAGCTTCCTGGGATGCTGCTTTGACACTGCAGGGTCATGTGATCATGTCACCTAATACTGGACCCCATCTTGGCCTGCTAGTATTTTTTCACAAAGCAGATGGAGACCAAACTGGGGAACAAAGGATTCACGCCATATGTAAACCCTATGTAAGGGAGGGAAGTGAGTTAATCAGGGCTCTTTTCTTCACTGAATCCTCGCCTAGGATGACTGCTGAGAAGATCTAAGAAACAAGGACTGAGGGGAAGGAGAAGAGCTGAGCCCGGGCCGGAAAAGGTGTCTGGCCTATGAAAGAAATGCCTAAAACAACATTTAGCATGAGAAATTACTACTTGTAACCAGTTTCTTTAGTGTATTGAACTTAGTTTTCATGTTTGTTTGTTTTGCTCAGTAATCTGCTTTGATCTGTTTGCTAACCCTTATAATCACTTAATAAACTTTTGTTTTCTAAAAGGATAGATTTTAACTACAAACTCAATTTGTTGAATTCATAACTGGGGGGGGGGGGGCAAGAAGCTGTACATATCTTCATCCACATTGAGGGAGGGAGCGAATTTCATGAGCTTACACTGTATAGGTTTGTGTGCAGCGGAAGACAATACAATTTTGGGTTTACGCTCCAGAAGGGACGTGCACTTGAGTGCTGGGCAATTCCCAAGCTGAGTCTTCCCACACAGATTTCAGTGTCTGTGTCTTTCTACAGATGGGTGCGTACCTACCTCTGTGTGTGCTGGAGGAGGCTTGAGGGCCTGACTCGGCAGGGTGAAGGAGCCCAGGCTGGTGGAACAGGCAGGCTCAGTGGTACCCCAGTATATCAGGTGGCACCCTGGAGAGGGGGTGGGCAACCCGTCAGAGGAGAATCTCTGGCTTTTAGTCTGGGATCCTGGGTTACAGCCCCATGACTATTCAACAGGCCTGACTGTGATCAGGCCTTGCAGATCTTTCCCTTGAGCCTGTGACAGCAGTTAATGCATTGTGACCAGTCAGCCTTCTCCAAAACAAGGTATTGCTTATCCTTCACACTAGGAACGCAGCTCCACAAAGGAGAGAACTTGAGCTCATGGTACAGTCCCTATGTATGTCCTTTTGTTCTATTTGTAGAGCACCTAAAACAATGGGGTCCTGGTCCATGACTAAGGCTCCTAGGCTCTTCTATGATGATACAAATAATAAATGTCTAATCTATCACCGCCCCGACAGCAGTCAAGTAGCCCAACTTAGTCAAAACTTTCTGCAGGGGCCTCTGTGGGGGGTTTGCCTCTGTCTGCTCCATGTGAGCAGTTTTTGACCACAGATCCCCCTCCCTCTGTAGGGGGCCACATTCCAGCATAGACAGCACAGTCGTGTAATTCTGGCTGCAGCCTGTAAGTGGGCTCTTTACAGTTGATGGCTCAGCCTGGTCTCCTACTGTGTTTGTTAGGAAGTGGTACCCATTCTCTTTCCTTCCTGGTTGTTTGTGTAACAGCCTGATATTAAATTGAACTAAGTTCTGCATCTAACTCCCAGTTATGCAATACAGCTACCCAATACCTATCCCTTACAACAATCATATACAATAGACAGCATTCATAGATTAATTCAGTGGTCCCCAACCTTTTTGTGGCCAGTAGCACATTCATGTTTTCAGAAGAGTGTGGCGGGCGCCAACAATTTTTCAAGGCTTATTTTGTATTTGTACATTAAATAATATGAAACATCATATTTAATATTACATAATATATGAATCCAGAGAGAAGAGAGAAGCCAGATTGAAGCCGTGAGGACAGAGGACACCGGCGCCCGCAGCCCCAGAGTACTCTGTCCCCAGCAGGCGCGTGGCCCCGGTTTCTCTCCCCTGCTGGGCACTAGGCAAGCCCCGCGCCTGCCGGAAACAGAGAACACCGTGCCCGCAGCCTGAGTTCTCTGTCCCCGTCAGGCACGGGGCCACGGCTTCTCTCCCCTGCTGGGCACTAGGCGGGCGCACATAAATGCCCCGGCGGGCGCCATGGCGCTCGTGGGCACCACGTTGGGGACCACTGGATTAATTGATCTCTGTTGGATTTAGATACCAGGAACAAAATCCCTGTCCACCATCACCAGACAGACTGTATTCCTCATCCTCAGAAAGTATCAACTTATCCCTAGTACAAAACATGGAGGGAGAGTACCCTTGATTTACAAATATGCCACAATTGCAAAAGCTACCCCTAGAAAGTCTTGCCTTGTAGATATGTAATTATCAGACTAATTTGTCATAATGGTGCCTTCTTACATTAACATCAATGTGGGGAGAGGGGGGTAAGAGGGAGAGAGATTGCATATTAAGTGAAATGTCATGCAAGGAAATGTATTTTGAAGGTGTCTGAACATGAAAGATTATTTATTGTGCGTGTTTCTCAGGTAAGCTGCATTTCAAACCTCCAATGAATGATTAAATAAATCTGATTATTATCTCTCTCACTCACTCAGTGGTTTGAGCATTAGCCTGCTAAACCCAGGGTTGTGAGTTCAATCCTTGAGGGGGCCACTTAGGGATCTGGGGCAAAATCAGTACTTGGTCCTGCTAGTGAAGGCAGGGGCCTGGACTTGATGACCTTTCAGGGTCCCTTCCAGTTCTATGAGATAGGTATATCTACACACACCCACCACCACCTCCTTCTATTGTTAATTAACTCTGAATCAGAACATAGGAAATTGCCATAGTGAAACAAACCAGTAGTTCATCCTTTAGTAGAAGATACAAGATACTCTGCAGTACATGGTTGCATGATAATCTGTAGGTAGGGAGTGGCCTGTTTGGGGATTCATTGATTGTGATGGAGGAGACTGAGCCTGGTGAAGGTTACTCAAAATACTCCATTAGTTTTCAAATATTCTTAGTGTTTATCTGGATTGAAGCTAAACTCTGACCTTTTGATGTTGCTACCACTGCCCTCCCCCCACACCATCACTAATTTTCAGTTATGATGTCCCTCAAATCAGAGAAGTTTAGTTATGCAGTTACATTTGAATACCCACCCTCTGCAATACTAGAGCTGTGTGGCTGTTTGTGAACCACACCATACAGAAGGTGCATCAATACCACTACATAGTATTTCCATGAATGATACTGCCTTCTTGACCAATTTGCATCTCAAATGCTGCACGACTATTTTCCCGAAGGGTTACTTTCAAGACCTTTAACCGTTGTAAATTCTGACAAAGGGCTAAGTGCCTGGGCTCGCTTCCTCGCTCAGCCGGAAGTTGGGGCAGACTGAGCGTCAGGGAGGCAGAGAGACAGGGTGCTCAGCTTCCGCAGCCCTCTTGGAAGTCTCTTGTCAATTTCACTTTGTGAATGTTCAGCTGTCGACGGCTTTCCTGCTGGGCTGCCAGGAAGCTGTCATTGCAATTTCCCTGGTGGAAAAATCAGAATTATTCAGCAAAGGCAAAATTTGCATGTGAAAATGTTGATTTTTCTGTCAGAAAATCATTCCAATGGAAAATTCCCAGCCAGCTCTATACTCCAGACCATGGAGGTACTCAAATGAAGTTGCTCCCAAATTTACTTGGTTTACCACCATCAATTTGTGTTCCTTGCCTTACAGCTTGCATTTGTTTTTAATGTGACATTGAAACACAAGCTAAATACACAGAAATGAGGCTTAAAATGTTTACACAGAATTGATGTTGTGAATCTACAATTATTTTTATAGTTATCTTAATGTAGCCATTCTGTTATAATAGCAGCCTTTAGTCATTGTTCTTCTGCCTGCTAAGGCAAATAATGTGCTTATCTCATATAACAGAAACTGCAGAGAGAAGCAAAATCTTTAATATCTAATTTGCTAACCCTTATTTTGCACTTTTTCATCTGAAATGCAGATTTATAAATTGAAGCAGTAGATGTAACATTTCAGTGCACAAAATCATTACCACTAGGAGTTCTGGATGTTTGCTGCTTCCCTCTCACCCCTACTACTTTTTTGGAGGTAATAGGTAAGAAGCGAATCATACCAAAGTTCTGTAACTTTTTTAAAAGTTTACAAGTTTTCTTTTTAAGTAGTAAAGCAACTAATTCCCTGTGTTTTGTTAGCATGCTGTCAGCCTAAATACTTATAGTATGAATTATTCTTTTTCTTTAAAGTGCTTTGGTCAGCTTTGCTCTGTGGCTTTCAATGAAGATAAATCCGACCCTGAATGTCATTGAATTTTCAGACTTGCATTTGGCATTTTGTTTACATATAATTGGTGTTCTTAGCTCCCCAACAGATTCGAGCTCTACAGGAGTGTGCTTCATTATTCAAGACTCATGATGTTTGTGTCACAGTTCCTGGGTTAACTGCACCTCTGACCTTTCCTGGTCTGTCCAAGTGCACCCCCACTGGGGTCTCTGACCGCCTCTAGATGTTTCTTGTCTCTGGGGTTGAATCACATGATTCTCCCACTCTCATTTAAAAAGCCCTCTCCTGGACAGTCCAGTTATATTAGGTCCATTGCCCTTGTCAATGTACAACAGTCTGCTACCTTAAAGTACTCAAACAATTCACAATACTGGATTAGTTTCAATTAAAGAATAAAATAAGTTATTTAACTATAAGGAGATAGAATTTAAGTGAGTACAAGTATAAGGCATTTAAGTCAGAAATGGTTACAAGAGAAATAAACTTAACAAACTTGGTTCAAGGTGAAATTCTTACCACAGGTTCCAAGCAACATAGCTGACCAAGTTTCAGGTCAGGATCTGCTCTCAAAGTCCAATGGCTGTTTCTTTTGTCGTCTTAGTAGATGAAAAGGGTAGAGAATGACAGGGAGCGAGAACTCGTGGTGGTTTTTGCCTCTCACTTTTATAGTTCAGTCACCCTTTAAAAATGTGTTTTTCTGAAAGTGCCCACCCCCTCCCCCCGATAAAGTCCTTTCCAGCTGAGAGCAAAGAGACATGGAGTCTGGTAGGGAAGAGGTTTCATGCTGTTGCTTTCCAAGATGGACTCGTTTGTTCCTGCCCCCCTTCCTTGCCAAAGAATGGTCACTTGATAAGTGATGGTCCATCAGCTTTGACACCTGGCTAAAGGGGTCAACTTGTCCTTTGTCTTTGAGAAATATGTTTACCCATTTCCTAGATTTGTCTGGTAAACACATTTTAGTCATGATTTTAGCTTGTGTATATATTTACATATAATGTTGCTACATATATTTCATCATGATACTATTGATCAGTGAGTTATTAGCTTTCAAATGATACAGCACAAGGCATATGTTGTACAAAGATTATTACAATAATGTGTTGTGTGTGAATACAAGGATGCATTTGGTCACAGCAATGGAGATAAGAGAATTTGAGTATGAAAAATAAATTCAGAGCTGATTTTTAGGGTGGGGAAGCTAGTAAAAATATTTCATTTTTTCCTCTTCATTCATTCATTCATATTCTCGGTTTTGTTTTGTTTTTGTTTTTTTTACATTTAATCAGATGCATTAATCTTTCCCAATGACCTCCCATTCCCAAACAGCATTAAGTGCAGATATTGTTACACTGATACCCTGTTATAATATTTTTGCTAGAAAGCACTGTTTTAAAATGTGCAACAGCAATACATTCTTGGGGCCCATTATGCTAAGTACTGTACAAACACAGAGTCAGGGTCCAAAGAACTTTCAATCTACATAGACAAGACAGGCTAAGTGTGGGAGAAAGGAAGTAGTATTGTCTACAGGTGATCTGTGGTACAGAGAGATTAAGTGACCTGTCCATGGAGAGTCCATGGCACAGCTGGAATTTGGACCTAGGTATCCTGGGTTCCAGCCAATCCCTTTAACTCTTTCCTTACTAGAGTAATAGAATTTGAACAAGCCTGGGTTCTTGGCCAAAATGACTACATCACACAAAAATACAACAGCAGACAGGTGGCAGCAGAATTTTCACTTGCTATGCACTAGTTTCTTGGTCTCAACAATGACACAATGAGAAACTGTCAATGACTCTTCCCCCTCTCCTTCCCATTGCAGGTCAGAATTGCTACAGTGATTCCTCTGCATTTCTTTCTTTGGAGAAGGAATCCTTGTGAGTGAGACAGGGAGTAGGATACATGCTACAGGCAACCTTGGGCACTAAGGAAATGGAAGAGAAATCGTTCCATATGCCTCTTAAAGAGAAGGCAGGGACGTTGGTTCTCCCATGTTTCCATGCCTCAGGTTTCATGGAAACAAGCCTTCTGCAAATGGTGGGAATTGTCTCAATGGGAATTTCTTTAGTTAGTCTTCTCTTTCCCTTCTACTACCTCTATATGGAGCAGTAGATTCTTTTTTCCCTTGCCCATTCCTGCAGGGGAAGATTGGTGCTGCCATGTCTTCCTTTTGAACTGGTTAAATGAGGTAATGTTGTCACTCAAGGATGTTGTCACAGAAGGATGGGCTTGAGCCACAAAGTTCAGATCTAGATTGGAACTTCCCCAGAACTCTGGGGCTGCTTCAATGCATGTTTTGGTACGTCTATATTTTTTACTCTCCTTACCAGTTAACACTAAGTAAGTGTAAATGCCCACTGATAATCTTAAATGATAATTTCCAGACGGGCTAAGTCCTGTCACTAGAATGTCCTTGTAAAAACAGTTTTATAAGGGAGGTGAGGGAAAGGAAATGTGCAAGTTTAATTAGATGTGATTTTGTTTGTGGGAATACAATATTATCCATCTTTTTGGGTTCTCAGGCTGCACTCATTACCATGGTATACAAGCTTGAAGCAGTGCTAGACCTTGGTTATCACTGAATGTCTCTCTAGACCTCCCTTTTACCCCTTTTTAAGTCTCATAAAACAGATTTCTAGGCAAGAAGCACATGAAAACCAAACAGCCACAGTGGTGATCAGCAGTCAGTCAACCTGGAGCCTTTCTGGATGGGAATGCAGGTAGAGGACCCCCACAGCTTTGGAATTTGTTCCTCTCCTTTGGTCTGAAATAGCCTCAGTCTGGTGATCTTCAAGGCATGCTGCCAAGCTCCTCTTTTCTTCCAGAGTTTTGAAAATTGTATGTGTATGTTGGTGGAGGTTCAGAGGGGAAGTGGATTTGAGATGTTAGGTTCCGTGGCTTTCTGGTGGTGAATTTTCTTAAATTGTATTGTTACTCTTAGTTCCTTTTAATTTATGTCAAGGTCACTTCAAGTATATGCACAGACACCCCTTGTAACATTTCTATAAATCTACATAATTTTTGAATTAGCTAAGATTTAACCTTTTCTGTCCTTCACATACTTTGGTCTGCTTAGGTGCTGTTGTGTTTTCTGATCGCATTCTGCTGTTGCCTGCATGCTCTAACATCTGCGGTATCCTGGCAGGGTAGTACAATACATTTGAGTTAAGGGCAGAGTGGCTTTAAGGGTGCATTTTTTCCCCGTCTGTTAAATGTTTGTATATTTTAATGGATTTTTATATTTAATACAGAATGGGAGCCTGCCTTCCTGTGAAACTACAGGTGCATCAGAATGTATCAAATGTTATCTAGTGGGCCATGGCTCGATATTTGCCATGTCGATTCTTTGCTGCTTTACAGTGATGCAGGGTCCCAAAGGAAGTTTCAAAGGTTCTCAGTTGTTACCCAGCCAGTTGCATATAGCCAGTCTTGGATCCAAATGTCACAAGTGGGGAAAAAACATATGCCAGGAGTTGATGTGTGTGTCCTTCAGCTGCTCAGCATATGTGGTGTGTGTGGGGGTTGCCCAGCTGTCATTCTATTGCTGGAGGAAGAACGAGGGAAGATTCTCCTTACAACTTCAGAGGAGAAGTGTTATGAAGTTGCAGGCAAAGAAAATCCTACTGTGCAGTGGTGGCTTCCTTTCCTTTCCTTTCCTTTGCAATCCTAGTAAAATTATATTGCTGGCATATATAGCTGGAGAATTTAACATTTTTTTAAGTGATATGGGCCAGTGCACAACTCAAGTATATGGGCTATGCACTGGGGGAGAAGCCCATGCATAGTATGGAAGGAAGAATCCTATGTCCATGGAGCATCAGCAGACCCACTGCAGCTGCCATTCCGATACATGAGGAAGGGTAGAGAGGGTTAAGCTGATGGATCTTGTTCCACTGGTCCTGCCCTGGTCCACCCTTTCCGATAGGAAGGCAGTCTGGAAGGACTCCTTACAAAGCAGTTACATAGCATGCAGGGAAGGAAAGGCTTGCAAGGTCCCTGCATTCTGGCTCCCCTCCCTTGGTATGAAATAATCAGAATCCAATGCATTGACACCACATCCATTCTTCTGCATTCTTAGTCTATATGGATTTTATTGGTGTTAGAGGATTTGGCCTTCTACCAGTAGAGTCTGTTCCCCTGAAGGAGCATTGGAAGATACACTGTATTATGTGATACAGGATATGAGCTTTGGCTTCTTACCTGTTATATTTTTCCATAGAGTTGATCTAGATTTATTTTTTATAATGTGACCATTGTAGTTGCCTGAGTGCTTGCATATTAAAATTAAATAAAACCTGCTTACCCATACATAGATCAACATACACTGACTTGTTCCATAATTAAATTGTATGGATAACCCAACCATATTTCTCTAATAAAACACTGGATCAACAGATGGATCTTATGCCATGCCCAAAATCAAGAGGTACAAATTCTATTGCAGCAGCTGGGGGAAGTACATTTCAAAGTCAAGAGTCCTTCAGGGAGACTGCCCTGTCTCCAGCCCCCAGATATTCTGTTCTAGCTGTGTTCCTAATTATAAGTATATAGGGAAAATCTGCTCAAAACAGGAAGGTGTATGGAGAGAGAGACAGTTTTGTGTGTGTACACGTATATAAATGCATATATATATAATTGGGGGGGAGGGGGGAGTGAGGTTTGGTGGAAGGATAGAGTGTGTTGTTAAGGCCCTGATTTAATTGCAAAACTTCTCTCTGTCTTAAATATGGAACCACAACCAATGCATCTATAGTTTATACATACAGTCGTGTATGTGTGTGTAATATATCACTATTTCAAATCTAGAGACCAGTTGTAGTGGTATGAACATACTGCTATAATCACTGCTTTCTGTAGATAGAATTGCTCTAAGTGGGTGAAAGTGGGATCCTTTTTCCTGCCTTTGCCTACTGTAAAAATTCTCTATTTGGCAGTTATTTTAAGTTATTGGAGGTTTTTTTTTAAATGAAACCATTCAGTTTACTGCCTCAAGTTTGGGAAGACATATTTTGGTCATTCTAAAATTAGGGGGAAGTTAATGTGTATTAATACTTTTTTTCTGATTGTTAGCAATTTACCACCTTTCCCTTGTATTCATGGTTACTGTAAGGTTAAGTATGCCCATTCCCTCTATCATTTCTGGAAGTTAAAAAATAACTACTTCCTGTTACTGTGAACTAGCTAACACATTATGCTGCAGTGACCAACAAAGCACCATGCATCACTACTCTTGTGACTGTAGGAAATTAAGTACACAAATCTATATTTATCATTAGGTTTTTAATGTTTAACAAAAGCCAGGAAGATCTGCATTAAGGAGAACACAGCAATTTAATCATTGTACTGAGCATTTCTTCGGTCTCCAACATAATTTCCATTGAAAAGCCCCATGTAGAGGTGAATGCTGCAGTGTTTACAGTTGCCCTGTGAGTTTGGTGTTCAGAGATGCACATCAGTTGAATAGCAGAACTCATGTAATTCATGCCGACTGCAAGGAATTTCACATACAAATCTCTATTTAAATCTCCGTACAAAAGCAGTAGTCCTGGTCTTGCCCTGAGTATGCACTGTTGCCAACATGTGAGGAAGTGTTGACTTTTTGATTGTATACATTGCATATGCACTCATCCCTGTTTCTTGGACACTTCCTAGTGTCTGTGGCATCAATAAAATGCAAAGTATTGATAAATGCATTTTTACCTCCACTAAAACTAAAAAATGTCACTGAAGAGAGCTTCTTGAAGAGGGCTAAGGAAATGTGTTAAAGTTGTTACAGTGGTGCAGCTGCAGCTGGGCTGTTGTAGCATTTTTAAGTGATGAAATAGCCTTAGACTTGTCACAGGGACTGTTGTGTGTGTGTCTGTGTGTTTATACAGTGCCTAGCACAATGGGTCCCTGGTCCATGATTGAGGCGCCTAGGTGCTACCGCAATACAAACAATAAATAAGAACATTTTTAACTTACACATGAGTAGCCTTGAGGAGCCCAAATACAGGTTTCTTTTTCTGGTGAGCTCTTCTAATGAGCAATTTTGGCAGATGATGCATGGATTAAGGAAGGTAAAAGTGTATGCAAGTATTATGGCACTGTTTATTTATTTTTTATACTGAAATTTAGGTAAATAAGTACAGGTATTCTGTTCCTGTCAAGTTACTAATGCAGCCATTGTTATTGCATAGTTTTGAATGATGCAGTATATACATTTGAAAGCCATTTGTTTGTTGAATACCACTTGTTTTTCTTAAGCTTTCCTTGAGCTTTCTTGACTGTTTTAGTTTTTAAAGAAAGTTCTGGAAGTGAAAACCCCAGTAAAATCAATGGACATTTTTTCATTGACTTCACTGGGGCCGTGGAACTGTAAAAATGTAGAGATGACCTTGCAACTTATTTATCACATGTTAGAACTAGAATTCCCTGAAGTGGAAGAAAGCAGGTGCAAGAATTATTGACCCAAGTTTTATTTGATATTTCAACCACTTTTACATTGATACTGATGAAACTCCTAACTGCCCATAAATGATTAAATTGCATATGTGTTCTTACAGGCTTGTTACTTATCAGTCAATTATTTGCCATCTGATAACAGTGTTAGGCAGGTGGCAAGTCTTGATTTCTGCTCCTGATAGCCTGAGAATTTTTTCCTATCCTGTCACTGCCATCCTAATCCTTGGAGCAGGGACCATCCTAAATGATGCCCATTGTGGTTGGCCTTTAGGTGCTGTCACAATATAAATATTAAATAGTGATCAGTAGGGTTAATGTATTTCTTGTGGATTTAATTATATGTTTTGAACTGCATTTTAAATACGATACGTTAGGATAGTTTATGTGCACATTAACACACACACACAAAATCTCCCATGAATCATTTTCTAAAGGTATGTGTACACTTTAAAAAAAAAAAAAAGAAAAAAAGGAAGAAACACAATACACGGGGCAGAGCATCTTGGAGCCCACATCAACTGACTTGGGCTCATGCTATGGGGCTAAAAATGGCCAAGTAGACCTTCCCACTTGGGCTGGAGCCTGAGCTCTGGAACATGGTGTGTGGGTTCTGTCTCAGAGACTGGGCTCCAGCCTGAGCAGGAATGTCCACACTATTTTGAACCTGCAGGCCTGAGTCAGTTGACTCCGACTATGAGACTCCCTGCCACAGACTGTCTTTTGGGTTTTTGTTTTTTTTGCAGTGTACATGTACCCTTAGAGTCCTCTTTAATACAATGCTATGATCAAGGTGATCCGTTTCTTCTTTTCCAGTCCACTAATTGCTTTTGGAAGAAAAAGAGATGTATGGGATTGATATGGAAAAAAAATTACAAAGTAGCAAGTGGATGAACATAGCAGAGTCCAGGGTATAAGTTATTTACAAGAGTCATATTGCAGGTTAATGTATACAGGGCTCAGTCCTACAAGATGCCCGGCACTCTAGTCCCAGTCTAGCAAACCACATAAGCACTTGCTTAATGTTAAGCAAGTGAGTACTCCCATTGAAGTAAAATGGCTTAAAGTAAGTATTCAAGTTGTTTTCTGGATCATGGCCCGAGTGCTCAGCACTATGCAGAACGGAGGCTGGGATTTTCAAAAGGGCTTACACAGCCAGTTCCTTTGAATTTCTATGGCATTTAAATACCTAACGCCCTTAGGCCCTTTTGAAAATTCCAACCTGAGACCACAGGGCTAGAAGCAAAGCCCATTAAAGTCTATGGAAAAACTCCCATTGACATCAATGAGTGCTGGATCAGGCACATAATCTTTATTTCTTGGCGTCGTCCTCTCCTCTCCAGTTTATCAATTATACATGCTTTTCTTGATTTTCATTAAGTGGCAACTCCTTTATGTTCTCACGCTTCATATATTTTTTTAAATTAAATTTTGAAAGGCTGTGATGCTTACTATTAGAATCAAACACATTTCAAATCCAAGTGAGTCTATTTATATAGTATGCTACTTGAACTACAATAGTGCAAACATGAAAAATAAAATGAATGGGTTCCTCTTGAAGAAGAAAAATGTATTCACTCCTGATAAAATCTTTTGATCATTCAATCTTGGCTTCACTATTTGATTTATCTCATCTTCCCACATTAATTTGTTTTTAATCCCCTCACCCCCTGCATTCTAAGGTTTTCTAGCTTCAGTAACATCTTTGAGATGGCTGGATTGATGGACTACAAAATTTAACACTTCTGAACTAAGACAAAAAGAGCTTAAATACTTGAGCTAACATGCAATACTTCCTCCACATGACGCAGTGGAAATCCAACTTTCCAGTGGCTTGATCCTATCCCAGAAGTTGGAAATTGATTTTTTAGTTCGTCTATTCTGTATTGTTCCCCAGAGTATATTTTTCCAGTGCTTTGCCCGGTCTACTTTTAAATGGGTCAAGTGGTGGGGCTTCAACCATTTCCCTTGAGACACTATTCCACAGAAAAATATATCTTGCTGCTAGGCTTTTTAATATTCAGCCTACATTTTCCTCTTCTCTTTTAAAATGTTTTTGGTTGACTGTAACCATTTAAGTCATGTGTAATACCAATACATATCCCCAATTGCTGGTACAAGAACATTAGACTACATGTAATTTTATCTGTTTTATTTAAACACCAACAATACATTCTCAATGCACATATGCTTATCTCATTTGTAACATGTTAGCAACAGTATAAGAAGAGCCATATGTATTGTCAAGCTCTGCTTACCATAATTAGCAATCTCTTTAGTGTACATCTACTATATTAAGTGACATGTGTACCAGAATATTGTTTCAATAATTTTATGTACCTAGTATACTACCTCTACTTACTACAGAGAGATTAGAGCAGTTAAAGGAGAAAAGAGGAAAATAAGACTTGAAATAGAGTAACTGGAATGTTCCAGCCATCCCCCTATATTGATCTGTCTTGTGCATGCCTTTAGGGTCTAGATTTTGTAATGAGTCTAATAAATTTGTGTGCCACAATTTTCAGATACCCAACCTGAAACAATTAAAGAGAACTCATTTTCACAGTGTTGGCGTTCAGATCTTTTGAAATTCTTGGCAATAATAAATAAGAATCTGGACATTAAAAAAATGCAGATTGAAATGTCAAAGATACCTATTGCTTAATATATTATTGGTTTAATATTAGTGGTGGTTCAATTAAAAAATTGAACACTTTAAAAATAGAACTTAACTTAAAAATTTTAAAGGTCTCCATTTTCCATGCATTGAAGTGCATACTTAATCCTACAATACATTATGTAGACATTTATTCTGTTTAAGAAATTTTATAAAAAGTTTTCTGTTTTTTTCTAAAGTAATCTAGAAAATTTTATATTATGGGGCCGTTGTCTTTTCAGTTTTGTTCCTTTTTTCCTCCTTGAACAATCTTCAATTCTTTCTTTCTTTCTTTCTTTCTTTCTTTCTTTCTTTCTTTCTTTCTTTCTTTCTTTCTTTCTTTCTTTCTTTCTGGAGAGAACCCCCTGGCAACAACCCCTTCTTTCTCAAACTGAGAAGGCTCCAGCCCAAGTGCCTATGGTGATCGCAGNAGAACCCCCTGTCAACAACCCCTTCTTTCTCAAACTGAGAAGGCTCCAGCCCAAGTGCCTATGGTGATCGCAGCTGTGACAGTGTCACACAGGGAGAAAAGTGATGTCAAGCTTCACAAAACCATATTAAATTACACCTGGAAACCAATAGGCAGCCAGTGCATATCATGAAGTGCTGGTATTGTGCTCATGGCAAGAAACTCCAATTAGTGAGTGGGGCCTCTGGCACTAGCTTCACTCTCTGTTGATTTAAAACATAGCAGTGAGTAGTGTGCATTGCAGTTGACTAATCTTGGAGTGACACATCCCCTCGCTTAAATGGGTGGCCTAGATCCTTGCATCATCTTCTTGTTGCTTCCCCCATCCTACCAGCATCATTTATGGCTTATCAGTATTGAGCTGCAGCCAGGTACTCCTCATCCATGCCCCAGTACATCTCACTGTCTGGTACTGAGATGCCTGGAACTGTCTTTGAAGGTGCAGTAAATAGGACAGCCAGATTTTATGCTAGCTCAGTTTCTTGAATTTTAGCTTTCTTGAGGTTTTGTTAAAAGTGAGATTTGAAAGCTATGTTAAGAAAAGGCATGACATGGGAAAACTCATTCTCCCAGCTCAGCCATGCACCTTTACTGTCACTGCTGCTAATTCTATTGTCCCTTCCGCTGGATTCTCTTGACGGCCTACTGTGTGATGGCTTTATAATAACAAACATTCAGAGAGAACTGGGATTTAGACCTTTAAACTATTTGACTCATTCTGTATTTGATCCAAATTTTCCAGACCTTTAAAACAAGAACATTATGCTGTTGGATTAGTTAGTATCCCTTACATCTTGATTTACTGAAATGCATTCTATTGATGCACAGGAAATTTATGGAAGAGAAGGTAAACTAAGTCTTGGGGATGGATTTTTGCCTTCTTACCTTACTTACTATAAATCCCCACACACTGCTGATGAAAAAAGATCTATTGGATATGAACTTTGATGTTAACTTTGTAGGGGACACATTATTCACTTTGTTGACCTACAGTAATGGTGTTTGGCTAGCAACTAAAAACAGGTGGTGATTTGGAGGGACGGTATCAAAGACTTATAAATTAAAGTGTTTTTAATGCAACTTTATTTTGTTCTTTGCTTTGCTAATGTTATCACTTTTCAGAGGCTTCTATCAGATTATTTGGAGAAGGCCAATCCCATTCTTTCATTGCTCCATTGTATAATTAACAAAACACTTCCATATGGCATGGTTGCGCTTCAGTAGCATTCATCACATCTCGGCTCTTCATGAAAGATCACATTTCTTTTCCAAAGCTTCAGCTTTGTCGGCTTAAATTTGTGAAAATAAACTGTATCTGACTGAAAATTTTTAAGCAACGTGATACAGTACCACAGGCTGTCTTGTACTTAATGTCTGCTCTTGGGGTGGGCTGACCATGACCATCAGTTAAAACAGAATCTGCTGAAAGAGCATGTTACCCTCTCAATGAGATTTCACAGTTTAGAAAGATAGATTATAGAAAGGCTCCCCTCATGCTGGAAATCTGATTCATTCTTTTTTTTCTCTATCAGCATTTGTAAACAGAATGTACTTTACAGCTACTCCACAAGAGAAAGTTTATGTTTCCATAGGTGCATCATTTTTGAAAGAAAGATAGATATAGCAGTGTGTCCCATGAGTTTATAAAGAACACTGTGATGAACTATTAAAAGGCAGCTTTGATTTTACCAACTGAAGACCAGTGGTTCCAGAAGCCAGGGCTCTATGCAACTTTGTGAACCTCATGCTTGGTTTTCTCACCCTTTAGGAAGGCATCAATTTTCAGGAAAGAAAAGACTTGTCTTTTAGAGACTGGAGTAATTTATTAAAGCATTAGGAGTCCTAGTTTGCACCAACTCTTTTTAAAAATGGGGAAATAGCTCTCATTTTGCTGCTGCTTGCAATTTTAAGTCTGCAGAGTTATTTATTTTAAAAGTTCTATATTGAGACATTTTTCCGTTAATACATTTGATGGGGGGTTTTTTTAACTGTTTTTTTTTTTTTCAATTACTAGGGACATTGGCATGAAAGAAGCAGAGATAGTATTTGTTTCCTATGAGATCATCTGCTCCTGCTGTTTATGCTTCACCTGGATACCTAATCCTTTTAGCAATGGAGAAGATTATAAAGCTACAAACGAGGGATTATGGCTCCAGGTGAGGGATAAGCAGCTGATCAAATTAATGAAGGAGAAAAAGAGATTGTTGCAATGCAAATACCCCTTCTAATTGGGGTGGGGAAGGAGAATCAAAAACAAAAATGAAGAGGATTCTTTCTCAGTAGGAAAATACTTCAATGGGAAATTCTTCAAAGTATTCATTGAGGCATTAGTGGGTCTTTTAAAGCTTATGCTTCAGGACTATAGTACTACTGTTCTCAGCCAGTGCCACACACCTGTGCAGACTTTGATTCTTTCCACTGTGCTTTCTAAGTATTGACATTTACAGTGTAAATAGCCAAGGACAAGAAGACCTAACTCTTAAGGGAGTATAGGGGATGGTTTCTATCACGTTGCTTGTGGTACCAGGTCCTGCCAATTCATTTCGCTGTTGGTTTTACATGTATTTGCAAGTGATAGTTACCACTATAAACATTAACTATGGGAATAATGCAGTAAAAACCCTTCTTACTGCAGTGTTTCATTCCTAGAATGTGAAAATATTGCAACTTACAACAATAGCCAATCCTCCAATAAGATGAATGCTCCCATTGTAATGTATCTTGTTCATAAGGGTAGTTCTGTAGAAAATCTTTGTGATTTATCTTGTAGTCAACAAGATTATTTGGCTAAATTTTGTCAGAGCCACTCTTTTCTTCCTAGTTTGCCCTGTCTGTCTTGTCTATTTACATCGTAAGCTCTCTGGGGCAGGGACAGTTTCTTACTGATCTTAGTTGGGGTTTCTAGATCCTATCACAATACACATAATAAATACTTGCATATTTTCCTACCATCTAGTCATCTACATCCCTTTTGGTATGTTACATTTCTCTGTCCAAATACATGTTGCTCTGCTTGCGTTTTTTTGCTTGACGTTACTAAAGTCAATCTGTTTGCAAATAGTAGCAAATTAGCAAAGGCAGTTTTAATTTTTCATATAAATCAGGGGCTGGTGATTGGACTGGCAAGTAATAAATTAATAATCCTTAGCTCTTGAATGGTGCTTTTCTTCTGCAGATTTCAAAACACTCTACAGTGGAAAGTATCATCTTACAACTGAGGAAACTGAAGCACAGACAGCTGGCATGACTTGCCCAAGGTCTCATAGTATGTATATTTAATAGCATTCCTGGAAAGATGTGTCTCTTGGCACTTGAGTCAGCAGCTTATAATCAAAGTACTGCCAGTTGATGAGTTCCAATATTTATAGAAAGGTTTCTTAACAAAGGTATGTACGGACTATATCTAATTAATTGACTGTTGTACAATGCAAGTCATTCTCAGGTTTGAAGTCAGCCAGTATTTATAGCAAATAACCTCTGTTAAGGACTTCTACATTGTGACAAATAATTTTTCTGTCTCATCATTTTAAATGATTGCCTCAAAATTACACACAGACTCGATAAACTTACAAGACTGTCTGTAATGATGATAATAATTAATACTTAGTTCTTACATAGCACTTTTCATCAGTAGCTCTCAAAGTGTTTTACCAAGGAGGTCAGTATCATTATCTCCATTTTACAGATGGGGAAATTGAAGCACAGAACAGGAAAGTGAGGTCACCCAAGAGGCCAGTAGCAGCACTGGAATTAGAACTCCTGAGACTTGGACCAGTGTTCTAGCCACTACACAATGCTACTTCCCCATCTCTCACACTTTGATATTAATCTGCTGCATCTGCAACTACATTAACTGTAGTTGGACCTGACTTCTTTCTAACAGCACCACTTTAACTGGCATGGTGGAATAGTGAGTTATGATCTGTGCTAGTGCACAAAGGATCAAGATTTGGGAATAACTCCAGGGCATGTAGAGATCAAGGGCCAGTTCCTCTGCTAGTGTAGCTCCACTGTAGTCAATGCTACTAATATTACACCAGCTGTGAATCTATTCCCAAGACTGTCTGCTGGCTTGCAGTATTTTGCTTGGCATTTAGGCTCACAACCTGGAATTCTTATTAGATCCCTACCTGCTTCTGATGTCTAGATAGCAGCAATTGTAAAGAGCACTGTTTTTATCTTCACTTAAACCTAGGGATTAACCATCTTCCCCACACCCCAAGATGCAAATCTTTCTTGAATGAGCTATGACTTTGCCCAATCAAGACTGGATTTTTGCAATGCATTCTGCATGAGGTTACCTTTGGAAAATAATTTTCAAACTACGGCTGGTTGGATTGACAGATTAACAGTTGGATTGACAGAGGAGGAGAAGGACCTGGGTGTATTGGTTGATCACAGGATGAGTATGAGCCTCAAATGCAATGCATCTGTGGAAAAAAAGGCCAATGCAGTCCTAGGATGCATCAAGTGAAGTATTTCCAGTAAAGACAGGGAAGTGTTAGTACCATTATACAAAGCAGTGGTGAGACCTCACCTAAAATACTGTGTGCAATTCTGATCTCCCATATTTAAGAAAGATGAATTCAAACTGGAACAGGGGCAGAGAATGGCTATTAGGATGATCTAAGGAATGGAAAATCTACCTTCTGAGAGGAGACTCAAAGAGCTTGGCTTGTCTAGCCTAACCAAAAGAAGGCTGAGGGAAGATATAAATACACCAGAGGGATAAATACCAGAGAGAGAGAGGAGTTATTTAAAAGTTCAGCGCCAATGTGGACACAAGAACAAATGGATATAAACTGGTCATCAACAATTTTAGGCTTGCAATTAGGCGAAGGTTTCTAACCATCAGAGGAGTGAAGTTCTGGGACAACCTCCCAAGGGAAGCAGTTGGGGCAAAAAACCTAACTAGCTTCAAGCTTGATATCAAGCTTGAGCTTGATAAGTTTATAGAGGGGATGGTATCATGAGATTGCCTACAATGGCATGTAGCTGATCTGCGGCTGCTAGGAGCAAATATTTCCAATGGCTGGTGATGGGACACTAGATGTGGAGGGCTCTGAGTTACTACAGAGAATTCTTTCTTAGGTGTCTGGATGGTGGGTCTTGTCCACATGCTCAGGGTCTAACTAATCACCATATTTGGGGTCAGGAAGGAATTTTTGCTGGGATCAGATTGGCATAGACCCTAGGGGTTTTTGCCTTCCCCTGCAGCATGGGGCACGGGTCACTTGCAGGTTTAAACTAGAGTAAATGGTGGATTGTCTTTAACTTGAAGTCGTTACATCATGATTTGAGGACTTCAGTAATTCAGCCAGAGATTAGGGATCTATTACAGGAGTGGGTAGGTGAGGTCATGTGGCCTGCAGTGTGCAGGAGGTCAGACTTAGATGATCATGATGGTCCCTTCTGGCCTTAAAGTCTGAGTCTATGAGTGGAAAGGTGCAGTTGGGATAAACTTTGCAGTCACTCTGAGAGTAGAGAGATCAGGAGGATTCAAGGGGCAGAGTTGGCCCTAGGAAATCTTCCTGAGTTGCAAAGTCAGACAGGAGGCCGAGAGCAGCCACTGGGGTGGAACAGGTAATGGGGGTGAGCCCTGGAATGTGTTCAATTGATGCCGGCTCTACATTTAAAAGTTAGGTCAACATAGCTCCATTGGTCAGGGGTGTGAAAAAAACCCTACATTGGTGGAAAAAACCCCTCTCAACACTGTAGGCTGCATCTGCACTACAAGATTATGCCAGCATAGCTATGGTGACCTAGCTATGCCAGTATAGTCTCCATAGTGTAGTCATACCCTGAGTAACAGAGAAGGAAGAAAATCAAGCCTGAGGAGGGTAGAAGAGGGTTTATATTTGTACTTTCAGTTTGGGATTTTGTTGAGCTGTTCCAGACTCTGAGAAAAGGGTGAACCGAGAGAGGTTGTGGGGAGAAGGCCTGAAAAGAAGCTATGGTAAGAGGGAAGGCCAGGGAGGAAGCAGTGAGGAGTTTGACAGAGCAGACCTTGAGTGCTGGTTATAGGGTCCCTTGAAACAAACCCAGTGTAATGGGAGGGCCAGGGTTCCCCTACCAGCTGCTGTGGAAGGTGTTATGAGGCCCTGGAGAAGGATGACTGAGAGCCCCTGAAAGGTGTGAGGACCCCACGGTTCAGTAAGGGCCACAGACCTTCTGTAAAGACATTGGATTGTTTTCTGTTGGATTTCCTGTTACTCAAGAATGGGTGGGACTAAAGCATGGGTCAGAGCATTGAGTCACAAAAAGAGAGACCACCGTAGGACTGGAGCAAGTATAGGCAAGGGCTGCACTAGAGACAAAAGAGCCTATTATACCAGGCCCAGACACGAGGCTGAGTTAATCCTTCTACACTTGTTTTTGTTTTTTTAATGTGACCATTGTACACCAAATTGCTGAAGCTCTCGTCACCCTAGAATGGCAGCAGTTGAAAGCAGCGTGCATCTGAATTAGTACATTTGAGTTTGCCTTATTGTCAGTACAGTGGCTGAGGAAACTAATGGCTTAGTTTGTTGGATCCATTTCAGCGCTCACTTCTGGCACCATGGGGTTGGATCATTCATTAATTTCTAGTTAGTGATATCCATGTGTATTCTGGGTTGTGAATACCTTGCATTTACTTGGGGGTGAAAGATGAGATAAGGCAGACAGGAACATTCATATTGTTCTCAAAAGCAGAAGCAAGCCGATAGCTGAATTCTGCAGCGAGCCACTTGCAGTTAATTAGCACAGTCCCCACAGCTGGTGGCACGATCTGAAAGCGACAGGAATCACTGTAGATTGGTACAGGGTAAGAAGGATAATTTGTCCACACAGAACAGACAAAATCTATTTTATCTATATTTACTGTGCATCTAATTTTCACTCCTTTCTCAGGTGAAAAATAGCTTATTGTTGTAAAGGTCATCAAGTTAATTGTCCTTTTCCCCGGTACATATATAGTGGGAGGGAAGCCTTTATCCACTTATGCATGTGGCACATGGAGAGTTAGACATTCATTACTATTCTGTAGTGCCGAAAATCATCTCATTTTAAGAAGTGGAATAAGCACTTCTGTGTATAATTTCCCTCTCATATACAAACAAAGAAAAACCCTATTATCAGGGTATTTTTCATTAAAGAGCTACTGCTGCCACATGAAAACAAATAATTGGGAAATCAAGCTATTTAGGAACAATTATTCTGACCTTTGTGCTGTATTTCCTTACTCGCTATTTCAAAAGAGATGCATAAACCCATAACCTCTTTCTTATGAGTTTGTTTGCTACAGATGTGTTCAGTCATCCGATCCATTCCCCTATATTTGCAGGAAGTAACTGATATTACACAGGTATTACACTGAGCCTTGACAAAAAGGCATCAAAGAAGTGATGGCCTGTCTGGATATTTAGGGGAAAGTAAGAAAAATGATCATGCAAAGTTTATTTCTAAACAGACCTCTTGTTGGAGTTTTCTTATAGAAGTATCAATTAGACTTGAAAAATATGTATTGCAAGCTTCTCTAGCACATGGAGTACTTAAGATAGTTTCTACATCCATTCTAAATCCCTCAGCCCCTTATTTAATTGTTCATAATTTTCTCAAATTAATTCCTTTAGGCCTGATTTTTTTTATAGTTGATCTCAGTCCAGAGGTGAGAGTGTAAGCAAAATCAGTGAATCAACTTTTGGATTATGTATGTAGGGAAAAATACAGTTTTCCCTATGTTTTACAATGGGATTTTGACCCATGTAAGCATAATGGTTGAGAATAAACATATCAGACTAATGCTTGATTCTTAGATCTGACTGACTCTAAGAAAACAAACCAGATTTCACTATCATAGTTTCCATATGTTTAAAGTTATGAACATTTAACTTAATCAATCTGAATTCTTTTCTTTCCATTTGTTTTAATTAACCGAAATTTCCAGCAGTTTAGAACTTTAAGATTGGGGTAGAGGGAAGGTGGGGAGGCAGCTGTGATGCACTGAGGTTTGGAGCTGGCCTCCTTTTTTAAATGCCAGACACTTCAGCGTTCAGAATGCCTGAGTTAAAGCAGAGAATACATAAAGCACATGACTGCACATCAGGACATAGGGGTTCCATACATGGCTCTGTACGTGGTTTATTGTGTGACCTGGGGCAAACCCGGTTAAATTCTCTATGCCTTAGTTTCAAAGGTGTATAGCTAGGAGGCATCTGAGCATTAATTAATGGTTATAGAGCACTTCAAGGTTATATGATGGAAAGTGTGCTACAGAAGCGTGTAATGTATTTTTATTATAAAAGTATGTTAGGCTTAAGGATGCCTCAAATGTAAGCCAATTTTTTTTTTTAAATTGTCTAAGTAGGTTTAAGGTGATGCATTTTTCAAGCTAGCAAGGTGAAAACTTTTCATTCCTTTTTTTATATCTGTTCAAACTTAGCGTAGTTTAGAATGTTGAGCCATCTCTCCCCCATTGTGGCCCTCAGGCTGAGATCATTTCAATACCAAAGTTGCTTGAAACAGAGGACTGGCCAGACCTAAATGATAAAACTGTTGAATGGAAATCCAAATGTGGCTGCTTTTGTAGATCACATCTTGATTTAAAAAACAAACCATGTCTGAACACTGTGGGCACTGTGATTAACACCCCCTTCCCCCAGCTCTGAGTCTCAGAACCCAGGTCAGTTGACTCTGGCTTGCAGGGCTCAGGCTGAGAGGCTACAAATTGCTATGTAGGTGTTCGGTTTCAGGCTGGAGCCTGGGCTCTGAGATGGGGGAAGGTCTCAGAGCCTGGGGCCCAGCCTGAGCCTGTATGGCTACCCTGCAATTTTTAGCCCCGCATCCCAAGCCCTACGAGCCCAGGTCTTTTATTGCAACCTGTGTGGTCAATTCTCTCCTGCATCAGAGTTCCATTCACTGCAGCATCAGGGATCTGTTTCCATGATATCTGGGGCCATCACCTGCCCTGCTACAACTGAACGTTAAGTAAGGCACCTTTAAATTGCAGCTCATGTTAAGGGTCCTGAATGGACCTTTAGCAGGGCAGGAAAATATCATTATTGATACTTTCCATTGACCATGTTTTTCGTAAAGTTAATCTAACATTTGTTGTCAGTATGTATCATCCAACCTTGTACTCTTGTGACGCCAGAAAGAAATTAACTGAGCAATGGCAGTGTTGTAAATCCTTAGGATTTTCTTGCAAAGTGTCAGGGTATCTGGCCCCAGCACCTAGTCATGTTGTCTTGTGAGAATCTCAGCTTCCATTTTTTTAAAAGTATATTTCTAGCCCTGGTTGTGGAGAAAACATGAACTCTAAAGGCACAGGAACAGAAGAACCTGAACAATTATTGTTAAATCTCATGATTTCAAGCTGATCTCCTGATTTTTTGATAAATGGAGTGCGCAATACTGCCAATGACCTACACTTACAACTACGAAGTTCCTCCACACATGTACCTAATGAAACCCCATGAATGCCAAAAACACTATCACACACTACATGATTTAAAACCATAACCAAACTTCTGTACGTTTGCAAAAGTAGGAGGAAGAAAGGGCCAGGTGCAGTAGTGTGAGTTGTAGCAAGGATGTTCTGCTTCCACCTTGTGCCTTTTATGTGTGGCACCAAGCCATGTATTCCCTAATCCTGGCACTTGAGAGAAGTGTACTAGTATTACCCTACTTCAATTCTTCTTCACAAGACAGGATGTGCTATTAATTACCAGGGATGGTGCCATTTGTCCGGCCCTGTCCTAGCCATTCAGTGAGAGTGTTGGTATCCTGTTTCACTGATCTTTAGCTTGCTTTTGTTTTATGAAACATTTTAGCGAGGCCAGTGGGTAATAATTAGTAATTATGGAGATGTCATATTGGCTCCATAATTAAGGTTGCATTGAGATTTGCACTTAAATTTTATGTCTAAAGCTCCCCTGCTGTCCCCCATCAATGCACCGCATTTGAAGTACAGCAACAATAAAACACAGTATAAAACCAAATAAAATGATGAAAGGCAACTTGAACTGATGTGATGTTATAGAGAAATGTAGTTTCCTTACAACAATTGCTGCTATCAGTATTGCTTATAGGTTCGTAAGCGCTCTTTCTTTTTCACTTTTTCAATTAATAATATAATCTGGCACTCAGGGGCCCACTTTTGTCCAATTATGATATAACCTCCTACAACATGACACAAAGGAAATGTAATAATTTGTTTTGTTTTTCCTAGAATAACAGCACAGTATTTCTGAAATGCCCAGGCACAGCTTTGAATGCAGCTATGTAAGTGTCTATGAGTTGAATATCCATTGTTTTGTTAGCCTCGATAGCCACATCAGAGGCATTTTCCAGGGATCTGGAGCAACATAAATGGTAACTTCCCACTGTGCTGATGAAGACCAGAACACCTGTGAAAAGCCACGGCATTCAGAATAACCCTACGACTTTCTGGGGTTGTTTGTTTTATGTAGTATTTGTTCTTTCCCCTTTTTCTGTGGCATTCTGAATAAAGTGCACTGTATTCTTGACCTCTTAGAATATAAGCAGGAAGAACAGAGTCTTAGTGTTAAGGATTTTTTTTTACAGTAGTTCTTGTGTGTTTATGAAGGTTAATCCTTCTGGGTTAGATTCTCAAAAGAGCTCAGCTCCCAATTAAATTCCTAACTGAAGTTGCTGGATTTTCAGAAGTCCCCAGCACCAACCACTGTTCTTGATGGACCCTGTAGGGCAGGGGTGGGCAAACTGCGGCCTGCAGGCCACATCCAGCCAATCAGACATTTTAATCTGGCCCTTGAGCTCCTGCTGGGGAACAAGGTCGGGGGCTTTCCCTGCTCCGCGCGTGCCTTGGCTCCACGCAACTCCTGGAAGGAGTGGCATGTCCCCCCTCCAGATCCTACATGTAGGGGCAGCCAGGGGGCTCCGCACACTGCCCCTGCTCCAGGCACCGCCCCCGCAGCTCCAATTGGCCAGGAGCCAGGCTGAGGGCCACAATGGGGTAGAGGCTGTGGCCACAAGAAAAGCCCCTGGTGGCCACATGCGGCTACAGTGGCCACATTTGAGAAATGCTGGATTACCTAATTATTCTTTCTTCCCTTAAAATCTATGACTCTGCATATCCCATTGACTTCAATTGGAGTTGCAAGTGCTCAGCCCACCTTCAATATAGAGTCTGTGTTGCCAAGCACTAGTGCCGTTCCATCACAAGGGCTAGCTTAGAGCCATTCAGGAACACCTTCGTTGTGCTTGTGTATATCTGGTAAGAGGCAGCTGAAGGAGAATGCTCTTGTGCTCTCCAGGCTTCTTGGGGGTGCTTCAGCTTTCCTTCCCTGAGCATGTTTCTTTAATTTGATCAATGCTAATAATCAGCTGTAGAATGGGGTGAGGGAAGGCATGTGCAAAACATGAATTCTTCCTTTATTCCCTGCATTTCAGAGTAATACTGGTTTAGCAGGACCCATCACCACTTAATGCAATTATTCTGTGTAATTGCTAAGATGGAATTTGAGAGGTAAGTCACAATTTTATTTATCAGACATTCTTCGTGTAAAACCACTCTGAGATATATGGATAAGAAAGACATATGCACATAAGCAATCTAAGCATACTGCAGTCCTTCTTTATAAAAACCTTGTTGACGGCAGGAGAAAGATAGGTTACTGTAGTTTTTTTGCAGGCCTCAGTCCTGTTCTGGAAAAGATCTTATTGCTTTAGAATGCTGTTGTTGTTGCTGTTGTTTTTATTCTCTAGAGTCTGCAATGCAGTTAGGAATGGGAGAGAGATTTTATTTCAGGAAGATTTGTAATAAACAGAACATTATTTATTTTATTTTATTTACACTTTGCACTACAAAAGCATCAATATCTTTTAATAACTCATTAAACTGACAATCGTTATAGCAGATGAATTAAATAACATTGGCAAAAACACTGCCAACTATGCACTGAGGCCAAAATGTCTGTAATTATAAAAGTTTACTAAAGTATGCCATCTAGAGGTTTTTGACAGAGCAGAAATAAAGCTTCAAGGTCTTCAGAAAAACACCACAATATAGCCCTTGTAAGCATTTTGTTCTACCTATGAACCTAGTTCTCAGCTTCACTTTATAAGTGAAAGAGAGTGTGTTTGTTTGCTGGGGGCAAGGTTATTTTCTTTATTTCTAAATCTAGTAAAGCCATTCCACATTAAATTGTTGTTTTTATATGAGATTTTTAATCTTAAA
This sequence comes from Platysternon megacephalum, assembly GCA_003942145.1. Classification (NCBI taxonomy): domain Eukaryota; kingdom Metazoa; phylum Chordata; order Testudines; family Platysternidae; genus Platysternon; species Platysternon megacephalum. The sequence continues at coordinate 3,257,886 of QXTE01000132.1, forward strand.
TAGAAGGCATGACTTTCAGTTTCTATACACTTAATCTTTTTGACATGGAACATAAAAAGGCTTTTCAAGTACAGCTTATAATAAATTTCTGCATTATCTTTATAGTAAAGAAAAATAAATGAGTCCAAAGCCATAGGTAAATGTTCTTCTGTGAATATAGGTGGCTAAAACTATCCAAAGTATCAAGACTGATAGTGATTTGTATTCCTAGAGGCTGTTTGTATTTCTGCAGGTGGAGAGACAAAGTTTTGCATGTTAAACAAAATAAACCTCTGTTTGAAAATGAACACTTCTGAAGAACAGGCCAGTAGTAGAAAAAATGTTTCATAGGGTTTACTGTGCAATAGGCCTCTTGACAGCAATCATCCTAAAAGAAGAACAATGAGAGTTCTGATACCTATTTTTTTTCTTTTCCCCAAAAAGGGCTGTAATCCTTAGGTCGCTCCTTCATTGATTAAACATCAAAGGCTCTGGTCAAGATTGAAATGGATGTTTCATTCATGTGACAGGGCTATCATTGTGTCAGCTGTAAAACCTGGGATACTAGGCTTTAGAATGTAGCTTGCACAATCAAAATGTGGCAAAACTGTAATGAAAATTTTAAAATATTGTCTTCTTTTTTCTTTGTTACTTTTCCTGGTGAGGGTTGCGGTGGCAGCATGGAGAGTAGGGAGGACCAAACCTCCTTTTTCCTCCGCAACAGATTTCAGCTCCTCCTGGGGATTAGGGTGACCAGATGAGGGGAATAAAATATCGGGACACATGGGGGGGGGCTGAGCAAAAAAGAAAAAAGAAAAAAAGCCGAGCAAGTCCGGGCTGAGGGGGAAAAAAAAAAAAAAGTGCTGGTCACCCTACTGGGGATTTCTCAGCATTCCCAGCCAGCCTGTCCTGGGTCAGCCTCGGGGCCTCCGCACAGTGGGACATGCCTGGTATAGTTCCAATGGAAGCTTCCCGGGGACATCCTTATCAGGTGCCCAAACCACCTCAAGGGACTCCTTTCGATCTGGAGGAGAAGAGGCTCTACTCCGAGGCCCTCCCATATAACCGAGCTCCTCACCCTTTCTCGAAGAGTAAGGCCAGCCACCTTGCGGAAAAACCTCATTTCCGCCACTTGTACCTGCAATCTTGTCCTTTTGGTCATTACCCTAAGTCCATGACCATAGGTGAGGAGGGGGACGTAGAATGACTTGTAAACCGAGAGCTTCGTCCGAGAACTCAGCTCCCACTTTACCACCATGGATCAGTACAGAGCCCGCATCACTGCATCAATCTGCCAGTTGATCTCATGCCCCCGCTTGCCATCACTTGTGAACAAGATCTCTAGATACTTGAACTCATCCACTAAGGGCAACTGCTCCCCCCTCACCTCAGCTGTCCACTTTCTTCTGATTTGGAGGTGCTGATTCTCATCACTGGCGCTTCACACTCAGCAGTGAAATGTTCAATTGTGCATCGGAGATTACAGTCTGATGAAGCAAGGAGGACAACATAATCAGCAAACAGCAGAGATGCCACATCTGAGTCCCCATACTGGATACACTCCCCAGCTCGGCTGCACCTTGATATCCTGTCCATGAAAATCATAAACAGGAATGGGGACAAGACACACCCTTGGCGGAGTTCAATGCCCACCTTGAACAAACTCGACTTAATGCCAAGAATAGGAACGCAACTCTCACTGCGAGAATGGAGGGTCCGGATAGCACACACAAGCGGTACCAGCACCTCAAACCCCCGCAGCACTTCCCACGAGACATCTCGGGGAACATGGTCATATGCCTTCTCCAGGTCTAAAAAGCAAAGGTAGACTGGATTAGCAAACTCCCATGACCCCTCGAGTATCTGTGAGAGAGCAAAGTGCTGGTCTGTTGTTTCATGGCTGGGACAGAATCTGCATTGTTCCCCCGGAATCTGAGATTCAACTAATGGACATAACTTCCTCGCCAGCAGCCTATAGTTGGAACACATCCTCTGGTCTCCTTTCTTAAAGTTTGGGACCACCCCCCCGGTTTGTCAGTCCAGAGATACTGCACCCGCTTTCCACACAACATTAAAGAGGCGTGTTAACCATGACACCCCAACATTGTCCAGTGCTTTCAACATCTCTGGGCGAATCTCGTCCACCCCTGCTGCCTTACCACTATGAAGGCACTTTACTGCTGTATTGACCTCAGCATCAGAAATAGATCCGATCTCACCCGAGGTTTCTAGCACTGCCTCCTGGGGAGGGGGCATGTCCATCGGGTTGAGGAGTTCCTCAAAGTGCTCTTTCCACCTCTCTATGATCTTCTCAGTTGAGGTTAGCGTTTCACCACTGTTGCTGAATACAGCCTTGGCAATGTCCCACTGAGCTCTCCTAAGGTGACAAATGGTTTGCCAGAACACCTTTGAGGCCATCTGGTAGTCATTCTTCATGGTCTCTCCAAACTCTTCCCAAACCTGGGATTTCACTTCAATGATCACCACAGCTGCAGCCCTCTTAGCCAGCCGGTACCTCTCAGCCGTATCGTGAGCATTGCTTGGAAGGCCTCCTTCTTTGACTTGACAGCTTCCCTCACCACTGGAGTCCATCAGCAAGTCATAGGGTTGCCATCATGACAGGCACCAACCACCTTCAGACCACAGCTTTTCATGGCTGCCTCAACGATTGAGGCCCTGAATATGGTCCACTTGGACTCAAAGTCCAAGACCTCACCTGGAAGGCAGGAGAAGTTCTTCCAGAGGTGGTAATTGAAGTCTTTCCACACAGGGTCCTCCACCAGATGTTCCCAGGTGACTCGCACTGATCATTTGGGCCTCCCGTGTCTATCCAGCCAGCGTCCCATGTGTTGGATCCATCCAACTCACCACCAAGTGGTGATTGGTTGCCAGCTCTGTCCTCTCTTCACCTGAGTGCCCAGAACATATAGCCTTAGGTCTGACAAGATGACTATGAAGTCAATCATTGATCTTCGACCCAATGTGTTCTGGTAGCAAGTACATTTATGAGCAACCTTGTGTTCGAACATGGTATTCGCTATGGACAATCCATGATTAGCACAGAAGTCCAATAATAACTCACCTCTTGGGTCCAGACCGGGCAGGTTGTTCCTCCCAATCACTCCCCTCCCTTCCATCGTTCCCCACAGGAGCGTTGAAGTCTCTCAATAGAACTACAGAGTCGGTAGGTGGCACTCTATTGAGCACCGATCCTACCGTCTTAAAAAAGGCCGAGTACTCTGAACTGTTGTTAGGAGCATAGGCACAAACAACAGTTAGGGTTTTCCTTTCTGATACCCAAAGTCTCATCGAGGCAACCCTCTCGTCAATTGGGACAAACTCCAGCTGCACGGCACCCAGCCGGGGACCTGTGAGTGTCCCCACACCCGCTTGGGACCTCTCACATGGGGCCACTCCAGAGTAGGAAAGAGACCACCCTCGATCGAGAAGTTTGTTTCCAGAGCCAGTGCTATGTGTGAAGGTGAGGTCGACTATATCTAATCGGTATCTTTCCATCTCTTCCATCAACTCTGGCTCCTTCCCTGCCGGTGAAGTGACATTCCATGTCCCTAGAGCCAGTTTCCACTGAGGATGGCCAGTTTTTGTGGTCCATCCCTCCTGCTGCCATTCTGGCCTCGCACCTGACCCTCACCCTTCGCCTCATGGGTGGTGAGCCCACGAGATGGGTCCACATTGCCATTTCAGGCTGGGCCCGGCTGGGTTACATGGGTGGCCCGACCACCAGACGCTTGCCTGACACCACCCCCAGGGGTAGGTCCTGGTATCCCTAGTCCAGGTGAGGTTCACATGGTCATTTTGGGGCTTTCATGAGAGTCTTCAGGTGGATAGCTTTTAGTCTGGAACCTCCCTCCAGACCTATTTGCCTAGGCTGACCCTACCAGGAACACTAGGCTCAAGACAACATAACCCTGGGGTATGTCGGAACACGCAAGCCCCTCCACCATAACATGGTAATGATCCTCAGAGGGGCTTTAAAATATCTGAAACTTAGTAACGTTGGTGATTCAATGCATTTTATAGAAAAGTTGGTCTTGAATCTTCATGTAAGGGTGAGAAAAGTTACATCACAAATAGTTGCTATTATTGCTCTCCATAGCTGCTGTTATGATTCTTGTTGTTATTGTTAATTTGTATTACTATAGTACCTAGGAGCCCAAGTTGTGCACCAGCCCCATTGTGCCAGGTGCTGTACAAACACATAACAAAAATGTCATGTACTTCTGCCCCAGATAAGGACTGGGTACAGAGATTGTTTTTTCACACAAGATGTGGTCACCATAAGATCCTCTAATGTGCTGTCAAGGATGGCTGAGGTTAGTTTAAATAAGATATTTTACACACAGTGCTAACTAGGGGCTAAACAACATAATACAGTTTAGTATTTGATTACAAACACGATGGTGCCTTCCCCAAAGAACTTATGATCTAAACAGACAAGACAGTGACACAGGGTGAGAACAGGCATAACGCACAAACAGAGTGAATGGCAGCAACAGAGCATGTTAGTTCCACTGTTTGTGTTGTGGTGGGGTAGGGAGCTTAACAGGAAAGGAAGAGGGAGACCTTTAAAGAAGAGAGTTAGGGAGCAGGGGAGGAGAGAAGAGAGTAAGAGGAGTGATGCTTAAGGTGAAGAAATTGAGGGATGGGAACAGCGAAGATTGGAGCAAACATCCAATCAGCACGGGGCAGAGAAAGTCCAGTCAAAATTGTAGAAAATTTCTCCAAAGGACTTAAAGGTACCTGCCTTGGCTGCTTCTGCCCTTACTGCAGGGGATCTCAAACTTGGGGTTGCAAGGTTATTACATGGGGGATCGTGAGCTATCAGCCTCCACCCCCAAATCCCGCTTTGCCTCCAGCATTTATAATAGGGTTAAATATAAAAAAGTGTTTTTAATTTATGGGGGTAGGAGGGTCGCACTCTTAGGTTTGCTGTGTGAAAGGGATCACCAATACAAAACTTGGAGTCTCTAGGTAGCTCTTCTTTGTAACTTTCTCTAAGGCCCTCATGGTGTCAGGCAAGGGGGATACTGCCTGGATTTTGGTGTTTCTAGAGTGGAGATGTGGGTCTCCTATGCACAGTTCTGGGTCCAGAGCTTTGCTTGGGGTAGGAAATGCCCCAGCTCAACCCCATTCCCCCTCCCTCCCCCCTCAGCACAAGAGTCCCTGCTTTGGCTACTTCTGTCCCTACTGGCTGCAATCTGAGCTACAGTATACTGTAGCTTTAGACAAGCTTAAGTCATGTGTTAATTTGCTAGGGGGTATGTTGCAGTGTATGTAAGAACTATATATACATTTTTAAACAAACAAACAATGGGTGGGGTATACAAAAAGGCACAGATGTCTTGGACTCTTTGAGGACTTACTATAGATGTAAATATTAGCAAACTGCAGGTTTCCTAATTACAGTGTTTAGATTTACTCTCACATAATACTGGGAAGAGGGAAATCTTGATACAGTGCCTACAGTTTGAATCATTTTTATAGGGCGTTGCCTGGCCCAAATACACAAAGATGATGCATAGATTTAAGTAGCAATAGTCTCAAAACTCCAGATCCAAAGTTCTGATCCAAACTTTGACTCAGACTTAACTCTAGATGTGATTAATTGTGTTTACAAACTTTTCTTAAAGATGTGGTGAAGGAAAAACATTAGTTAAAGGTATTTCCTCTACCTCTTTTATAGTTTCTAGTGTTGTGATTTAATTTTCTGTGTAGTAATCAAATAAGTCTGCTGATGAGCTAAATAACTGTAACAGGGTTCAAAAAAGAACTAGAGAAGTTCATGGAGGATAGGTCCATCCATGGCTATTAGCAGCGGCGTATTATCGCCTAGGCCGGCAAATTTGCAGGGGCGGCAAATTTGAGCACCCCCGGAGAAGTTCCCCTGCTCCAGCTGCCTCCTCCGCGAGTGCGCTGCCGCTTCCTGTTTCTCTCCCCTCCCTCCCAGCGCTTGCGCTGCGAAACAGCTGTTTCGCTGGGCAGGGAGGGAGGGGAGAGAAACAGGAAGCGGCAGCGTGCTCGCGGAGGAGGCAGCTGGAGCAGGGGAACTTCTCCGGGGGTGCTCAAATTTGCCNAAGACGGGGTATGGATCACTTGATGATTACCTGTTCTGTTCATTCCATCTGAAGCATCTGGCATTGGCCACTGTTGGAAGACAGAATACTGTGCTAGATGGACAATTGGTCTGACCCAGTATGGCCGTTCTTATGGAAATATGCCATCCTGCTGTTAACCTTAGGGTCAGTGTGTAGAACCAAAAGAGGTTTGTTCTTTAAAAAAAATAAATCTGAAATAAAGCAAATAAATCGGCCTATGCAACAACTGAAACCAAGTTAAACGTGGAGTGCATACGCCATTATTATTATTATTTTTTGGATTGTGATGGTGACAAATATGGGGTGGCTCAATAATGAATATTGATCTGTGTTCCAAAATGTGGTTCATGTACTGGATTTCTGAGATGGGGTGTTAGACTGTCAGAGGGGAACAGACACTTTCAGCGCTCTCCCACTCTCACAAGCCTTGTGATTTCAAGCTGTTAGGGCTGAATGGGTCTAACTGCCAAAGAGCTACTATCATGGAAGCATTTTCCTAGAAGGCCTGGTTGGTCGTCTGGAGAAAAAGAAAGCCTGGGGCAAAAGGAAGACTTCATACCTGGGCCTTGTAACAAAGGTTGTTGAGGAATATAGTAAGTAAAATCCAGAGGATAGGGTTGCGGGGGTTGGAGAAAAGCTAGCTTCCCTGAAAAAAGAAAATTAGATGGTTGGAGATTCTCTGGAAGATAAACTAGGACCAGGCAGGGGCCCAAAAGAGCTACTTGTCTTCTTAAAAGACTGTAAATTGGGTTTGTTTTCCCCCTTGTTTTTTTCCCTGTAATTGAAGAAGGAAGCTGTCTGACTTAGTCTGTAGTGAAGCATAATATTAGTGAAGAGTAAATATGGGTGTAGGCTGCGTGTTTTGAAATAATTTTCCTGAAAGCTTTGCTCTGTTTTATTAAGAAAGGTACATACTTGTTTCAGAAAGGTTTTTGGTCAATGTACAAGGCCACAGGTTCCTGAGAGGATCAGTCAGGTGTCTGCTTGGATGGGAGGATTGTGAAATACCACCCCAATATAGGAATGGGCAAGAGCCCAAACACCTGAGGCAGTGCCTTTGGAGAGACCAGAGAGGAGACAGAGATGCAATCAGTCCTGTAACCATGACAGGGATATTAACAGGTAACGAAAGCTAGATTACTATTCCTGGGCTTTTTAAATTATCCAGTCATCTATGCATACAGACCTCTATGTTGCCACAGTGAAATTCCACATGCTGCAGTGAATTAATTAATTAAAAATAGGAAACTAAGAGCCCAAACACTCAAGAAGTCAGCATCAAGAGGATTGTTATTAAAACAGTCAATTAAACAACCACAATTTTTCAAACAATTCAAATAAATGTTTTTTGAAATTTATTTTAAAGGTGTCCTCTAATAGATCGAACACTGTATAAATTGTTAGAATATACATCATGTGTCTCTGGGCTGCATATCAATTACATAATCAGCTTGCCCTTGACTTCCACTGTCCTTTCTACAGACCAACCCTGTCTCCTTGGGATGTGGTGCTGTTTTATGTAATTAGTACTTTTCTTGTTATGGACACAGCTATGGGAAGGATGAAGATGAACTGTCCCTGTAAATTTATTTCACAAACATTGACTTTTTTCTTTTGCCAAACATTTGTGCTAACATCAACTGTACTTTCTATTATAATACTAGAAATACCTGTTTACTTTTTGGTACGAAAGAGATCAGATTTAAAAAAAATTAATATACCTAATTTGCCTTTTCATTTTTCTGTCAGGGTGAAAAGTTTTCTTGGGAAATTGTTTTTATCTTCTTCCTTCTGTCAATGGTTTTTTTTTCTTTTTGGTAGAATGAGGCATCTGCCATGTAGATGACCTTACCCTGCCCTGCTAATGACTACTACCTCACTTAGACCGTGAGTAAAAAACTTTAAGTGGAGTCTGCATTCCATTTTAAGACGTCACTTAGGCATTTAGGAGCCTAAGCTTTGTTGAAAGGTAAGATTCACAAAGGGTATTGAAGATTGATATGAACATCAAGAATATACAGAGTTATCATAATTAATGATGACAAACTGGTAGGAAGGGATATTAAACCTACTGCTCCAGGGTGTAAGCCAATCTCTAACTATGAGGGACCAGGATGAGACCTTGGTGGGGGTGTGTGTGTGCAGAGTATCCCACAGCTGCCTACTATGAGGTTCTTTCACCTTCCTGTGAAGCCACTAGACCACTGTCAGAGATATGTTAACGTGAGTCGTCTTTTCCCTATTGTAGACATGGCCTTGGGAGGCCACTCTGGATGCAAGTCAGAGGCATTCACCTTGTAAGCTAAGTCCTGATCGCTTGGGAAGAGAGGGTTAATGGTGTGCAACATTCTGTCTATTACCATAGCAATGTGGAATCCTGCCAGTGATGTGGAGAGCCATCCAATTTACAGCACTTAGGAACTTGAGTTGGAACTTAATCGTGGCCTTGGAGTTGAAAGGTGAGAGAAAAAGTATTTTTCAGAACTTCCACTAGAAACCTGTAAGTTTTATTTCTCAGGTCCTTTTCCCATCAACTGCAGATTGGAGCTGTGTATAACTATTAGTGCTCCATGTTGTGCTCCTTCAAGAGTAAGACATCTCTCCTCCCCCTGCCATACTACACTCATTAACTATTTATGTTGCAGTAGTCTTAGATGCCTCAACCAGGATCAGGCCCCATGATGTAAGCTGCTGTACTGTGAAATATGAAGACACAGTCCTTGCCTCCAACACCTTACACGCTGATAATACAGGCAACATACAAAGTGTAAGGGAAGGCTTAGACAATCAAATATATACAATGTAAGATACACAGTTTATCTATTATAATATTTAATATTAGTTAAATAATTTAAAGTGTCACCTATCCACCATTTCCCCCTGACCCAAGCATTATTAATTGTCTGAATCCTTGGAGGCAGATCATGGTACAGATCAGGTTTAAGGAGATATCAAAAGGAGGAAAGTGTAGTGTTAGTCAGAAATCACAAATATTTTAATCCTGGACTTTAACTCTCTCTGTTACCTTCATTCTTCTTCTGCCTTCTTTTTCTGCATGCTATTGTGTCTTCTTGCCCTACTGGTCTGCTAGCTCCTTATTTGTATACAGTGGGTTTTCTTTCTGTACCCAGTATGAAGTATGTTCCTTCCCCTTGAGCACTTTAATTTTCCTTTCTATTGCTCCCCCCCACACTTGCCTGAGATTTTCAATCATCGGTTCATAGCCGTGGTCTCCGAACTTCCCTATTCTCATAATGCTGTGCCTGCCATAACAGGAAAAACGTATTACCTGACTAATTTTAGAAATGATTTTACAGCATGTCAAGATAAAAAAAGGCCTGCAGCTATAAACAAACTCAGAAATATTCCAAGATCAGGTAGGCATAATTAGAACACAGAATGTTGATTAGATTGTTTCATTTTGTAACAATGTGAGTTTAATCATATTGGAAATTGGCTATGGGACTTTTTGTAGAGATTAGATATTTCTATTGCATTTTAGTCTCTTTTAATTACCCACACACACTGGTTGTTTACTTTTCTGGCTCACAATTCATTTTTCTGACTGTGCAGATTGTAAGTAGGCCTCTCACTCCTCAGATCTTTGGCTTGCCTCACACCCATATTCACCAGCACTGGCTTCCTCACAGCACCCCATGGACAATTGTCCTTTTCTTCTACTGAGTGCTCAGATCATTACCTGCTTCCTCACTCCACCTTCTCTGCGATAAAATTCTCTCTCTCTTCTCTTCTGTCTGGAGTACATATTAATGATTGTCCTCAGTAAAAGTTATCATGTCTAATTCAGGCTCACACAAAGCATTGCTTACTAGAAAAAATAGAGAATAATAAAATATGAGGTAACGAATGTAAACACTGACTTGCCTTAGATTAATATTGTTGAAAATACTGCTAGGCAGGCAAAACATTTAAATGGCAATGGCAGAAACCTTCCTTTGCTTGGCTCACAGCTCCAAAGCTTGCACCTCCTGCAATCTGGGAGTCCTTAGGCAAACTGTCACTCAGTTTGTCTGTGCAAAACAACATAAATTATAATAATTAGCACCATGAATGGTCTTTTTCATCTGAAATCTCAAAGTAGTTTACAAAGGTGGGATAGCTTTCATAACCCCATTGTATAGTTGATGAAACACAACCAGGAAGTAGAAATCAAGTTTCTTGAATCCAAGTCTGGTGCCCTATCCACTTTGCCTGCTGCCTGATATCCAGGAAGGTCTCAGGGAAGTGTGTTAAAGTCCCAGAAAGAGACTCTGAGTATCCCAGTGTGGTTCTTGTTGACTTACAAGAAAACCAAGTTTTCTTCAAAATATGTACCCTAGAGCCCCAATCCTGCCATTAAAGTCAATGGGGGCTTGCATGGGTAGTCTTCCTTCATGCTACCAAATTCTAATCAGAGCCCAGAATCCTGTATAAACAATCTACATAACATCTTAAAATACAATAGCAAAATACATATATAATCCTACAGAAATGCTGTCATTTTGATTGCTATTAAGACAATTAAAGGTGGGTGAAATATTTTTTTTCTGAAATTCCAACCCAGTTTTGTACTGTGAGTGTTTGATGCTAATTTGTACATAATTGGGTTCACATTCTGGATAGGAGAGACTGTTTTAAAAGGAAAGAGAGACAGAAAAGGTGGAGAGGCAGCAGAGAGAATGGAAAAAAAATCCAGTAAAAAAAATAGTGTTAAATGGAGCAGAAAGCAGGGGGATAGGAGGGGGGAAAGGAAGGCGTAGGTGTCAATTGAAAGATGGGAGAGAATATTCTAATAAAGAAACGCTATCTATATACAAGACTCCCACTTGTGCAATGCTAGCTTTTAGTGGTGCTTCTCTCTCCATAAGTCATTAAAATAGACACAAAACAAAAGTGCAGATTTTGATGAACTTACATAGAGATAAAACTGGAGGACATGGTATTTTTTAAGGACACCTGTGATGATTTGGGGATCTGTCTGTGCAATTTTATGAATTCTGATTGATACCATGAAATTGCTGCATCATGGAAATCCCCAGTGTCATTGGGCATCAACCATGCAACACGTACACATCGGACTGTGTGTGAGTGTGGGGGGGTATTTAACTTTAACATCTGCACTTTGACTGGACAATAGATAGTCTCTCTGGAGCGGTGAGGACACTGAGGCAGGAAAATGTGTGTAGAGTTAATTATTTTTGTATGTTTATTTCTTGTGTGATTAAGTAAAGAGCAATAATGTGTTAGATGTCTGTGCAAAGTGTGTGATACATCTACCACATGTCCCCTGAGATAGTTAAATTGTAACCCAAAAGATCATACATTCGGTGGTATTCTGTGACATGGTGTATTTAAGCTTGATTCTGAGTTTAAGGGCCCAGTATAGAGCGTAAGGGCGAGGCAGCTAGGTTGTGTGGCCACAGCTGTCAGGAGAGAATGCTAGACTGAAGGTCTCCACCCAGAGTGTGTATCTAGGGTTTCAAAAACTGGAACAGAGTTTAGGTTCTGATCAGATTCTGGAGGCTTAAAACACCCAGATGGATTCCCCCACAGCAATCTGGTGAGCTCCTAGCAGGAGGAGCCTACCCAGATCTGTGAGAACATCTCTATAGCTTTTCCTCTTAGAAGCTGACCACTCATTCCTGGCTCCTCATCTGCAGGTTTTCTCTGCTGAAGGCTTTTTGTAGCAATACTATATTCCTTTTCACCACGTTACTTCTGCTTTGGTCGCCAACAGTTCATGGTATAGCTCACAGGACCATCTTGTACAAGTTGAATTGGCTTTCAAAAACAGTGGGTTTAAATTACTGGAGAAAATGTTTCACAAACTCAAACTGGCCTTGTGAGCCAAAACAATAATGTGAGAGGGGCACAAAATCTGCAATTTAACAAGGTTCACCCATCCCTAGTGTAGCTGGAGTTTGAAAAAACCAGTCAGGCACAGCATTTCAAATCTGATCCAGGGGAAACTGCAGAAACATTAAAAAAAAAAAGAAAAAAAAAAGAGCGAGCTGGGGGATTGGTATATGACGCCAGTAAATATTAAAAGAGATATTTGGTAAAATTGACTTAATGTAAGTGTTGATAAACCAGTTTTTCCAGCAAATATTCTGTATTATCTTTGGCTCTCTGCATAATGCTTAGTAGTTCTTCAGCAGTGTGAGTAGCTCATGAAGGCGGACTGAGCAATACAAAAGAGAGGCAGTCAGCTTCTGCCTTCCTTGGGGACCATGCTTGCTTAGCCTGTGCCATTTGGGGGAAGGCAGTCAGATACAAACCTCTACAAAAGCTGGGAAGCACCTTGATTCCTGCTGTCCCAGGCCAAATGCTTGTGTAAGCCACATGCTTTATACTGCAGCATTTGGCTATGTTTCTCCTGAAGAAGTGGGGAGAAGCAATGAGGAGGAGAAAACCTGGATTTTAGCTGGAATACTCTGTCTTGCAAGGCAACTCAGCTAGACAGGTTGAGAAACAGCCAGAAATAAGTGTGGCAGTTAACAGGCATGCTCAGTAGCTGTTTCTGAAGCTGTATAGAAAGCTTTCAGTGAGAGCAGTCCATCTGGCAGGGCATACCCTAGGCTATGTCTGCTCTGACATGCACACTTGAGTACTGCACCATGTACATGATTGTGCATGCTCCCCATACCCATACTGAGTGTCCACATTATTCTGTGCTGGACACAGATATAATGCTATGTACATGCATATACCCACATCCACAGTGCCGGTGTTATGCTACATTAGAGCTACCATTTCAGAGGCGGTAGCCCAGAGATCTGTGCATCACAGGGAGAAACTCTAGGAACCGCTTTGCTGTGTGTTATTGGCACTGTCCCCCACCATCACACATTTGCTGATGGCAGCTCCTGATCATCACTTCTCACTGTTGTTCCTTGCTAAATGGATGGAAGACGTGGAGCGGTGGGATGATGATCTGGCTCTGCTCCTGCTTCTTATTGCTGTGGCTTCAGCATTGCAGTTCAAATTTAGACAGGCGTGGCAATGCATGGCATATTGCCTAGGGAGGAAACATCAGTGCACATTGCTTCAAATGCCTGGTTCTTAAAATCAGGAATTTAGCACCACAGCAAGAGGGGATATTAGTGGGAAGGATGAGGGTCCATTGTAAGTTATAGTCTCGGGTTCTGATTCCTTCTATGGCTTCAGGCCCTCCTTCAGTTGGTTGGGGAGCTTCCTCAACCAGCTCCTCCAGGTAGAGGTGCACAATCACATGCTCCTCCTTTTCTGGGGCTTCCTCCAGGGTCCCTGCTGCCTCCTCGCCCTGGCCCTCATAAGCATCACATCAGACAATGAGGATGGCTAGGTTGAGGAGGGATTGTGAGCCACTTCATGCTCCGTACTGGGAGCCTTTGACAGCACCAACTACAGTTCGTCATAAAAGAGGCATGTATGACGAGCCTTCCCAAAGTGATGGTTCTAGTCTTTGGCCTTTCTGCAAGGAGCTTCAATTGTCTGCATGCTGCCCTCCTGCTCCAGCCTCAGTGAAGTTTCCCAGTACACATGAACATTCCCGCCGTCCCGGGAGAAGTCATGGAGGATGGTGAACTCTGACCACACAGTGATAAGCACCTGGGCATAGTCGGCAGGCCAGGCAGCTGCTCTAAGAGCAGGATCCATTTTCACCTGTATTGATCTAAAGAGTGCACTGTTCGGATGTGGTGAGCTCAGCTTGCTACTACCAGTGAAAACGGTGGGACAGGAACCTTTATAGATTAGTTAAGGGTCCAGAAGAAAAGGGTTCCATGCATTATGAGAATGGAGGTGGGAGACTATTGAAACTCAAGACCTGGTGCACACCCTTACCTCGTCCACACTGCACACGGGTATGGGATCATGGCACACAGGTGGTGTGTACTTAACCACACTCCTCCAGCATTCTAATTACTCACCTTCTTTTAAGTGTGGACTATTGGGGGCTTATGGCACAACTACTTGCATGGACATGTGCACAGATGCTAGTGTAGATGTAATCCTAGTCACCCTCCAATCAGAGTGCAAGAGGAGGAAAGGTTATAAAGGCAGGAATTAAAAACAGCCCTTGGAGTCCATGACTGATTGATGCAGAACCAAGAGAGGTTCAGTGAGTGACTCTCCTTTGCTGTGAAGGCTGGGTCCCAGTCCCTGTAGTGCTTTGGCTACAGGCTACCGACATCTGTTTCACCAGCAATTGAGAGGCCCGGTCAGCTATTAATCCCGAGCACGTATGCAATGAGGCAGTGACAGTGTCAGGAACAGAAACCTCAACTACTTTATCTCCATCCTGTGCTTTAGGCACAAAGCCATCCTTTCTATTGGTGATGACATTTTATTAGGGCACCAAGGGGAGAGTGTGTGATTTGCTAGTATGGGATATGTTCCTGTGCAAACAAAATGGGATTTTCCTGTTGCAGTCAAAGTCTGGGGTTCAGTCAGACCAATAGTCACAGTCTAAGGAATCTGGGCATTTTGGACATGAGGACAATCTCTGGGATGCACAGTGTACAAGGGGTTATACTGATCTTCACTTGCCTGTAGCAGACTGCTTATTATTATTTAAATAATTGTATTACAGCAGTGCCCTGGAGACCCCCCTTGTGCATACATATAACAAAAAGACGGCTCCTATCCCAGACAGCATATTAAAATCTACATTGCTTTCACTCCTATAACTTTAAAATGGTAAGAATTTTTAGATGTGTTTTGACCCCGCCCACTCCAAGTTGCACTAATTTAAATGCCTAAATTTCAGTCAGGGTTTTTTTTTTTTTCTTCCAGAAAATGATCTTGCTTACTCAATACAGAGAGAGGATGTGCAATTATTATGAGTGATAAGGAAGCACAAAATGATTAATGATTTCACCATCGCTATATTCCAATCTGATATGTGTAGTGCTAAGAAAGGAGGTAAGGACAGATGGTTGTGCTGAAATTATTTTTTACTAGTGTGGTAAATAGGCACAAGAGTAAATCCCAATCTGCCAAATTACATCAGATCACTTTATAATGAGCACTCACTTTATCTTTGAATCTTAAAATGTCACCTTTGTATAAAGCATTTCCATTTTCCCTTCTCTCTCTAAACCTTCTATAACCCCATTATGATTTAAAAAGCATTTGATTTCTATCAACCACCATACAGAGAAGGTAAAACCAATTTCTTCAGTCCCAGGAACTTTTAAATGGGAATAATTTCCAGAGTGGTTCAACTGAAATTCATATGAAGACTCTAGCACTCAATTGCTCTCTAACAAGAAACGACTGTAAATTTAACAGTTAAGGCAAAGTATAGAAACTGTTTAATTTATTATCATAAATCATGCCCATAAATACAGTTGTTACTTGAAATAATTAAAATATACTAAAGAAAGCAAATAATGTGATTTTCACTGCAGCAACCGACAGCTGGCTGGCTTTAAATCTTAGTGACAACAACATTTCTGGATGCTAGGAGCTTCCACTCTTCCATTTCAGCTAAAGGCAGGATTACTTGAGCTATATTATATCCTCCATCTCGTTGCAGCTCTGTTGCACCAATTATGCAGCCTGGAGGCTTGTAGAGGCTTATAGTGAGTTTCAGATAGCTATAAGAAGGTAGTCTATATTCTTTGTCATAAAAATAGTCATTAATTACCGAGACTTGTAAACCACTTAGTATCTGTCTTGATGTGGTACATCAGGCACTTTATTTCATTCTATAGCTAATCACCAAAAATATTTCACGAAAAATATGATCTTTCTAAGTTTGAATTGAATGTTGGGGTTATAGGGATGTATGAAAATGGCTTAGCCACTCTAATATGAATTTGCTTGTTTGTTTCTGCAAAATGGATTAAAAATTAATGCACAAAACACCATCCTGTGAGGTGTTCCCCAGTATAATGAATTGCTCTCTTTACTCTGAACAATGGCATGATTTCACAAAAAAAACACAGAGCACTTCCTGGGCGGTTACGTAACTGAGGGAAAATGTTTATGAGGAGCCCAAGAGATGATCGTTAACTAACAAACACAATTTCAAGCCTCCTAAAAGGACAACGACAAAAGGCCAAGACTTGCTAATTTGTATACCAAATGGACTTGGGGTGCTAGCCAATCAGATTGATGGACGGCTGACTGTTATTCACTGATTAATCTTTCACGAGCCAGAAAACAGCCTATCCATAAACATATTCAAATCTGTACTCTTATGGGGAAAAAAACTACATTCTCTAAGCCAGTCAGAATGCAGCAGGTCAGTATTGAATGGGTGAACAGCTCTTTTAACATCTATGATTTTTAAGAACAGGGACTTTAGTTATTAAAGGGAAATATCAACACTTCCTTTTACGTTTTTGTCTTGAATCTTCCTCTGATTTAATCACATGAACGAGAGTCTGTGTATCTTAAGTTCTTATATGGCTCCATTACCATGGTATCTTCTTGATTCACTATCTTTAATGCAATTATCCTCACAACACCCCTGTGAGTCAGGGAAATATTATTTCCCGTTTTGAAGATCGTGGGGAGGAGGCTGCAGTTCACTGTTCTCTTAGATCTATCATGTCAAAAGCTCTCCAGCTGCAGCTGATTTAGGATAAATAAAAACAGGATACACTTAATCTAAAATAGGTGTCCACACACAGAATTGTACTGAAATAACAAAAGGTATGAATTAAAATTGAATTTGTTATTTTGGTGCATGTTTGTGTGAAGACTAAGGTAAATTTAGATTAAAGTTTGTGATCCTGTTTCAATCTGAGTAGTTAACTTGAGTTAACTGACAGAGACTCCAGTTGGTAAGTCCAGAAGCAGCCAAAACAAAGACTGTTGTACTGTGGGAGGGGGAGGTAAAATGGGGCCCAGCCAGGGCCACCTCTTTGCAGCCCTGTGGATCCAGACCTGCACAGGGGAGACCCCTTCCCACTCTGGGGGCACAGGGACTCAGGTAGTGCCTCTCCCACCCCCATGCCTTGGGGAGAAATGAGAGAGATCCAACAAGAAACTCCAAGTGGCAGGAGCAGAAACAGCCAAAGTAGAGACCTTTCTCGCTTTTGACTGGACTTTCTCTGCCCTGTGCAGATTGGCTGTTTGCTGCAACTCTCCCAATTCCTCACAACCTCAGCTTCACTTCATACCTGTCCCTCTTCTCCCTTGACTGTGCCCCTCACCCCTTCCTTTCCTTTCCCTTCCCTTTCATTTGCACTTAGTTGATCCCCTCCTAACTAAAGCTACCTCCCGCACTCAAAAAAATGTGGAACTAACATGCCGTTTGCTACCATCACAAAGTTCACTCTGTCTGTGTGTTCTACCTCTTTCCCCACCCTCTGTCCTGCCTTGTCTATGTAGACTGTAAGCTTTTCCAAGCAAGGACCATCTATTGCTCTGGGTTTATGCAATGCCTAGCACAATGGGGCCCCATTCTTGGTTGGCTGGCCCCTGGGCACCACCATAATAAAAATGATTATTAATAAAAAAGATTGTAAATGCTAGAGCAGATACTCCAGGACACAAATGTGTGTGATTTACCCTAGGCTGTGGCTTTGGGTTTATCCAGATAAGGAAAAGAAGTTGAGTTGTTAACTAATTCCAAACTTTTTCCTAATCTATACAATCATATACACCATTTGTGGAGTATCTAGACTACTATTTACAGGTGTGTGAGTTAACTGGCATTCCATTAACTCAAATTAAAACAGGACTATATACTCTAATCTAAATATGCCCTTAAAGTCTCAATTGTGTTTAATAATTTATCTCAAAAACTGAATCAAATTACAAAAGTAGTTCCTCAGCTCTCACCACTGTGATGGATGTGGGTTTTTCCTAAGCCCTGATGAATCACAGTTCTTTGCTTACTCCTAAATCTTTTAAAAATCTCATTTGAGTTGGTAGTGCTGGACAACTGACTATTAGGATAATTCCTTCTATTACCTGGATTCAAACAAGTGGAAGCACGGCTATTTATGAACCATTGTTCTTTGGATGACAATGATAACTGATTATTATTTATTTATATTGTAGTCATGTCTGGCAGCCATAGTCATGAAGCAGGACCCCATTGTGCTAGGTGCCCCTCCCCCCACCCGAAAACAACAGTCTCCCCCTACCCCAAAGAGTTTAAAACCTAAGGGCACATCTACAGAGCCAATAAAGGTATGATTGTAGCTCAGGTAGGCATGCCCTACATTAACTTTAATCTAGCTTGTACTGGGTCAGTTAGCTCACCATGTAGTTCATGCTAGGGCGCCTTCTCTACCATTGTTACTCACACTTGCTTAATTAAAGCTAGCATTTTTTTGCCCACCTGTGCTACAATCATACATTCATTTCCTGTGTGGCCATACTGAGACATATATGCTTGCTCCATCCTAGATTAACTTTGGAAGCTTAAAAACATAAGCTGAAAAATTTCTGAATGGAATTACCGTAACTATAGTGAGCCTGAAGGCAGGCTAGATATTTCAAGCTATTACTTTATTATTTACTATTACCTATTTGTTAGACAGCAGTGTATTTAGTATGGAAAAAGATGCAAAAAAAAAAAAAAAGGCTAAAGATACTGCTTAAAAACAGGCTGTTCAGCTGAGTAAAATCTTCTGTGTATATTTTCAATTTTTCTATTTTAATATTGCTTTTATTGACCTTCATATCTGTTGCAAACAATCTATATTCATAGCATTACATATCAAATTTATTTGCTGTTTTGTATTGGATTTTAAATTACAGGTCTGATCTAGCTTTAATATGAACATTTTTTTCTCTCTGTCCCTCGTGGTATTACAGATGATTTCACCAGTGTGTGCACGCGTACACACACACACAAAATTTCCAGTGCTGGAAAAAAGGAAATTGACTTATTTAAAAAAACCTGTTCCCACTTTTTTTCATACTTTCTTAATATCCGTTTATTTAATTTTTAAAAGTAAATGGAACAATTTACTGGAACACAGTTTTTATAGGTTTTCTACATTAATTTCCTCCCTAATTCTTGCCAATTTGCTGCAGTAATATAATAGCACTGTCTGCGTTATGATGAGTGGAAGCGATTAGGTATGTAGCATTCCATTGTTTCTGACAGCTTGATGTATTGTGACTTGAAATGTACAGGTCCCTTCATTGTAATTCTCCCCTGCTTGTTAAAACCAAGAACTGGGTTTGAGCATCAGGATCTGCTTTTCTTCTCTGACTTTAAAGAAGAACTGGAACAAATTGTTTACATTGTTGATACTCCTTCCTCCCCCCCCCCCCACTTCAAGCTTGTGACGTAATTGCCATTTCAGTTTAATCTTCATTACAAGTCTCAGACTGAAAACAGGAAGGTGAATATGCTCAAGTGGCACTGCAAAGTGGTAGAATCTGTTGCTAACTGTGTAAAGAAGCTCTCTGCTGTGCTTTTTTTAAAGGGGGGGGGCATATAGCTTACTCCTACGCCAGCTGCTCCCCTGACACCCTGATGGCGGAAGTGAGAATGGTGTCGGTTTGTGTTATCCACACAATGTAGAGCTCTCACCCCTCTACCCTCTCTCTTGGGTTCTCGGGAAGTAAGGGACCCAACTGTACCTCTCTCTGGGCTCTGAGGTCTACCCCTCTGTGGGCTCAGAGCTAACACCCATTCCCAGTGGACTCAGGGCTAACACCCGTTCCTGGTGGACTCAGGGCTCTACAGGTCTGCAGGGCCTTTAACTAGTGAAAGAGCCTTACGCACTAATATCCTTAACCTCTATTTATTAACAGTTACCAAAACAGAATACACATGCTAATCATACAATGCGAACCACTCCTAGTTATACAGATGAACTTTTCTTGAGGGCCAGTCAAGATTAGATTGTCCAGGGCTCCAGCTTCTGCAGGATATGGTCGGCAGAGTGTTGAGGTCTGGCAGCTCTGATCTTAGGCTGTGTCCTGAAGTTAAGTTCCAAAGAACTTTCTTTTGGACCCCAGTTTATACAGTAAAAACTTGGGTCCTACTTAGCTATACCTTAACCAATTGTTTTCAACTAAAGTCCTACAAAACAGTATTTTTCACCAATCCTAGCTCATTACAAAACAATTCTTTAACCAATTATATCCTACCACCTTAGTTGATTCAAATTTTGCAAAATTACTTATGGAACAGACAGAACAGACAGAATCAGACAGAGACCATACAGACAAATAATAGAGACGTAGGGACCATAAAGGCAAAACAATAGAAATATAGATTTCATAATCATGATTGTTAAGTGGTTCCTTGCCTGACAGAATGCTATCAAACAAAGTTTTCTTTAAACATCTTAAGATCTGTCTCTTTATCTGGTGATGGTGGGTACTACTAGGACAGGAGTGCCTTCTTAACAACCTGGTATTACATTATTTTGGTGGAATTTTGATGGAATGTGAGTATGTGACTTTCTGCAACTTAGCTCATGGTTAAGAAGAAGGCCTCAGACCTTACATTCAGACCTCATGGAGATGAGATGAGAGCAACAGCACTAGATCAGTTCACAAATGGTGTATAGTCCCATGAAGACCATAACGAGATGGCATAATTTAGAGCTGCTGGTACGATGCTCTAATTTATATTGACAGGCTGGGGCTAGCACTGATGCATCATGAGAATCAGGGAGGTGTAACTAGCTCCCAGACAGCCTGTTCCTCCCGCACTATGTGTAGCTCAATGCGGGAGAGATTCTAGACCATGCTCTCCCTTCTCCTTCCCCATTGTGACTTAAGAAGGAAAGCAGAGTCATAAAAAGTTAACTCAGCAAGAACGTATGCAGGGAGAGGAATAAGTCACAACCAATAAAGAAGTCCTATGAACAGGAAAAAATATCCCCTTTTTAAAGCTGAAAATATTTATTTTTCATCACCTTAGTATGTGAGCAGGGTCAAAAAAATTGGAAATAGTGCTGCTGTGCCCATGGAAAGAACAATATCATCTGGAGGTAAAAAGCAAACCATCAGCTAGCTAGGTGAGAGCCTATACTGGTAATGTAACCACACCCAAAGGTAAATTTTGAATTCCATTGGTAGTTACTGGGTCATTGAAAGATGTCCGTGCAGCAGAGATCAGCAACCCAGAAGGTTGACAAATGATTCCAGGTCAGGCTACCAAGATCCAGGCTAATTTTCTATTGGATGCCAGGCAGGAGCACCAGAACCTCGGTAGAAGTGGGGGAGCCACCAGGCCCTGCCCCACTCAGTGGCCCCACCCCACTCCTCCTCTTCTCCCCAGGCTCCACCCCTGGCCAGAAACTGGAGCCTGGCTGTGGTAAGAGCCACCCAGAGAGCCCGGGCCACTCTGGGGAGCCCTGGACCCTCCACTTGCCCTGGGCGGGGGGCTAGGGTGCCCAGGGCAGGTGGAGGGTCTAGAACTCTGGGGCTCCCCATAGTGCCCCCCCCCAACTATGCCCATGTTAAAAAGCCCCTGCTTCCCCCCAGTTCTGGTGTCCCTGACTCCAGACCAGGAAGCCTCAGGACAATACTACCCTTTTAGAAGTAATGACCTTGTAAGAAATCCCATGTCTATTTATTTTGTTTGTAAGTTATAAGCCAGCCAATGATTACAGTGCTGCATCACCCACAAAAGAACTGATTCTCATCTCACTATCTGCCTAGGCACGTGCTGTGAGGGAGCAGGTTGGTTTGGGTCCATTGTTAGTGTTAGGAGGTGGAGTGTTTAAGGTACTGATATTTTATTATTCTATTTACTCCTATTCTTTCCTTATCCCTTATCCTTTGTTCCCTGTACTTAACAAAAGTTCCTGCTGTAATTGTATTGTTCCTTTGGGGATTGTGATAATTATTTTATTCCTAGCCTATTAGACTACACTGCTAGTAAATTATTTGACAGTAAACATTTTCTCAAGATACAGCACCATTTATATTCCAGGCACTAGGAGGCGTCCCCTGGGGTGGAGGCACCAGGCTCCAAGGTACAGAACCCAGGCCCATACCCATGAGTTGAGAGGGGAGAAGCTGCTCCAAGCAGCTGGCAACAGAGAGACAGCTTAAGCCCAGGGGTTACAGTAACATTTACTTTTGAGTGCCATATGGCAACAGGACATCTATTGCAATATGCCTGTGTGAGGTACTCTGGTCTAGTGGGTTAAGCGTGGACTATGCAGCCAGAAGGCCTGTGTCCAGTTTTTGGGTCTGACACTTAACTTACTGGGCACTTATGTACCTAAAGAGAAATAAGAACCTGAATAGAAGCATGGTAGTGCAGTAGAACAGAGCAGAAGGTGGACTAGAGTTTCAGTAGATAAATGTCTCAGTAAGTCAAAGTAACTTTTCCAGTGTGAGTTTAACATCTACTGTACACCAGCCAAACCATTCTTTTAGATTTAATAGGACAAACTCTTGACTGCATGAAAGTTGCAGTTCACTGGGCATTATTCCAAAAAGCATCCATCTCTGCCACTGAAATGACTTTTAGAATCAAATTGTGCTTTGCAGCTCTGGCTTTCATGGGAGCTGCTATCCTATCAAAGTTTAACACTAAGTAAATGTGGCTCTTCTCTTTCTTATTTTATCATCACTGATAATGGAGGCATGGCTATAAGGGCAGGGCCTACTGGCAAATGTGCCCATTATGCTCTGATGAAAGCTACCTGAATCTGACAATGCAAGATATTAAGAATGGCAATATTACATCTCTCTTGGCAGAAGCTTTCCAGTTTCTGCACTTGTTTAGCAATGAACTCTGAAAGTTCTAGAGAACTAAAGGAGACTTTTGGGTTAAATTAAAATATGTCCTATTGACAAAACAAAATAGAACTCAAACATACTGACAAGGTCAACTAAGCAGCTTAATGCAAAATTAAGGTAACCTTAAGAGGTTACTGTGACAGGTGAGAGTCCTGGGAAATGTAAAGAGTTAAAAAGACTATTGAGATGTGCCAGACAGGCATAGACTTTTGGGACAATAAGTGTTAAGTCAGGGAGCCCCTGTTAATGCAAATTCCACAACTCCAGTTTTATGCAAAAGCTCAGCCTTTTGAAACTGTGCCCTGAGCAGAGGGTCATTGATTGGTGACCGGGGATCAAAGGCCTGAGCTGTATAAAGAAACAGCTGAACTGTCCAAGTCGAGGTTCTTGTTGCTAATCTAAAAATTGACTTGTAACCAAGGGGACAAACCCAGTTGTGGGATTTGAAAGACTGGAGTTGGGGGTGTCCTCTGGTAAGCTTTTAGCATGCATATAGGAACTTTTATTATTTTTTTATAAGTTTTCCTCTTGTAATACTTTTTACCTTAAGAATAAATGTAGTTTACTTTGTGAAGGCTGACTGGTAACTGGTGTACACCATTATAGCCTCTGGAGAGAGGTTAACCACAGATGCTGGACTCCAGTCAGACCTATTGGGGAAACCACAGAAAGGTGTAGAGGGTCTGCGAACCTGAATGCCTGGTCTGGAGCGAGAGAAATGTGTGGCTTCATCTAAGAGATGATGGTTGGGAGCCAGAAACATTAAGCGGTGCCCTCAAGGAAAACTGGAGAGAAGGAGGAGTCAAAGGTGCAATTAACCCTGAAACTGTGGTAGTTATTTCCTATCATCCAGATGCAGTCATTAGATCACTGGAAGGAATTACTAGGTACAGTGATGAACAAATTAAACAGTGTGCACTCTGTTGACATAAGCTAGAGTAGACAAGCTTCACAGCCACTCAACAGAACTCCTTAGGTCTGCACCTAACGTCGTCTGTCGGTGGGTGGGTTGTAAAGTGACAGTTACAGCTGCCAGCTGAGCAAATAATAGGAAAAAATTATTGAGAAATACTTTGAGGAATTAGAAACTGAGCTACAGCTCACCATGTTTGCCCTTTCTAAAATTTCCTCTTTGCAAACATTCTTGTGTGTGAAGTTTTGTTTACATGAGAGTTTATGGGAAATGGATGTGGGAGCCTGTAAGTGAAATTTATTTCATGGTGAAACCAAATCCATTTTAGGTGGAAGTAATAGATTCCTGCTTTTCTAACCCAATTTGTGAAAAAGACTTCTCTCTCTCTCTCTCTTTTTCCCCCCAGCCAATCAGAAGTGATTGGCTGTGAAGAGGTAGTTGTGTTGGTTGTATCCATGTTTGGAATGTCCTCTGTCTGCATGAGGCAGAAGGGTGTTTGTCTTGGCAGACCCCTCTTTCTCTCTACTGCTACTCCTCTTGTTCACTGTGTGTACCGATGACCACGAAAGGTATATCAAACAGAAAATTGCTTTAACACAGCAGGCCAGATTTGCTGAAAGGTTCCCTGGCCAGAGCCCTGAAGCAGATGATATCATAGGGACCAGGCTGCACCTCTCTTATGTGGAACTTGCCTGTATACTCCTGAGTTTATTACTTGCTTGATTGTTAAAATCAGTGTGGTGAATGTGATGAGTGTTAGGAAGTGAAAACCAGTAAATCCAATAAATGGTCTTGGTAAGTATATGAAGAACTGCTGCCTGGGACTTTCCCACCACAATATCACAGGGAAAATCTATTCCCCAAATCCCAGCCCACAGCCCTGGCACAAACACACTTAAACAAGAGGGACAAGGGAATGCAGCCACATCTTTTCTGACGAAGGCTGTGCAAAAACTCTAGCCAGAGCCTTGGCTTGGAATCAGTTATTTAAACCAAACTAGGATCTGGTCACACCCTTTTCCATTCAGGATATGCATGCACATATCGTTACTTTATAGGACTGTGATAAGAGAGTTAATTTTAAATCTTAATTTTTAAAAAAGACTCCAGCCTATACTATTACAATAGCCTATTTTTTTTTTCTAGCAGTGGTGTTTGAAGTGGTCCAGAATAACAAAGATTTAGAATACCCTAAAATAATCCTTACTTTGGATTGCCTAGGTGCCTTCAACTCCACAAACTGCTCATGCCCTCTCCCAGAGAGAATCAAATGCCCAGTGACTTGAATATAGTTTCTCTTCATTATAGTTAATCGCCCACTAGAAAAACAGAAAAAGGTGACCTACCATAAGATAGTAACAAATAAACTCACTGAACAAAATTTGCAAACAACCAGTATGCTAACCTTTGTTAACATAAGGTCTCCAAATAATTATAGATAACAACCAAATTCAGAAAAATCAAAGTATGTATGTGAATAATTCATTAAATAAATTGTTTGCTGCAGGTAGTTCGCTGAGATCAAGTGACAGTACAGGATTTCCAGTGCAGGCACTTCGCTTCCAGAAGTGGCTTCTTTCAATGAGAGCCAAGGCCCTGACTGCCTGTGGTCATTAGACGATCCCATGCCCAAAATAACCGGGTAGGAATATTGGACCTTGTCTCTGACTAAATTCTTTCTTTGACTAATAATTACTCAAATAATTACCAGAATATTCTTGTTGCTTAAAATTCCTCTTGTAGATTCAGATAGATGTAGCTTTCCTCTTATATTGTGTGTGTTTGCTGCATGCTATAAAGCAACAGAGACATTCTCCTCAGAGGAATTTGCATTACAGTGGTGGCTGAGGTGATTTTGTCATATGTGAAGCACGTCAGCTTCCTCAGCATGAAAAACACTAATTACATTTCATTTTAATTCTTATTTATTTGTACTTTAGTCAGAGCAAGTTTTAAGATTAAGAACAATATTCAAGACACACTTGGAAAAATTCAGAGAGGGTATAGTAAAATCAATTGCTAGCCTAATACTCCAGCAAGCATAGTCTGAATCTAGAAAGGAAATGAAGAAAATCAACTCTCTTTCTGCTTCCTCCACTATTTCTAGCAGATGCTGCTTCCAAACTGTAGCTCTGAGCTGAAAAATAGAGAACGGCACTTTTTACAAATACCCATGGGCTGTTTTTACAAGTTATGTGTGTGCTATAATCCTACTGAAAAGACTAAGGATGTGATCCTGCAAGCCTTCCACCTAAGAAACTCCAAGTGGGAATTCATGCTTGAGGACTTTCAAGATTCATGCACAAACTTGCGAGCACGATACACTTCCATGCTGGTTTATGAAGTTCAAAACTGGGCCATCATAACAATAGCTGTCAGTGACCATCTGTAGTCTTTCCATCATTTATTTAGAGCCCACCTTCTGTGGCTCTGTCATTGGGGATGACATAACATATCAGAGCGCTATAGTGAAGAATGACAGCAGAGAACGATTGACATTCTTAGGGGTTAACATGGAAACTTTTCACCCAGAAGATACTACTGCTACAACAGATAAGAATATAGTTGCTGACACTGATATTGAGGATGAATGGTGTATCTTGTCAGTTCAAGACATATTAGTGTAAAGGAATCCTCTGAGTGTGAATATCATGGCACCATAGCCTCACTTAAGGGCTCTAACATTTCTGAATAGAAGCTGACTAAGGAAAAGTCCTGACAAAAAGGCAATAATTACGATCATCTCCTTTAAGCATAGGAGTTTCTTATTAAGTTTGTTGATTCACATTCCCTACTCTCTCACCGCTGCTACCAACACCTTTCCTCAAGCCACCTCCCAGCCTGCAAGAAAATGTAGGCTCATCTTCTGAGGTAGCAAATAATTATAATTAGACTTCTCCAAGAGTAGGGGGGACATACAATTAGGTACTCTAACGTACGGGAGGAGATTTACTATTTCTATCAGCAGTATCTAGCAAACAGAGACTAAAATATCTGCTCTATAATATGAAGGTGGGATTTTCATTGGTGCCTAAGCAAGTGTGAAAAATCGGGACAGGGGGTGGGAGGCAATAGGTGCTGTCATAGGTTTCACCCCCACTCTGAACTTTAGGGTACAGATGTGAGGACCTGCATGAGAACTCCTAAGCTTAATTACCAGCTTAGATCAGTATGCTGCCACCACCCAAATATTTGAGTCATTTGGGAAACTCAGTCTTCTCCCCCAAAATCTTTTCCTCCCAAGTACTACAACCCTTCCCTGGGTAGTTTTGAGAGATTCCTCCACCAATTCCCTGGTGAACACCGATCCAAAACCCTTGGATCTTAAAACAAGGAGAAATTAACCACTCCTTTCCCCCACCAATTCCTGGTGAGCCCAGATCCAACCCCCTTGGATCTTAAAACAAGGAAAAATCAATCAGGTTTCTAAAAAGAAGGCTTTTAATTAAAGAAAAGAAAGGTAAAAGAAAAACCTCTGGGAGATAGCATACAAGCTGATCTCACAGACAACAGATTTAAAACACAGAGGATGTTCCCCTGGGCAAAACCCTTAGTACATCAAACAATAGCCAATTTGATTATTCCTATAATGCCCAAGACAAGTTACAAAAAGAAAATAAACATAAGCTAATTCCTTCACTAAATACTCACTACCCTGTTTGATTCCTGATTCCTTTTCCTCTCCGGCCAGAACTGAAACTGACCCAAGACAAAGGGAACTTCCCTCCTTCCTTTTGAAACATCTTGTCCCCCCATTGGTTCCTTTGGTCAGGTGTCAGCTAGGCTAGGTGAACTTCTTAACCCTTTACAGGTAAAAGAGGCATTAACCCTTAACTATCTGTTTATGACAGGTGCCTATATAAGACAAAGTCCCAAATATCGGGACTGTCCCTATAAAATCAGTACACCTGGTCACCCTAAGCCTAAGAGAGTTAGATGTCTAACTCCCCAGTGAAAACCAATGGGATTTGGGATCCTAACTCCTTTGAAATTCCAGGCCTAATTGTTTTTGGTGGAATTAGAAGGCGGATATATGTGCAGTAGGTGTTCCCAGCCCATCTTGCCTCATTGTAATTCCTACAATACTTAATTCCCTATTTTTAACCCATTTCTGAAATTGATGGGGTCAGGCTTCTCTGGCTTATCATAATCTAATATATTTTTAAATAATGATTTTTTCCTTGTCATCTTATTCTTTCTGCCTCACTTCCGCATCTTACATTGACTTTAATTAAGCTTTTCTTGGGCTTGTGACCATGGTGAGCTTTTAAAAATAAAATGAACTGACCTGGAAGGTGATTTTTTCCAATCTCTCATAGCCCTGCTGGAAATTCACTCTGAGTGTAGTGTTTGAAAACACAGGCCTTCCATTTGTGATCATTCTGGATAGTGTGCACTGAGTAACAATGAGAGAGAGAGAGAGAAACACCACAAGTTCCCCTCTTTTCATCCCCACATTTTAGTTAGCATTTCATTCCCCATACACCATGCTTTGACATTTTCATCCCCCCTACAACATGCTAGGCTACTGTTGTTTTAAAATGAAAGGGGAAAAAAATCTGTTCTCTCCAGTAGAAAGGAAAAAAAGATTGAAGATTTGAGAATATCCCCCAGAGTGACTCTCAGGACACTTGTGATCTTCCTTAATATTTCCCCAGTAATATCATCTCAGAATAGACTGACAGGAGTAGTGGATATTTTCTAATTCATTTTATAATTGCATTCTGCCTTTGTATGTCTGATTCTTAGCGTTTTGTCCTGGTTTTCAGTACTATGGAATCTACATATAAATTATTGTGTACAGTCAAATTGGGTATCGTCAAATATGTTCCCAAAGATATTAGAGTTTAAAAAGGGACAGGGAATGACCAAATTGGGCAAGTAATTTTTTAACCTGACCTAAAAACTTTTCAGGGTTTAAAAAATCCACTCCTATTCTACTCTGTTTTGTCCAAAATCATTTATTCTGTTAATACCCATTGTGATAGACCCAGACCAGTTGGGAACAGCAGAGTAGTCGAAGGGAGATATACCGGCCACTGGATAAGCAGTTTTCTGTTCCCTGAGTGACCAGAGCAGGTGCTGCTCCAGGCTAATGAGAACACCTGACTCCAATTAACCTGCTAAGAGTCAGGTGAGGCTGTTAAGCACCTGACTCTAATTAAGGCCCCTCTGATGCTATAAAAGGACTCACTCCAGTCAGGCCAGGGGGAGCCAGAGGAGAGGAAGTGCATGTGAGGAACTGGGAGCAAGAGGTGTGCAAGAAGCTGAGAGTGAGTAGGCGTATTGCTGGAGGACTGAGAAATACAAGCATTATCAGACATCAGGAGGAAGGTCTGGTGGTGAGGACAAAGAAGGTTTTGGGAGGAGGCCATGGGGAAGTAGCCCAGGGAGTTGTAGCTGTTGTGCAACTGTACTAGGAGGCACTCTAGACAGCTGCAGTCCACAGGGCCCTGGGCTGGAACCCAGAGTAGAGGGTGGGCCTGGGTTCCCCCCAAACCTCCCAACTCCTGATCAGAGACAGGAGGAATTGACCTGGACTGTGATTTCTACCAGAGGGAAAGGTCTCTGGACTGTTCCCGACCCACAGGGTGAATCTGTGAGGTGAGCAAATCCACCAATAAGCGCAGGACCCACCAAGGTAGAGGAGGAACTTTGTCACACCATTTATATAAACATTTATCACACCAAACATTATTTTCAACTACATTATGTCTTTTAGGCAAAAGCAGTGCTTTGGGTGCTGGGTGAAGAGTCACCATCCCACTGTGAGCTCTGTGAAGCTTTTTGGCTACTTTGCATTGCAGAGGGTGCAGTCTCCATTTCCTTCTTCCCTCATCAGCTTTGTTTGCTGGTGTGTAGGGATGTGCAGGATCATTCCTCTACCCCTTCCCGGCCCATTTTCAGCTTGAGAAAATTACATCATGTTAGAACATAACCTTGATGAATCCTGATGACTAACACAATGTTAAACAGGACTTAAGAAATCAATGTCAAGGACCTCCATGGTAACAATCTCTAAAATGCTTCCAGTTCCAGGCACAAGGCCAGTTAGAAAGGCAGAACTTCAGGGTCTCCATGAGTGGATGAGACAATGGTGTTTGTCTGGTCAGATTTAGGTTCAGTATGAACTGGGGAACTTTCTGGGAAAGGAGAAGTCTATACAGGAAGGATGGGCTCCACCTAAACCAAAATGGAGCCAGATTGGTGGCATGCAAATTAAAAAGGTCGTAGAGGAGTTTTTACATTAAAGGTTAAGGGAAAGCCAACAGATGTGGAGGAGCACATAGTTTGGACAGAGCCATCCCTTAGGGGAGGATTTATTAAAGGGGATTATCTACATCCTAGTAGAGAGGAGAGTATCGAAATTGGTAATGTACAGGCAGCAACTGAAGAGAAACAGTCAAATGACAGAGTAGGTAACATTGGTGGGGGAGTGGCACTATATGTAAAAGAAAGTATTGAGTCAAATAAAGTGAAAAAATAATTAAAAAAAGAAAGTAGAAACCCTAAAGGAATGAAACAGTACCACAGCATATCTATGGATATAATTTGTTGCTTGAATAATAAGAGTCTAGCAGTAGGAATATATTACCAACCACCTGACCAGGATGGTGATGGTGACTGTGTAATGCTCAGGGAGACTAGAGACGCTACAAAAACAGAAAACCCAATAATAATGGAGGATTTCAACTATCCCCATATTGACTGGGAACATGTAATCTCAAAATGGGATGGAGAGAGAAAATTTCTAATCACTATTGATGACTGCTTCTTGGAGAAGCTAGTCCTGGCGAGAAGTAATTATTGATTTTAGTCTTAAGTGGTGCATAAGATCTTGTCCAAGAGGTGAATATAGCTTAACTGCTCAGTAATAGTGACCATAATATAATTACATTTAACATCCTTGTAATGGGGGAAATATCAAAGAAACCCACAACAGTAGTATTTAACTTTAGAAAGGGGGAGTACACAAAAATGAGGAAGCTAGTTAAATGGAAATTAAAAGGAACAGTCACAGAAGTGAAATGCCTTGCATGATGCATGAAACTTTTAAAAAGCATCATAATCGAGGCTCAAATTGTATGCGTATATGCCCCAAGTAAAACCAAACAGTAAGAGGACCAAAAAATGCCACCATAGCTAAACAGAGTAAAAGAGGCCATTGGAAACAAAAACACATCTTTTACAACTAGGAAGTCAAATCCTACTGAGGAAAATAGAAAGGAACATAAACTCTGACAAGTCAAGTGTAAAAGTATAGTTAGGCAGGCCAAAAAAGAATTTGAAGAGCAACTAAAGTGAAAGGCACAAAAATGAACAGCAATTTTTTTTAAGTACATCAAAAGCCATAACCCTGTCAAACAATCAGCGGGGCCACTGGATGATCGAGGTGCTACCAGAGCACTCAAGGAAGACAAGGCCATTGCAGAGAAGCTAAATTAATTTTTTGCACCAGTCTTCACTGAAGCAGATGTGAGGGAGATTCCCATATCTGAGCCTCTGTTTTTAGGTGACAAATCTGAGGAACTATCCCAGATTGAGGGGTCAATAGAGGAGGTTTCAATATGAAATTGCAGAACTACTACTGTGGGTACGTAACCTATCACTCAAATCAGCCTCTGTGCCAGATGAGTGGTGGATAGCTAATGTGACTCTGACTTTTTTAATAAAAAGGCTCCAGAGGCAATTTTGGCAGTTGAAGGCCACTAAGCCTAACTTCAATACCAAGCAAATTAGTTGAAACTATAGTAAAGAACAGAATGATTAGACTCATAGCTGAACACAGTATGTTGGTGAAGAGTCAACACCGCTTTTGTAAAGGGAAATCATGCATCAGCAATCTCTCACAATTCTTTGAGGGGGTCAACAAAAATGGATAAGGGTGATTCAATGGATATAGTGTATTTGGACAAAGTACCTCACCAAAGGCTTTTAAGCAACGTAAGCAGTCATGGATAGAGGGAAGGTCCATTCATGGATAGAGGGAAGGTCCATTCATGGATCAGTAAGTGGTTAAAAGATATGAAACAAAGGGTATAAATAAATGGTTAGTTTTCACAATGGAGAGAGGTAAATAGCCGGGGTCCTTCAATGATCTGTACTGGGAGGAATGCTTTTCAACATATTCATATATGGCCTGAAAAAAGAGGTAAAGAATGAGTTGGCAAAGTTTGCAGATGGTACAAAATTACTCAAGATAGTTAAAGTCCAAAGCATACTGTGAAGAGGTACAAAGGGATCTTACAAAACTGGGTGACGGCAACAAAATTAGAGTGACAAGATGGGTGAGGTAATATCTTTTAGGAAAGCAATAGATAATAAGACAGTAAATATCATGCCACTATATAAAATCTCTGGTACACTTTGCATACTGTTCTGCTTGCCCGCAGCTCAATAAAGAAACCTTAGAATTGGAAAAAGTACAACAAAGGGCAATAAAAATGGAACAGCTTCAATATGATGGGGACTGTGCAGCTTAGAAAAGAGATGACTAAAGAGGGATATATTAGAGGTCTACAAAATCATAATTGGTGTGGAGACTGATTAAGGAAGTGTTATTTTCCCCTTCACATAATACAAGACCCGGGGGTTATTCAATGAAATCAATAGGCAGTATGTTTAAAACAAACATAAGAAAAGTGCTTCTCCACACAATGCAATGTCAATCTGTGGAACTCATTGCCAGGGGATGTTTTGAAGGCCAAAAATATACCTGGGTTTAAAAAAGAATTAGACAATTAGAATCTGTCATGCTGCCTGGAGTGGCTCATGACTGAGAGTGCCAATCTCAGGGCAGACTGTCAAGAAGCAAGGCAAAACCCCCAAACTAGTTGTATGTTCTATAATTAGATTTCATCAACACAGAAGCAAGTGTGAACTCCTAAAGAACTATAACAGTCTTACTGTGGAGTCTCAGACAGTCCCTTTGGGCATTCCAATGTCTCTCGCCACCCAGGTAAGCTTGAATATTCAGGTTACTCCCAGTCCCAAAGGACCCGACATTAATTGTATGTCAGATGTCAAACCAAAGGGAATACCTGTAGCCAATCCTGTAATAATTAATCTTTAGTTTAAGAAATGAGTTATTTACAAAGTTAAAGCAGGTAACACACACATACTCACAAATGACTAACAGTCTTGGGTTTCAAGAGAGAAGAAAAATGTCCATCATAAGTAGACTCTATATGTCCTTTGGGTCTAACCCAGGCAAAACAGCTGCTTCTTTAGAGTCTGAACAGAAAAAAGAACCAAGTTGCTCCTTGTCGGGGATGTTTATCCCCTTCACCCCAGAGTCCAAGCTGATGGGATGAGTTTATGGGCAGGTCTCCCTGGTGGGTGTGAGGAATGCAATCAACCAGGTCTCTGTCCTTGGATGCGTCACAATGGCTCATATGCTTTCAGTGGGCCTTTTGTGCAGGATGAGCACTTCACTTTAATTCATGCTTCTTTCCTGTTTGATGAGTTACACAATTATAGATGTTTTTAATGCAAACATTTGCTATCATTCTCTGACATGGGGTGCAGATAAGTGAGACTACTATATGCATCCTATAAGCCATTCATAAGGTCTAAACCCTAAAGATATTCTTATCAACTTAACATCTATTTTAACAATGCTAGCACTGAGATGGATCAGACTGGTTTCCAGCTATGTATTTTTCAGTGTTTAGTGAGGCCTGGGGCCTTGGCATGAGCTGGCACCTGGTCTGACAGTGTCACAAGGTCCATCAATGGCTATTGGCCAAGATGGTCAGGGATACAACCCCATGCTCTGGGTATCCCTAAACTTCTGACTGCCAGAAGCTGGGACTGGACAATTGGGGATGGATAACTTGATAAATTGCCCTGGTCTGTTCAGTTCTTCTGAAGCATTTGACACTGGCCACTGTTGGAAGATGGGATACTGGACTACATGGATCACTGGTCAGACCCAATATGGCTGTTCTTATGATTTAGCACTCAGAGTGGGATCCCAGAGTTTACTTACATTGTAAGCTATTGGGGCAGGGTCCGTCCTTTTGGGGCAGGCAGTTGGTACACTGACTAGCACAATGGGGTTCTGGCCCAACAGTAATACAATAACTAATACTAATACCTCAGCCTACTAATATCTGTTAATACTACAACTCCCTTCTCTTGGATTGTACCTCATGTTAGTTATCACATTGCAGCTAACATGAGGTAAGACCACTTTTTTTTTCTAGTAATGGCAAGGCCTCAGTATCAAGAGGGGCTGTCATACTGAAGAGTGTCAGTTGGTTGTGGTTAATCCCAGGAAACCAGAACCTTAGAGGTAACCATGGTCAGTAGACACACTGTTAAACATAACAATCCCCAGCACAGTGTGTGTAACATGGTGTTAATTACCTTGGTTCCTCAAAGTTGTATTTCAGATTGATGGAATTGTCCAGTGTAGACAAGCCATTCTGGAAGTCTCTGAAAATCAGGTTAATGTTGTTTAGATGCCTAAGGCTCCAGCCCAGCAAAGCACTTAAGAATGTGCTTAACTTTAAGCTGGTGTCTAGTCCCAGTGAAGTCAATGGGATGACTCAGTACTTGATGTTAAGTACTTTGCAAGATGGATTTAGGAACATAGATTTAGTCACCCATTTTTTTTAACATGCAACATTAATACTGTAATATTATTAATACTGAACCATCTTTCAATCACAGTTATGAGATTTTTTTTTTCTATGTAAGTACCAGGTGTTTTCTTTTTTTTCTTTTTAATCCTCCAGTATCAGTCTCTTGCTGTTGTAATTATTTGGCTGGGAAACTAGAAAAAGTGCTGGCAGAAATAGGTTAACACATACTTTCCAAGCTTTAGTGTTGAAAGAGAGTTTCTTGGCATTTTACAATACAACTGTACGATTGGCTTCACAGCCTCCAGCAGTGAATCCCACTCTCTGAGGCACCCACAATAAGTCCTAGTATTTCCTGAACTTTTGAGATTTTAGTATCACACTATATGAAAGGGGCTGGGTGCTACCACAGTATGAGGTTGTCATCTAAATAAATATTTCACTGAACTGCCTTTGGCTGCATTTAGAATTAAAATATAAACATTTGACATTCTCCTTGTGTGATGTCACGGGAATGAAATGTGCCCCTTTTGCCTACAATTTTATCTCAGCGGCTGCTCCTGCTGATATGCAAGATACTACTTACTGTACAAACATTTCTCTCTTACGAAACAAAGGTCTGGCCTTCAACAAGCTTGAATTAATTCATAGACACTTTTTTGCAGATCAGGGGAGGGGGTATCTCTTGCTTTCGTAACGAGATGGAGAGATGCAAACATTTTCTAGGCTTACCAAAGATGACTAGCAATCCCATAAATCTCTGAGCACAGATCCATGTTTGATTTCATAAATCCTGCAGATAAGGGTGGCGCTCTTGTCATCAGGATTTGAGATATGTACATCAGCAGGAAGCCTTCAGGCGGCCAGATTTTGGTATGTGTTTAGCTCAACATCTGTTAAATGACTTAGAGATAAACTATCATGTTCTTATAGCCTCTTTAGAATCCAATATTTCTACAACATTTAGCATTCAGTTTAATGGAGTTCAACTCTCCCGGTCTTGTTTATGCTACCTAGCATTCATAAAAAGCTTAAATATTAATCTGGTCTTCCAGCTTTTCTCTAAATGGATATATCTAGATCAGTGCTGTAGGCCTCCAGTGCCTTGCACCTTGTGTAATCATTTGCACCTGTGCAAAGTGGTTGTAAAATACTACCAAAATAGAATTGGTAGCATCTTACAGGCATTCTGCACAAAAGTAAAGTTACTATGCCTGGTGCAAGGCAGTGGCATACCAGGCCCATAATAACTGTAACAAACAGGCCGTGTAACTTGAAAAATGGCTATTGTACTTGCTACTCATAAGCAGAGCCAGTTTTAGAGCTGTTTCCTGCCCATTGCACTTCTTTAGTGGTCAGATTTCTGAGCTGTTCCCTTTTGCATGGGATGAAGACAGCAGAGGAGAGCAGAGGGAACATGCTCATGGGGAGGAGGGGTGTGGCTTGAAGAAAATGGCACTGGATCCCTGTTGATTCTTGCACTTCTGAAAATTTGTAAGGCCAGCAATGCTCAAGGGGTTGTGGGTGGTGATTTTTTTGAAATGAATTTGAATCTTGCCTGAGGAAGGTGTGTGAGATCACCCTCAAGGTAAGTAGCTGCTTTTTTCTGGTTAGGCAACACTGTAAAATAATGTTGGCTAGAATACTGGTAGGTCCCAGTATCTTCTATCAACCTTTTTGTTTTTCATTACATAGCATGCACTTTGGGTTTAATTCTGTTCTCTGTTGCATGGTAAAAATCCCATTGATTTAAGTGGGAATTGCATCTGTGTAACCAAGACCAGATCTGGCCCCTTTCACTACATTTTTGGAGAAGATAAATGTTAAATAAATTTTTAAACCCTGGGGTGAATTAAATAGAGATTCACTAGGTGATATATGCAATATTTCCTCTTGTATAAATAAGGATAGTGATGTGCTGCTAGATTTCTTTCCTCTGGCTTTCTAACTGAAATAATCTGTATTCTCAGGAACAAGGAATAATAATAACATAATTAAGACAAGGCTCTCACTGAATTCATTTTGCCCTTATATCTTCTCTTATGATAAAAGAGTTTGACTTTCCAATATAATAATTTTATTAGTAGGCAAATTTCCTTTCAGTTTCAGCTATCAACTGAACCATTTTTCTTGGCATACTTTTTATTCCTTGGATCAACAATTTATCCTCCCGTCTCTTTTACTTTTAGTGTGTTCTTAAACATCTGTCTGACTGGGACATAATTTAGGTTTAAAACCCACACATAGTACAGCTGAAATATTCTTAACCAAAAGTGGTCACTGAAGCTTAACATTTGGGATCAGAGTGGAGTACAAAACTATATGATATAATACAGTTTTGTGTGTGTACATAATATGTATAAACTCCTTCCCATGTAATAAATCCTTATGATATAGCCAGTGTAATTATGCCAGTGTAAAAGTGGTACAAGTGAGAGGAGAATCAGCCTGAAGATTTTTAAGGAAGCTTTCTTCTTTGAAGCTCATCTTATCTACAACACCCATTGCCGCAGGAGACAAGATACGCTTAAGGCATGTTCTTTCAGAATACTCTTTGGCAATGGTTTTTAACCTGTGGTCCGTGGACCCTTGGGGTTTGCAGACTGTGTCTAAGATTTCCAAAGAGGTCTGCACATCCATTCAAAATTTTTTAGGGGTCTGTACATTAAAAAGGGCTGAAAACAACTGCTTTGTGGAATTTTAACTTCTATTAATTGTCAGTGGAAGCTAAGTATCGAAATTGCTCACGCTGAAAAATGTTCCTTAGGAGTAGGGGAATGGTATAAATTAGAGATGGTTGAAATTATTTTTTGATGAAATTGTTTTCCATTGAAAAATATCAATTGGTAGAACCAATGTTTCACAGAAATGTATAATTTGTTATTAAAATTTCATCAGGAAGGTTTCTCCAGTTATGATGGAGAGAGACCCAGAATAGCCAATAACCTGATGGTTAGGGCACTCAGGTTCAAGTCCCTGCTTTAGATCCCAGGCTATAGATTCAGGCTTTGTTTCTCACACTCTCATGTTGAAGCTATTCCACTTCGCAAAAATAATTAAATACTCATTGGGCCAAAGAGAGAGAGTGAGAGACTGACTCTATAGCCTAGTGTTTAGGGAAGTTGTTCAGATCAGGCAGAGCAGGGACCTGACCCTGAGTTTTCCATATCCCAGGTGAGCACCCTAAATACTAAGCTATTAGCTATTCTGGGGTGGGTGTCATGCTTTTTCATGGGAAATTTCAAAAGCCCTTGGTTTTTTTCTGCATTGGAATGGAAACAAATGTCAAAACCTTAACATTTTTCATGAAACAGAATTGTTGTTTTCCAACCAGCCCTCGCATAAACCTCTCTGCTGATGTTTTGAATCTGCTATGTTTGTCCCCATACTACAGTCACTAATGAGCGGCTGTGCCTGGTATGCCTCTGTGACAGGGCTCTCTCACATTCTTTCCTATGGCTCAGAGAATTAGTTAGAACTGCAACCAGCAACAATGAGAGTCAGAGTAAATGAGGGGATCTCTAACCTATGCCACTAGGGTAGGGCCCTTAATCAATCCATGGAGGATAGCCATGAAGAGGAAGAGCTCCACCGTGCCCCTTCCTAGCCTATGACTTGACCCCTGTGATGGGGGGTGGGCAATTGGCACAGGAGCCATCTCTGACAGGTTCATGCCAGCAGGGAGTTTCAAGGGAATTATTTGCAGCCAGAATCTGGACCATTTTTGATGCCTGAGTAGTGAAAAGGAGCACGATCGCAGCTCAGACTCTGGCCCATCCATTTTTCATTGCGCATTCAGCACATGCATACACAAACTTGCTCGGTGTTTAAATATTTTTAGCCTAGCATAACCAGACTTCTAGTTTGCATGTGCTAATTAACACCCACAATTACTTGTGCTTGTAATTTAGATCAATTAGATGTCTAAGTCCTACATTTGTGCATGCCCAAATGAGGAACATAGATACCTAACTCCAGAATGTACACACTTGCAATCTCAAAAATTGAGACTAGTGTTTGAAAATGTGGCCTAGTCGGGGAGACCGTACATTTCAAGTCTTTCATATCCAGCCTCGTTTTTCAAATGTAGCCCTTATTGTCTTGAATACAGAATACTGTCACTGAATTGAAGATGATTTGCCTCAATAAACAAGAGTTCCTTGCTCATATGTTTTCTTTGATAATAAGAACAGGTGCATTGGTCAGTAAATATGCCATTTCTGAGAACTGAAAGTGAACTCAAGCTGCCAAAATGCAGTGGAAATGCAAGACAGGCAGTCTCTTCACACTAAGGGGGAAGAGAGGCACATTGACCACTCGCTTCCTAACAGGCAATCTACATAGCTCAACTCTTTTGAAAGCAGACCATTTGAGTATCTTGAGATCTCTCTTTCAAGGCTGCTTTTCTGCTCTTGCTCTAATTACGTTTACTTAAGGGGAATAAAAAGACAAAATGAATAGCCCATAACAGGTTTCTGGTTGATAAAATGGATTCAGGGGGTGTTATACTGAACAAATATTACCTTGTGCAATAAACTTTTGCTGACAGCAGGAATCCATATTTTTAGTAGGAAATAAACCAAGATTGTTTAGCCAGATGTATTACAATAAACCTTGCAGTGTGACTAGAGAAGAATGCATGCCTAGTAAAGGAATAAATCTGTAAGAAAAATGTATTTATTGCGGGTTGATATAATGAATTTTTTTATGTGCTGCATCAACTTAAATGTAATGTCTAACTAAAAATGAATGTATTCTGAATTGAAGCTTACAAAAATAAAAACAAAGGAGAGTTGAGGTGTGATTAAAATCTGTGCTGGCAAATTCAGAAATTTACTTTGGCTGGGGGCATGCTCAATATTGGAGAACAGCCAGAGCATAAGAGTGATATTAAAGCCATACAATAAGGCCTAGTGGGGCTAATGTATATTTCTAGAGCAACAGAAAGGGAAGGAACTATTCAGGCAGGAAAGTGCTGCATGATCAGTTCTAATGAAGATTTTTGTTTAAGCTCCTTGATGCATCTACTAGAAATTGTAGATGAGCCCAAGACATTAAGTTCAAAGCTGAAATTTCCAAAGTTTGTGATGGGTTTTCAGATTCTGGGCTTTGCTTCAGGCCCATAACTACTTACCATGCAACTCATCTATAGCAAATACTAAAATTCCGAGTCCAGTTTTTTATAACATAAACGGTATGTTGGGACTGTCACTTTGGAAGCTAAGAGTGAAATTCTCATCCCTGATCTGAAGACATTACGCCTGGTAAAATACCTGGAGTGGCAGAAAGGGACTCTAAAAGTCCCAGTTCCAGCTGGGAAAGAATTCATCTGGCTCAGGAATTGAGAGAGACAGTCACAGGCTGTCCCCAAAAACCCCCTCAAAGACCATAGCCGTGGAGGGTGGGAGGGGGGGACTCTTGGAGGGTAAGGCTACAACATGCAGCATTGTGGAGTCTCTGGGTAGTCTCTCTCCACAGGCAGGCAGGGACAGGCTGGCATGATTTAGACAGCTCCTTGGGGGTGGGTGTCTGTTGCATTAGGGCTGTCCTGGACAGCCCTTTACAATAGGAGGACTCAACGGTGGCTTATAGGTACCTTAGTCCCCCCTGTCCTCCCTCTGCCACACACACTCTGAGTTCTGTGCTGTGCCATTTAAAGAAGCAGCCGAGAATCTCACCTATAGACTTTTTATTTTTTA
The DNA here is from genome assembly GCA_003942145.1 of Platysternon megacephalum. Lineage (NCBI taxonomy): Eukaryota > Metazoa > Chordata > Testudines > Platysternidae > Platysternon > Platysternon megacephalum. The sequence goes on from QXTE01000132.1 coordinate 3,297,847, forward strand.
AATTTGGAAAAGCAACACACATCTTCCATCTCAGGAAAGACTGGCTTTTATTGAGACTTATAAACTGGGACTTGGGCTTCTAAATCCTCCTTCTGACAACATTGTCCAAATAATTGCAAAAACAGACCACTTTTGAAAGCAAACTTAATTTCCTTTTCTATGTGATTTAGAAGAAAACTCTTTAGACAAACAATTTCAGACTATGAAAAAATCTGTCACTTCAGTTTTATATTGCTTAAGGTTATTTAAATGTTGTCTTGCTTTTAGCCTTTTTTACTTGAAGTATTATAGAATTGCTGGAAAACAGTAAAATATCGCAGTTAGTGAGTGATGTATTATTGAGGGAGCATGATATTGCAAAGAACCAATATGGATTTCATGCACAGCTCTGCCACAGATTCAATGCGTGACCAAAGGCAAATCTCATAGACTTTATCATAATGGTCCCTTCTGACCTTAATCTAGTCTGACCTCCTGCACATTGCAGGCCACAGAACCTCACCCACCCACTCCTGTAATTGACCCCTAACCTCTGGCTGAGTTACTGAATTTATCAAATCATGATTTAAAGACTTCAAAATTACAGAGGAGCCACCATTTAAACTTGTTTAAACGTGTAAACGATCCATACCCCATGCTGCAGAGGAAGGTGAAACCCCCCCGAGGGTCTCTGCCAATCTGATCCAGGGGAAAATTCCTTCCTGACCCCAAATAGGTGATCAATTAGACCCTGAGCATGTGGGCAAGACCTGCTAGGCAGACACCAGGAAAAAAAATTATCTGTAGTAACTCGGAGCCATCCCCATCTAATGTCCCGTCACCGGCCATTGGAGATATTTGCTGTTAGCAGTCACCGATGGGCTACATGCAATTGTAGGCAGTATCATCATATCATCCCCTACATAAATTTATCAAGCTCAGTCTTGAAGCCAGTTATATTTTTTGCCCCCACTGCTCCCCTTCAAAGGCTGTTCCAGAACTTCACTCCTCTGCTAGTTAGAAACCTTCATCTAATTTCAAACCTAAAGTTGTTGATAGGCAGTTCATTTGTTCTTGTGTCCACATTGGCAATTAACTTAAAAACTCCTCTCCCTCCCTAGTATTTATCCCTCTGATTTATCTCCCCTCAGGACGCAAAGCTCCTTCAATCTCCTCTCATAAGGTAGGTTTTCCATTCCTAGGATCATCCTAGTAACCCTTCTCTGCTCCTGTTCCAGTTTGAATTCATCTTTCTTAAACATTGGAGACCAGAATTGCACACAACATTAGAGATGAAGTCTCATCAGTGCCATGTATAATGATACTAACACTTCCCTGTCTCTACAGGAAATACCTCGTCTGATGCATCCTAGGATTGCATCAGCCTTTTTTTCACAGCTGCATCACATTGGTGGCTCATAGGCATCCTGTGATCAACCAACGTACCCAGGTCTTTCTCCTCCTCTGTGACTTCCTACTGACATGTCCCAAGCTTATAGCAAAAATTCTTGTTGTTAGTCCCTAAATGCATGATCTTGCACTTTGCACTATTAAATTTCAGTCAATTTCTAATACTTCAAGATACAAAAACAATTTCTAATACTTTGCAAGGTTATCTGGACCATATTGTATGATATTCTGGACGTCCTCTGTATTGGCAATACCTCCTTTGTGTCGTCCACAAATTTTATTAGCACATTCTCACTTTTTGTGCGAAGCTCAGTAATAAAAATAAAAATAAGGTTGGTCCCAAGACTGATCCCTGAGAAACTCCACTAGTAACCTCCCTCCGGCCTGCCTGTTCACCTTTCAGTATGACCCATTGTAGTCTCCCCTTTAACCAGTTCCTTATCCACCTTTCAAGTTTCATATTAATCCCTAGCTTCTTGATTTTAATAATTTCCTATGTGGAACTGTATCAAATGCCTTACTGAGATCCAGGTAAATCAGATCTACTGCATTTATTTTGTCTAGAAAATCAATCATCTTCTCAAAGAAGGAGCTCAGACTGGTCTGGGATGATCTATCTTTTGTAAAATCATGTTGTATTTTATCCCAATTACCATTTACCTCTATGTCCTTAACTACTTTCTCTTTCAAAATTAGTTTCAAAACCTTGCATACAATTGACATCAAACTGATAGGACTGTGGTTTCCCGGATCACTTTTTTCCCCTTTCTTAAAAATAGGAACTTGTGACGTTGCACTCCATATGATTTTATGAAAATATGCTAATGAGTGTGAATATAATGTAACTGGAATATGCTTCATGCAAAAGGTCTCTTGAAAGGTATCATTACAAAGCTTATACTCTACTGAGTGTGTTCATCCTATTTGTATAAATGTATCTGAAACTAGAAATATGAAATATAACTCTGAGGTCCTATTGTAATTATGCAAAGTGTGGGCCACTAATGGTGGTTTGGAATCTTGATGGCTCCTATTAACCAGGACAATTGACTGTAGATGCCTCTGTTTACTGGCAAGCCTTCCTGTGAGTCAGGCCGAGAATGGAGGCTTGGGGGTCTCACAGGACATGTGACCATGTCACCTGGTATTGGAATCCATCTTAAACCTGGTGCTTTTCCATTTGGAAGGAGGGGTGGGGACCCAGAGAGACAAAAGATTCCCGCCTTGTGCCAAAGCTATATAAGGGGGTGGAACAGAACAAAAGAGGGCGGCAGTCATGAGAAATCCCCTAGCTACCACCTGAGCTGGAACAAGGGCTGTATCAGGGGAAAGGATTGGGGCCCAGACTATAAAGGAGTCTAGTCTGTGAAAGAAGCTTATTGGAACATCTCTGAGGGTGAGATTTATCTGTAATCAGTTTCTTAATGTATTAGGCTTAGACTTGCGTGCTTTTTTGTTTTATTTTGCTTGGTAACTTACTTTGTTCTGTCTGTTATTACTTGGAACCACTTAAATCCTACTTTTTATACTTAATAAAATCCCTTTTTGCTTGTTATTGAACCCAGAGTTAGTGACTAACACCTGGGGGAGCAAACAGCGGTGCATCTCTCTCTATCAGTGTTATAGAGGACGGACAATTTATGAGTTTACCCCGTATAAGCTTTATGCAGAGTAAAATGGATTTATTTGGGGTTTGGATCCCATTTGGAACTGGGTATCTGGGTGCTAGAGACAGGAGCACTTCTTAAGCTGTTTTCAGTTAAGTCTGCAGCTTTTGGGGGATGTGGTTCAGACCTGGGTCTATGTTTGCAGCAGGTTAGCGTGTCTGGCTCAACAAGATAGGGTACTGAAGTCCCAAGATGGCAGGGAAAATGGGCTCAGAGGCAGTCTCAGCACATCAGGTGGCAGTCCCAAGGGGGTTTCTGTGACTGAACCTGTCACAGAACTATATTAGCAATTCTCCAGTCATAGGTTATGACCCCTGAATTTACAGATTCATTAAAAATCCTTGCTATTGGGATTTCAATTTCATGTGAAAGTTCCTTTAATATTCTTGGATGGAGATTATCTCTCCCCTTCCCCCCAAGTTAGTCCCGTTAAAATGTTTGAGTTTGACTTCCACTTTGGATGTGGTAATTTCTACCTCCATATCCTCATTCCCATTAGTCACCCTGCTACTACCTCTCAGCTCTTTATTAGCCTTATTAAAACCTGAGGCAAAGTATTTGTTTAGATGTTTAGCCATGCCTAGATTATTCTTTAATGTCCACCCCATCCTTAGTGGTCCCACTTCTTTCCTTGTTATTTTATTTATACAGCGATAGCTCCTTTTACTATTAGTTTTAATTCCCTTTGCAAGGGCACTTCTCTGTGCATCAGGTTCCCCAGCTGTAACACAGCGTTAATAATACTTACCTATTCCACAAGGATGATGTGAGGCTTAATTATATAAATATTACATAAGAACATAAGGTCAGTCATACTGGGTCAGACCAATGGTCCAGCTAGCCCAGTATCCTGTGTTCCAACAGTGGCCAGTGCTAGACACTTCAAAGGGAATGAATTGACCAGGGCAATTTACGAAGTGATCCATCCCCCTGTCATCCAGGCCCAGCTTCTAGCAGTCAGAGGATTAGGGACACCCAGAGCATGAGGTTGCCCTTTAGTTTTTAAGTAAATCTAATATTGAAATCTACCAAGGAAACAAATATTAGCTAAAAGTCTGATGTTAGTTCCCAATGTATAATGAAGAAGTGTTTTATTGAAGAGGTTAGTTTTAAAAGCTCCTGGAAATGAAAGGAAGTGGGGTTTCCTCAGGAGGTGAACAGAAGGTCAGTTTGCCATTCACTTGTATTGAAGCCATTTGTAGGAAGTAGGACATGGGGTCATGAAAATCCAAAAAACAGCCAGTCAAACTGGAACAAACAGAAGAATTGAGATCAGTACCCAGTGGTGGTTATCCAAGTTCTGGATATGTTATATGCAGACATTTTTAATGAAGAGTAGTATAACCAACTCTCTTCATTTTTACTGTCATTTGGCATAAGTGTTAATATGCTGTCACTTTATTAAGGAAATATTCTCCTTGCTGTTCATTCTAAAAATAGCTATATTGCTTTAAAGTTTGTGAATTTTATTCAAATTTTGAACATGACAGGAACAATGAAAAGTTTAAAAGAAATACTGGAGAGTGTTTCAGGCTCCAAATTATAGACTGTTCACAATGAACAGTGTGTTAATTTCCTTTATTATTTTGGCAGATATTGTTTTAAGGCCAGAAAGGGCCACTATGATCAACTAGTCTGATCTCCTGTATAAAACAGACCATAGAATTTAAAATAATAAACTTCCCCTGTGAAGAAGGGGATTCTCAAAGGGACCAAGGGGAGTTATGTATTCAATTTAGCCTAATTTTCATTCTATTAATACTATTACTACTGTAATCTGCTCATATCATTACAGTTTACAATATCTTACTTCATGGTCTAGACACATTTGCAAATACCTCAGAAAAAACGCTGGGCCAAGTTTGTGATCTGATTAAATGGAAAGAGCCTCTTTTCTTTCCATTCACTCTGTTCCATTCTGGCTCCTGAGTGCTAAATGCAGGAGGGTCAGACGGGTAGAATGATCAGGGCAAGTCTTTTGAGCTATTCAGCTATACTCTGTATTTAATGGAACATGCCATAGTGAAATGGAACAAACCCCTTAGGCAAAAAGCTACAGGTATATTGAATGCCAAAGTAACCCAGTTACCTTTTGGTCAAGCCCAATTATATTGACACCTACGAAAATAAGGACAAGATTATTAAACTAGTTTTGACAGCTTTAGAACTGATTGAAATGTTATCAGGAAGGTTTTATGTCTATTTTAGGCCTACAGCAGGAATGACCTAGTTAGCAGGAATGCCCAAGTTAACAATATTAGCACTTCAGATTTGTGTAAGGGGAACAACCAGATCCCCATAATTAATCTCATTAAACCGTTGACAGCCTTCACTGTAACTTCCAGGATTTTTCAGCTTTGTTGCTATGCCAATGGAATTACATGAGGGAGGTTCATGCAAATGTCTGATACCATGTGAATCAGGTTTTCCTTTGGCATGTCAAGAATGCAGTAGATTGCTCTAACAATTTTCTGTTTCAACTGCTCTGTGCTTGCAGAGAACTTCTCCAACATCTAGCTGCTATTTTTAAGCAGCTACAAGAAACTGATTTATCTGTCAGTACAGGAGAATGTGCTTTGCAAAGCAGTAAGTTACGTATCTGGGTCACATAATGTATGGTGTTAGGAAAGTGTGTGTAACTCAGTCAGAAATTGGACAGAAAGCTATCAACATTTTTTTAAAAATCCTCACACAGTGGGATAGAAATGTTCTTGGGTCTAGAAATTACTGTACATTAAGCTCTCTTTGCCATTTATTAGATAGTTAAATATTATGGCTATGTCTCCCATGACANCACAACCTTCTTTTTAACAATACTAGCCTGTGGGCACAATCTCAGCTTTCATTTAAAATGAAAATAAGTTTCTAACCTGTTTCATCACAGAGATGTTGTAAACTAGTCACTGGGATGAAAGAGAACAGTAAACTTGTCTGTGCTTCTGCTGCAGGAATATGAGATAGGGACGCCTGAGAATTCCCTTCCTTCTCCTCCACTTCACACACACAATTTTAATGTAAAATGAGTTAGTTAAGTTTGGACTGTACCCCAAATAATTATCTTGCTATCCCTCCCCAGAGTCCTTAGGCTAGCCCTGTGCATAGGGGTATGACAATAGAGGACAGGAGTCATTTATATTTGGCAGGGAGAAATACAGTATATTAGTCTCTGACAAGCCTGCCTGAAAATAGTAACACTGGCTCTAATTGTTAATTGTTCAACCCTTTCTGAAGCTGGGACTGAGCAGGCTTGTAACAGAGTGCCTTGCCCATGGGTTGGAGAATCTGGGGCTAAGCCAGCCCTGATTACAAGATGAGAACTACCAGAGAGGAATGAGGCCAGGTGATTCTAATATAAAAGGCAGCAGGAAATTGTAGGGAGGGAGTGTGGCTGAGAGAGAGTATAGCTGAGATTGCCAGAGGCAGGAGACCCTGTAGTAAGCTGGGGAAGCTCAAGAAATGGGAGACTATGTGGATCTGGGGCAGGTGGAAGGGGCAGTTATGGGAAAGAAGTTTGGTTCCTGGAAAGCCCTGGCCAGATAAAGCCTGTGAGTGGGAGTTAAAGAAGGGAAGATGAGCTGAAAAACTTTGTGTTTGTTTGGATTTCTGTTTTTTGGTGAACTCTTTTGACAGGAAGAGGAAAAGTGCTGAAGAGTGAATTAAAGGATTGAACTCAGAAGGTCATTGGAGACTGAGTTCTTGAAGTATCTTGAACAAAGGTCACAGAGGCAACCCTAACCACTGGGGGCACTCAGGCTGCAGTAAGCAGCCACCATGCTCTAAGGGTGCTGCTTACTCTGGCAGCTGCCACCCTGCTGGTATATCAGCTGTTGCTGTCATAACTTCTGGTAGGGGAATGCCATTGCTGAATCCCCCACCAGCACCTCTGATTTCTCATAGGAGATACAAAGTCCTCACTTCCTCACTCCCCCTACCCCTCCCCCCGCTACCATCACAGGCCACAAAAGCAGTGCATGAGGACAGGAGGCAGGGCAATCTGTTGCTACATTGAGTGGAAGTATTGCAGCTCACCTCTCCCTCCCCTGCCATCAGTGTCCCCTGCCTGGAATTTGAAGAACCTATACTGGGAGGGAACCTAACTGCTGATCCTTTTCTCCTACGTGTCAATGAAATCCTGCTCTTTTGACATCCAGGGGTTGCCTGCTCCCCTAGTTTACTCCTGTCCCTACCAACAAGATGAGACCTCCTTATCCATCTATCCCCCAATCCCTCACCTGGTCTTTCCATGCTAGCCAGGGTCTGGGACCACCCACCCAAACAAGAACAAAAAGGATCCATCCCCCAACTGGCCCTCCAGCTCAACACTTAAAGGGACCTGCATCCCATCCAGTCAATCATCCACAGCCAGATGCCACAAGAAGTTTACTTGCTCCTGTCAGTACAGACCCTAGGACATGCAGCTACCAGGTAGGGAACCATCTAGAAAACCTACTGTGACATTGTACTGGGGAGGAGAAAGTATGGGGGATTGAAATATGCTTGTCAAGGGATGAGTGGTGGAAGGATATGTGGCTGTGTGTGTGTGCACGGTGGGGAGAAGAGTATGGAGTTGATGGATTTTTTTTATTATTATTTTTTTTGAACAGTGAAAAGTATATTATCCAGGGTTATCACATGTATCATCCAATGAGGGAGACCCATTTCAAATTAATATTTTTAAGCACATCTCTTCCCTAAACCAAATTCTTCCCTCATGTGTGTGACTCTATTAAAGCCCACACGTCAGAGTTTGGCCTCAAGCGCTCGGGATCAGGGCCCAGGTCATCAGAGGTATTTATGCTCCTAACTTCCGTATGGAAACTAAAAATGGTGATCATTCAATGTAACTGTCAAAAAATGTATGTGCATTGTGTGTATTGTTTTGTTGTTTTTTTAAAACCCATGATATTCTTGTAAGACATCTCTCCTGGGATTACCAATATATATTTTCAACTTTAATAGCAAAGATGCTCTTACTTAGGAATATCTGTTAATAACGTTTGCTCTGTGATGGGTTTATTTGAACATTATAATACCCCTTTTGGATGATTCAGTGAATAAATGTTCATGAAAGCCATACCCAATACTTTAATTATTAACTCACCACATTGTCCTAAACTAGCCAAAGGCACAAGTCCTCATGGAAGTCACTGGAGGAGGTTTTATGCCAAGCCCTTTTGAGACACAAACCCTAAATCCAATCCCAGCTCCCAAGCTAAAATCAGGAACTAATTAATAACAAAATACTAAAAACAACTCATTTTCAAAGAAGTAAAATGTCTTGTCCAGTTTGCCTCAAACATCCCTTCAATTTTTGTACTCTGGGATTTCAAATGATGAAGTTAGCTTCAGATTTAAGTATCAGATTATTACATGCTAACAGTGATGGAAAGATACTATCTGGGAATTTCTATTGATCATTCATGAATCATTCCTTATCGTAAAACTGTGGTAAAGACTATTCATTCTGTGAGGAAAATTTTTGCTCACTTGCAGTTTTTCATAGGCTCATGTAGAGACAAAATAGTTCCTGTTAATACACTGAATGCTTCCTCTCACTTTCTGATCATTTGTGGGGTGCAAATTCTTGTCATTGCCTAACTTGACTTAATGGTCCCTATGTCATAATATTACCAAAATATTAGTAAACTCTACAGGTGGTGAAATACAAGTCAGTCTGGAATCCATCTCCAAGTCTGGATTGAAGAGCACTGGGGTGGTATAGTGCTCTCCTAATTGTCTTCTGATAGTGGTTTGACACAAAATGCTCAGATACAAAGGTTGTCTCCATGAAAATGCGACATCACTCCCAAGCCGTGCTCCAAGAGGTGCTAAAGTACTCTAACAAAATTAGTTCCTGAACTCGAGTAATATGCTCCTAGGAAGCATTGCAGGGTAGTAGATCCACTTGAGTTAAGTGCTTCTATGATAGAATTATTATGAGCTACTGTAGCTCCAGTTCCGTGTTCCTTGGTGTAATTACATGACTTAGGAAACTTGGTGAAGTGATGTTGAATTTACAATTTTCATTCTGCTTCGTTTTCATTTCATGAAGTCTAGTGTGTATAGCTCTCAAGTTGAAATTATGTTCCTTTTGTGAATGGCCATAGATAATTTTTATCATATAAATAGAGCTTTACACATTTAAAGATCTACAAGTAGGAGCACAACTCCTCTAGTAGCTTTAAAATAGTAGGCTGAATGGAAATGTCCATCCACATACTTTTAATTTCAAATGACATTTTAGGCCCCTTTTCCCACAAAGTCTACACTTGCCAAATCCTACTTGTATGGAATCCTAATGGAAGATGAGACTTGGAAAGTGACTGACCAAACCTCCTTATATAGTGCATTGTAGAAGTTTGCCTTGCTCTTAACTTTTTTTTCTTGTTTATCCCATTGGATAGAAGAGCTACTGAAAAAATCATGAAACTGTGTGGATCCTTTTAAAAATAGACTTCATAGAAGTCAAGGAAGATGAGTGGCAGCTGTTATTAGCAGAAAGAAAGGATTGTGCTGAGAGTACACTTATAAAGTTTGCAGACGATACCAAGCTGGGAGTCGTTGCAAGTGCTTTGGAGGATAGGATTAAAATTCAAAATGATCTGGACAAACTGGAGAAATGGTCTAAAGTAAATAGATGAAATTTTAATAAGGACAAATGCAAAGTACTCCACTGAGGAAGGAACAGTTGGTTGCACACATACAAAATGGGAAATGACTGCCTAGGAAGCAGTACTGCGGAAAGGGACCTGGGGGTCATAGTGGATCACAAGCTAAATATGAGTCAACAGTGTAACACTGCTGTCCTCTCCCCCAAAAAAAGCATTCTGGGATGTATTAGCAGGAGTGTTGTAAGCAAGACACGAGAAGTAATTCTGCTCTACTCTGTGCTGATTAGGCCTTAACTGGAGTATTGTGTCCAGTTCTGAGCACCACATTTCAGGAAAGATGTGGACAAATAGGATAAAGTCCAGAGAGGAGCAACAACAATGATTAAAGGTCTAGAAAACTGAAAAAAATGGGTTTGTTTAGTCTGGAAAAGAGAAGACTGAGAGAGGGGCCATGATAATGGTTTTCAAGTACATAAAAGGTGGTTACAAGGAGGAGGGAGAAAAATTGTTCTCTTTAACCTCTGAGAATAGGACAAGAAGCAATGGGCTTAAATTGCAACAAGGGCGGTTTAGTTAGGAAGTTTTTCTTGATGTCCAAACTGTCAGGGTGGTTAAGTACTGGAATAAGTTGCCTAGGGAGGTTGCGGAATCTCCATCATTGGAGATTTTTAAGAGCAGTTTAGACCAATACCTGTCAGGAATGGTCTAGATAATACTTAGTCCTGCCATGAGTGCAGGGGACTGGCCTAGCTGGCTTCTCAAGGTCCCTTCCAGTCCTACATTTCTATGAGGTTAATTCCATCATCTAATTTTCAAGTTATGGCTAGAGCACATAAGAAGGATGGTCATGTGGTATGCAGTAGACCTCAGAAATGTAGGTATGTCTATAGTGTTGACCAAAATGTCCACTCTGCATTATTATTATTATACTGGGTACAGTGTGCCTGTTGACTTTTGCTTTCTGCTCCAGTGCATGGCTGCTTTTCAGTGGTGGTATGAGTGTAGTTTGTGAAGCACACTGGGGTATTTCAGATTGAAGGTTTCCATATACATGTACATCATCTATTATTTACTACCTCTTGAAGCAGTTTTATAGTGGTTGCCATTATAGAACAGCGTTTTTTCTTTAAAACTGCCCTATACTTAGAGGATATCATTGTTTACCAAATGCTCATTCTTTAATGGCAACCACTATCCTTAAAAACCAGCCATTGCATCACAGAAACAAATGTTACCTCAGTATTTGCAGGATTCACTACTTAAAGTATAAGAAACCATAGGGGGCAATGCAATTACTGAAGTAACCTAGTGTATTTAGGACAAAATTCCTAAGTTTTAAGGGTGTTCTGGTTGGAATTTAGCATGAGTACGTCTGGAGGTCCCTAGGCTAAATGGCACTGTTAGATCTGTGGCTGAGGCACTGGAAAGGTTTAGGGCCTGATTATCTGAGGTGCTGAGCACCTACAGCTCCCATTGACTTAATTAGATCTGTGAGGACTCAGCATCTCTGGAAGTTAGGCCATTAGCTGTTTTTATATAGCCTGTTCTACTTGAGGTGCAATCTGGTCGCATAATCAAAGTAAGATTTGGTTCTACCAATGATCTCTCATGTATCCTAGGGACTTCTATTTTCTCAACCAGCTGAAGTCTGGTCAGTTGAGCTGCAGTCACTGAATGGACAAATGATGATTAAACCTCTCAAGATAGGTATGTGTATTTCTATGAGCCCTGCCTACATCTTTCCCTACTGCTCAATTTGGTAATGTTCCGAGCCCATGCAAGCAAAAGAACAACTATGAAACAGTAAGCAGGGATCTTTATGCACAAATTATGCACTTTATGCACAAATTAGCAAGGAAAGGGTTAACCTGCCTTGAGGAAGTGAGGAACTTGCAGGACTGCTAAGGGTGATAGGGAGAGCTCTGCAGCTGGGTCCCATTCAAACATAGGACATGGAGCAGGCAATGCTGGGCTGACTGGCTATTGGGAAGAGGCAGAATCATTCTTCCTTCTGCCTGGGGGAGAATAGGGAGGTTTATAAGGGCACTGAAACTAAGGGCTTGACCATAGCCACTATGGAATAAGATCTGCTGAACATTTATCCACCCACCCTGGAGAAACTGGGCTGTATCAGGATGGAGTGAATTAAAATGGTCTTGTCACTTTTGAATTAGTCTGGAAAACACTGTTGTTTCTCCTCCCTCACCTCCATCCCATGAAATAGTAGATTCGAATAGACTTAATATCACACCACTATGCACTGGATTGGCCTAAGATTTTTGGAGGGTGTTAGTGATCTGCTTTTTCCCCCCCATGTATACCCTAATTATAGCTGACTTATTTTACACTAAACTTATGTATCAATCTTCAGGCTTTTCACCACACTCCAGCTACAAAAGTGGATCCCAGAGTATTGTTCCTTACAGCGCTAGTGAATGACTCACATTAATATTTGTTTTCAAGCTAACATTGCAAGGAAAAGTGCTAAAAAATGCTATTGTAAAATGAAAGCTGAGATGCTCCCAAATCAGTGGGCTGCCTAGGACCCATGTGTTTGGCTTGGACTTCATCTGGCTGCTCATTACATAATGGAGATGTGGATACATCTGAAGCATCCCTTGCAGCAAATAAATTTTCCAATATTAATTTCTGTTCCCTGGGTGGCATAGCAGAGCTTCTAGGTGTGACAAGAAATATAGGCATGTTAATGGGGCACTTCAGTGTGAATGGTTCCTTTGAACATATGTTAACTATTTATGCTAAACAATCTGTTCTAATCTTATATTTGGCTGAGACGCTGAGTACTTTCCCCCGACCTAAAGAAGAGCTCGGTGGAGCTCAAAAGCTTGTCTCTCTCACCAACAGAAGTTGGTCCAATGAAAGCTATTACCTCACCCACCTAGGCCATGTCTATGCTAGCGAGCTTACAGAGGCACAGCTGTAGTGATGCAGCTGCACCACTGTCAGATCTCTCATGTAGTCACTCTGTGCCAACGGGAGAGAGCGGTCCCGTCAACATAATTAAACCACCCCCAACGAGTGGTGTCAGCAGGGGAAGCTCCACCATCGACATAGCGCTGTGCACACTACCACTTACACCAGCACAACTGATGTTGCTCAGAGGGTGGAATATACACATCCATGAGCACTGTACATTTTGCCGACATAAGTGGTAATGTAGACATGGCCTTAGTCTCTCTAAGAAATGTGAAGGGTGGCACCACCTACCTTGAACTCCATGCTTGCAAAGTGTACAGGTTATGGTGCGGATGAAAGAAAATGGGAGAGATAAGTCATCTTGCATAGATGCTACTTAATGGTAGCAGCACTTTGGGTCACTACATAAAAACACTGATTCAAATCGAGCCAGAAAGAGACTTGATTTAAAGGTTTAATCTTGTAGAGTCAGCACCTTTTGAACAGATCCACGTCCATGGTACCTCCTCCAAAGGATCAGCGCTGGAGTTAGTAAACACAAAAAAGTTACAGGTCTGAGTGGACTTAAAAGTTATATGAATGAAACCTCCTATCCTTAATATTACAAGCTGCCACTGCTGTATTTATATAACTATAGTGGGTTCTTGTTGGGACATACATAGGCATGATTTCGACCTCTGACGCATGTAGGAAGAAAAGAGAAATAAGGGGTAAAGTCAGTGACAGCCCTGTTTATAACTTAATCTTTTTATAGGTCCAGGTTCTCAAGTGCTCAGTGCTGCCAAGTGGAGCTAGCTGCCAGGGTGGCCAGAGTTCTGAAAGTGCTCAGCATCCAATATCCTGAGCTAATTTGAAAATCTGGCCACTCATTTAGGGCCTAAGGCAGATCTGACCAATCTGAAAATCTGTCCTTTAGTGCTGTAAATGTTTGCAGTATTTTAAGAGTATGTCTACACTTACAGCAGTGTATAGACACTGCACAGCCAACTAGCATGGGTATAAAGAGCAGTGTAGTTAGCCACACCTTAGGCGATTACAATAGGGTGGCCTCCACAGCTCTCTCTGCACTCAAGCAGTGTCTTCCAGGTCTACGTGCTATTTTTAGCAGTGTCCCATTGCCAGGGCCTTTTCCCACTGCAGAGAAGGTTCCTGAAGTGCTAAAAGGCCCAAGCAGTAGGGAAAGGTTTTGGCAGTGAAAAGGCTCTGGGCACAGGGGAGCTGCTGGAGATTTTCCCTGCTGCCTCCTCCCTGCTGGAACTTTCATTGCAGCATATCGCTGCACATCTTGGTGATGGGGATGCAGCCTGCCTATTGCTGCGTCTTATGGCTACATGGACCCTACCCGCCAGAGGCTTGCCATCTTTTTAATTTCTGAAAACCCGACACTACAGCAGGACTGCTGGAACCTTCCCCTGCTCCAACTCTTCACCCTGAGACCCCAGCCCCTGCTTGCTCCTCTCTTCCCCCTCCCCTGTCACTTGCTGCTCTCCTCCCTCCCTCTTCCTCATTGCTCTTTGCTTCTCCACCTCCCCCAGCTGGGCTCCCTCTGCTCCGGGGCTGGGATGGGAGCTGCGCCCCTGACATGGAACCTGCCTGCCCGCCCATGAGATGCAGGTAGGAGGCAGCCCCAGCTGAGCAAGGCCTGGTGTGGGTTGATGACCTGGCGCACCCCTCCATCTCCTCTTCACCCCCCTGCCTGAGGTAACTGGATTTTTGCTGTCCAGTCAGTACATCTTTCCGGTTGAAAACTGCACATCTGTCAATCCTTCCCGCCGCCCAAAGGGTAAACAGGGTTTAAAGCTAGATCCTGCCCCAAAGTGCCCACAACCAAAATAGAGAGAGACATGTATTTATAAGAGGCTGATCTAGTAGCCTTGCTGCAAGTATTAAATGCATTACAAACAAACTGAAAACAAAACAATATCAGTATGCTGAAGTTGTTGCAATACACGAGAAGCCCACAGTAATGGTTCATGAAGTAATCTGCCTCTCCAGTGGATTCAAGGGGCAGCAGCATGTGTTAAAAATTATGATCCAGATCCAGCTGTACGCAGATGTGGTAAGTATCAGAGGGGTAGCCGTGTTAGTCTGGATCTGTAAAAAGCGACAGAGTCCTGTGGCACCTTATAGACTAACAGATGTATTGGAGCATAAGCTTTCGTGGGTGAATACTCACTTTGTCAGATGCATGTAGTGGAAATTTCCAGAGGCAGGTATAAATATGCAGGCAAGAATCAGTCTAGAGATAACGAGGTGAGTTCAATCAGGGAGGATGAGGCCTTCTGCTAGCAGTTGAGGTGTGAACACCAAGGGAGGAGAAACTGCTTTTGTAGTTGGCTAGCCATTCACAGTCTTTATTTAATCCTGAGCTGATGGTGTCAAATTTGCAAATGAACTGAAGCTCAGCAGTTTCTCTTTGGCTTCTGGTCCTGAGACACGGCTACCCCTCTGATACTTGACACCATGCAAGGCACTGCATTTAGCCGTATGGTGTGGAAATCCATCAACCTCATGAAGAAACTTGCATGAGTACAGAAAGATATCATCTTCCTTTCCAAATGCAAATGGATGGACATCATTCCAAATGGACTGGATGTGAAAAATCCATTGCTATCTACATACTGCACAGACCACAGTGAGAGATTATGCCGTACACTATCAACGAAACTAAGGAACCACCTGATCAGCATCCTATACAGCAAACAGGAAAACATCAAAAAAGAGCTCTCCGACCTTGAGACTTTCATAAATAACCAACCTTCCACACAAACGGACTTTACTAAAATAAGACAGGAGATCTACATTACACACATCACCTCTCTACAAAGGAAAAAGGACCGTAAGCTGTCTAAAATCCTACCTGCCACATGGGGCCACAACAGTGGTACCCCTAACTCACCTAACAATATCGTCAATTTATCCAGCTGCACACTCAACCCGGCAGAAGAGTCTGTCCTTTCTCGGGGACTCTCTTTTTGCCCCACCACCCCCACAAACATGATACAGTTCTGCGGTGATCTGGAAGCCTCCTTTCGCCGTCTCCGACTCAAAGAATACTTTTAAGATAACACTGAACAGTGCACCGATACACAGATACCCTCCCACCAACAGCACAAGAAGAATTCCACATGGACTCCTCCTGAGGGTTGAAATGACAGTCTGGACCTATGCATAGAATGCTTCCGCCGACGTGCACAGGCAGAAATTGTGGAAAAACAACATCACTTGCCTCATAACCTAAGTCATGCAGAATGCAATGCCATCCACAGCCTCAGAAACAACCCTGACATTATAATCAAATACGCTGATAAAGGAGGTGCTGTTGTCGTCATGAACAGGTCTGACTACCAAAAGGAGGCTACCAGACAACTCTCCAACACCGAATTCTACAGACCACTTTCCTCAGATCCCACTGAGGAATACACTAAGAAACTGCACCATCTACTCAGGACACTCCCTACACTAACACAGGAACAAATCAACATACCCTTAGAGCCCCGACTGGGGTTATTCTATCTACTATCCAAGATCCACAAACCTGGAAATCCTGGACACCCTATCATCTCTGGAATTGGCGCACTCACTGAAGGACTGTCCGGATATGTGGACTCTACTCAGACCCTACGCCACCAGCACTCCCAGCTATCTCTGTGACACCACTGATTTCCTGAGAAAACTACAAGGCAGTGGTGATCTTCCAGAAAACACCATCCTAGCCACCATCGATGTGGAGGCTCTCTACACAAACATCCCACACACAGATGGAATACAAGCTGTCAGGAACAGTATCCCTGATGATGCCACAGCACAACTGGTTGCTGAGCTCTGTGGCTTTATCCTCACGCACAATTATTTCAAATTTGGTGACAATATATACCTCCAGACCAGTGGCACCACTATGGGCACCCGCATGGCCCCACAATATGCCAACATTTTTACGGCTGACCTGGAACAATGCTTCCTCAGCTCTCATCCACTCAAGCCCCTTCTCTACCTACGCTACATTGATGACATTTTCATCATCTGGACCCATGGGAAAGAGACTCTGGACGAATTCCATCACGATTTCAACAGCTTCTACCCCACCATCAACCTCAGCCTGGACCAATCTACACGGGAGGTCCACTTCCTAGACACCATGGTATAAATAAGTGACGGCCACGTTAACACCACCCTATACTGAAAACCCACCAACCACTATGCCTACCTTCACGCCTCCAGCTTCCATCCCGGACACAATCCATCATCTACAGCCAAGCGCTGAGGTACAAACACATTTGCTCCAACCCCTCAGACAGAGACCAACACCTACAAGATCTTCACCAAGCATTCTCAAAACTACGATACCCACACGAGGAAATAAGGAAACAAATCAACAGAGCCAGAAGTGTACCCAGAAGCCTCCTGCTGCAAGACAAGCCCAGGAAAGAAACCAACAGAACTCCACTGGCCATCACCTATAGTCCTCAGCTAAAACCTCTCCAACGCATCATCAATGATCTACAACCCATCCTGGACAACGATCCCTCGCTTTCACAGGCCTTGGGAGGCAGGCCAGTCCTTGCCCACAGACAACCTGCCAACCTTAAGCATATTCTCACCAGCAACCATACACTGCACCATAGCAACTCTAACTCAGGAACCAATCCATGCCAACTCTGCCCACATATCTACACCAGCGACACCATCACAGGACCTAACCAGATCAGCCACGAAATCACCGGTTCATTCACCTGCACGTCCTCCCTGATTGAACTCACCTCGTTATCTCTAGACTGATTCTTGCCTGCATATTTATACCTGCCTTTGGAAACTTCCACTACATGCATCTGACGAAGTGGGTATTCACCCACGAAAGCTCATGCTCAAAAATGTCTGTTAGTCTATAAGGTGCCACAGGACTCTTTGTCGCTTTTTGCAGTTGTGGTAGGAAGTTTGAGAATATCTGAGAGTGGGAGATATTTAGCAGGGATGAGAAACAGAACTGAGATGATTCCTGGCTGAATTGTCCAGTGCAGTCCTATTGCACTCTTTTTACAGTGGGGAGGCCAGTATCTTCTTTAGGGTCCCTTTGCTTGTCTCTTATTTAAATTCAAAGTGCTCTCATTTGACTTATACCAAGTGGTGCACACTGCAAATAGGCAGTTCTTAGAATTAATTTCAAGCAAAGACACTTCCTAATTCCACGAGGAAATAGGCAAGGGAGCCTTTAGAGATACAAATTTAATAAAGCAATGAAAGAAATGTGCACTTTGAAAGTAAAAAGAACAGGAGTACTTGTGGCACCTTAGAGACTAACAAATTTATTTGAGCATACATTTTTTTTTCTCTCTCTTGCTGATGATAGCTCATCTCAATTGATTGGCCTCTTACAGTTGGTATGGCTACTTCCACCTTTTCATGTTCTCTGTATGTATAAATATCTTCTTTCTGTGTGTTCCATTCTATGCATCCGATGAAGTGGGTTTTAGCCCACAAAAACTTATGCTCAAATAAATTTGTTAGTCTCTAAGGTGCCACAAGTACTCCTGTTCTTTTTGCGGATACAGACTAACGTGGCGGCTACTCTGAAACCTGTCACTTTGAAAGTAGTTTTACTTTTGTTAGGCAAGAAAAATAGCTATTTGCTCCCTTTCTTCTGCAGTTGCTGAGGCACTGGGATATTTCAAATGCTTTCTATAGGCCACTCCTTAGAGTAATCCTATTTTTCAATTAATATTCATCTGTGAAGGAGAGGGGAGAGAAGAAGTGAAGCT
This sequence comes from Platysternon megacephalum, assembly GCA_003942145.1. Classification (NCBI taxonomy): domain Eukaryota; kingdom Metazoa; phylum Chordata; order Testudines; family Platysternidae; genus Platysternon; species Platysternon megacephalum. The sequence goes on from QXTE01000132.1 coordinate 3,316,207, forward strand.
TACGATAGTATGTCCTTTGTGATTGGAGGGGTGTCTTGATGCCTTTATTAATAAATGCTTATTACCGTGGTGGTAAGGATCAACCAAGAATGGGGGCCCCCAGTGTACTAGGGACTGTACAAACACAGAGTAATAGATGGGCCGTGCCACAAAGAGCTTACAATCTATGTAGACAAAGCAGACACAGGGAGGAGGGGGAAAAGAGAGTGCACAATGTGATGGTGGCAAATATGTTAATGCCATGATTTGTGTGTATGATAGGATGGGGTAAGCTGAAGGGAAGGAAGTGAGAGGGGCAGGGGAGAAGAGAGTTAGGGGGTAGATGTGAAGTGATGCTGAGGTGAAGAGATGGGGAAGGAGAGGGGAAAGTCTTTGAGTAGATAGCTAATCAGCATACAGAAGAGAAGTCCAAAAAAACTGTTAAAAGTTCTCAATGTCCAGAGGTTCCTGCTTTTGCTGCTTCTACCTCAGTTCCAACTAGCTGGAGTCTCTGGCTGGTTTCCTCCAAGTCCTCAGTTTTTTCTCCATGGCTACATGGGGGAGAGAGAGAGGAGGTGCACCATCTAGGTCCTAGTTTCCCTGGTGTGTGTGTGTGTGTGTGTGTAGTCTCCTCTACACTCTCCTCGGGCTGGGAATTGCTGTGGCTGGAACTCATTTTACCCCCACCCCTGCAGCGCAGCATTACCTGCTTTGGCTGCTTCTGGTATTTTATCATGGGCTATTTCCTGCTCAACTGGATACCAGTTTCCTTTAAGGCCCAGATCATGCGAACAACTATGTGCATTCTGAACTTGGATTGGAGTCTGAGACTACTATTTCCTTCTTACTGCTTCTCTAGAAGTATTTTTTCCCTTCCCACCAAAATGAAAGGTGTTAGAAGAAATGCAGATGTTTATATTAATCCAGTCAAGATTCTGTGGGAGGAAGGATGGGGCTAGGAAAGTGGCTTTTGGCCAGAACTCCATCCATTGAACTACCAGAAAATAATTTCCTTGCTTATGATGTGAGTTACCAACATGTCCTGTGTGGTACTCATGATAACTGAAGTTACTTCACTTGCAACAATGTTAACTACACTGTGATTCCTGGTAACATTCCTGATTCAATTATCTTATGGTAAATCAAGTAGGTGTGCTTAGAAAATATTTACAGGAGTATATCAAGCCCATTGAATCATAGCTTTTAAATTGCTGGGAATGCATTCCTGAAAACAAATCCTGTTTGTGTATGAAAGAAGTCACAATCATTCTTTAAACTGTACAATAAATCTTGCAGCTCTGAAAAGGTTGAAAGCTATTTGCATTTGGCAGAGGTAATGAAATACATTTTAATAGACTTAAATGTTCAGCCTTGTTAATAAAGAACAGCAGAATGTAACCATTTTATGGTGTGATCAGGTGGCTGCTATGAAATTAAGGTTTGGTTTTGCAGTTAGATCTTGTTCATTCCCAGAACTCCTATTTTCTCGCTGCAGCAAATAAAGCAATAGACTTTCAGAGGAATATAGCACCAGCATTGTTATCCTGTGGAAATAAACAAGTCACTTGTTTAGTCAGCAAATGCATGCTTAATAAACAATACAGATCACTATAAGGTTTTCAAATTGCTGTTAGCTTGATTAGTAAAATGCTCTTTGTAAAGAGTTTCGCTGAACTCAGGAACAATAAAATATAATAGAATCTATATCCTGAGAGGGTTTGCATGATACTGTATAATTATCGGGAGCTAGTTTTGTCACAGCAACTCTAGCCGAAGGCAGAATTCTATACGTGCAGCTTCTTCTTTTTTCTTGTAAGAAATAGTTGACATTTGAAAATAATTTTCTTTTCCTTTTCCTTTAAAAGAAATAGGCTAATTTGATGTTCGAGGTTGTAGACTTTTAAAGCTTACATTACTGTTTTAGAAAATGTTGCCATCCGCTAAAGAAGGCTGCATGGTATTTCATAATTAGTATTCAGTACTCATTTGCGTCAGGGAACATTGTCCCAACTGAAATGTTTGTTCCTCTAAACATAAAGAGATCACTTATTTTCTGAAGTGCTGAACTTGAAGGTATGCACAAAAATGAGAGAGAAATCGTATCTATTAACGGATCTTGTGTGCATGTTTATTCTCTTATTTGAATAATGTTCTTAAACAAATCTAAACACCATTGCACAATTAAAAATGTCTTTAATGTCCAAAAGAACATCATGTTTACCGCACCTGGCTTTCCTTCCATCACCATCTATGCATGCAACAATGATTAGAGATCACACATTCACTGATGAGGACTGGGAATGAAGCTATTTAAAATTCTGCTGATTATCGCTGTAAAAAAATCTCTCCACTGAGATTCATCCTGTCTCATCTTAAAAAAATTGATACATGCAAATATTTAAACAATGATGCCTGTAACCTTAACTTTAGCCTTTAACCAATGTTATTTAGTTAGGTTAAGGCCCAATGTTTAATGAGTATTAGAAAGTTTTAATAAGATCTCGTTCCACTTTTTTGCAAATTGAAAAACAAAATGAGTGGGATCCAGCAGTATTAGTCAGCAGCTGCACTTTGCTGCCGCTGCTGATGTTTTAATTCTAGACATGCTGACTAGTAATGAACAAACCTTTTATCATTAAAAATGTGGAACTCCCAGATGTTCAACAACCCTTTCAGTGAATTGAAAGGAGTCTTGTGCTAGGCCTGAGAGCTGGCAAGCTTTGCCTGTTAATTGATGTGGATTCCTACACGCAAATACTGCAAAGGCTCACCCCCCTCTCCAAAGACTCTAGTCATCAGTGAGCTTGTCCACTCTACAACCCAATGTAAGCATATTTATTCTCATCTCTTACTTTTGCAGGGAGTTGATAATCCACCTGCCTATCCCCTAGTTCCAGAACAATGGGAACATAAACATAATTTTGATTGAGATAAATTACAGAAAAACTAATTAAATTTCAGGCTGCATATGTAATGCCAGTATGTCACTGAGTAGGGAGGCGACAGTGGGGCCACATGCACAATCTTCAATCTTCAGTTCTGGGCACTGCATTTACTAGAAAAAAATCTAGTAAAGTTGGAGGGAGCTTAGAGAAGAGCAACAGACAGGAGCGCCGCCAGCTTTTCCGCCACCCTAGGCTGCGGAAGGTCCCGCCCCCGAAATGCCACCCCCAACAGCGGTGGCAGAAGGTCCTGCCCCCAAATTTCAACGGCCGGCCGGGGCGCTGGCGCCCCCCAAATAGTAGCACCCTAGGCAACCGCCTAGGTCGTCTAATGGGTTGCGCCGGCCCTGGCAACATAGCAAAACTGGCGCTGCTTTCTTGAAAAGCTGACCTTAGTTTTACGCAGAGACCCTTTCTTTTGTTGCAAGTGCATCTTCATTCTCTTTCTGTATGGTGCCAGATCATCTCCTTTGCTGCAAAGCCTCCTTATTCTGCCCGGCTCACAGCTGCCAAGCCCACATCCATTCAGCTAGAATGAGTCAAAAGCTCCAGTTATGTACGTCTCCAGAGAGCTACTTTGCAAATCCCTGCATGTCAAATTCCACCCTGCTTCTTAGAGGGCCAAAAGGTCTTTTGACAAGGATTCAGAATTGTTTCATCTGTTTGAGCTGTCCTCTCAGAAGCAAACAGTTTTGATGCTCTGAACACCAGCATTTATATCACGTCCCCAAGGATCGGAATTTATTTGAACTGAAGAATCGATAATGTTACCTAGGTGGTTTATTTAAAGAAACTTTTGTTGTTGCTATGTAACCTTAGTTCTACGACAGATACTGTGTGATGGGTAATTCTTCTGATTAATTTGGTGCCCATTTTATGTTTGGGTTTTTTTTTAAACATGTCGTACTAACCTTTTCTTTGCCTCCAACTTAATGACTTATTTGATCCGTCTTGGCTTAATCATCTTTGATTAGGGTGTCATTTGGTAATACAAAAGAGTGGGTGTGAGAATAGTTCAGCTGGAAGCCAAACGTTGTGATTTGTAGTACTCTGACAACACAAAGGCTGCACTCGTGTTATGATATGGTTTTATGTATAAAATGCCTGGAAGTTGCTTATATTACTTAAATATTTACGAACAAGACAGTGGCTGCAGACAGAGCAATATAAATGATGTAAGCTGGAAAGTAGAAGAATTGCAATGGAATGTAGAGCAGCCAAACCTTTTAACTCAAGATCTAACTTGGGGGAAAAATAACAGCAGAGTTATTCGGTGACACTTACACTCTGAGACAACAGCAAGAACAGAACCATATAGAATATTTTGAATATTTCAGATCTATGTTAGAAGCACTTTTCTTAATAGTAAAGAAAGATTAGGAAAACTCCCCTGGCTCAAATTTCAGGGACAGGATATCACCTGAGTTAGAGGTAAAATTCAATGGGTCACTTTGCATCTGCAAATATTGAGGAATACCATTTAGGATGAGCTTTATTTTTTTTTTTTTTAAAAGTGTCATCCTAAAGTGCTTAAGATTGCATATCATGTGGATTTCCTTTCAATTGGCCTCAGAACAGCAGGAATCCCCAAATTCCTTATATCATAGAATATCAGGGTTGGAAGGGACCTCAGGAGGTCATCTAGTCCAACCCCTTGCTCAAAGCAGGACCAATCCCCAGACAAATTTTTGCCCCAGATCCCTAAATGCCCCCCTCAAGGATTGAACTCACAACCCTGGGTTTAGCAGGCCAATGCTATAGCAACTAAGGACACAGCTTGAGTTTCAGTTCTGAATTTGGCTTTTGTGGCTTGGCGCACACCCTGAAAACATACATGCAATTTTATTTTAAAAAAAAAGAGAATGAGAATAGAAATTTTTTAAAAAAATAACATAATTGGAACACCATAATTGCTCAGTAGGAGCCATTAAAATCTGCCAGGTAAATGTAACACTGATTTTTAGAGACTATTAAATATTGTGTATTCATACAATACACTTTCTATCTGATTAGCTATCTACTTTGGAACTGTTTATGCTCTGTCATGAAATTTGGGGGGTCAGAGGCACCGAGGCATGGTGTTTAAAGAGGCAATACATGTCTATTGACAAGTACTTTGTCTATAACAAAAAACTTTTAATAAAAGTGAGTGTGATCTCAGTGTTAATTTGGAACAACAGTGTAACTATTTCAAAGTATGCAAGCCACAAGTAAACACTGCCTTGTCAGTATACCAGGTGCGTCTTCTTTGCCTCGGTTTCCACCTTGCAGTGTGAAATTTTGACAGACCAATGTTCCCTGAACATACCACTCCCTTCTAGCATCCAATCCACACCAGTTACTGTTGATTTCCAAAGTCAGCAAAGTCTCTGAGAAATTAGGGATGAGTTCCCCACCTACCTCTGAGGGGGCGGCAGGAGGGGGAGGGTTTAAGCAAGGTCTCTCTACTGCTGCTTAGCATTGCCGCTGCCACCTTTGCTGATGATCACTGCTGTTTCTGATGCTGCCTGCTGCCACCCGTCATCGCTACTGTTATCTTTCCGCTGATTAGCACTGTCTTTGCTGCTGCTTGGTGAAGCCTTTACCTGCAATTCTTTGTTCTGAGGCTCCACAACTTAGGCCAGATATTCATGATTTTTAGTTATTTGATTTCAATGGGGAACCTCACTGTTACTGCATCCTTTGTGGGGTTTTTTTCACTGCAACACTGGTTACACTGCAGTAACATCCACACCCTCTCTGACTTTTGCTTGCATTTGGCCTCACTGCCCCGTTTAGTGAGTGAGGTTAAAGTTAGTGACCTCTTCCCTTAAGGCATATTAAGTATTGTTCTCCTGCCCTTTAGTTATACAGTAAGGATGATAACATTTCATTACCCCTGCATTCAAGACTAAAGTGAATTTTAACCCCAAACTGCCAAAGTTGATCACTTTTGTCAGAATTGATCACCTATGCAAAGTGGGTGTATCTTTGCAAATCTGGTCTGCTCCTGAGTTCTTTCCCCCAAATTCATTAGTAGATGGTAGGGGAGAGCTCATTCAGACCCTGGTTTACATCTGTATTCAAGGACTTCTTTAAAAAGCTATTTTTTTACTTAATAGATTTTTTTTGAGTAGTCATAGTGCAACATATTCATGAGTGTACAGACCTTGAAATCCATAGCTTGTTCACCTATCATTTATGTGCACTAGGTCTGCAAGGTGAAAATCCCCATGAAAGTTTTAGTGGACAAGGCATTGCATTCCAAGCATCACTCTGAAATAAAATAAAAATTATCACATTCCCCCTTCACCCCCCCTGCCCCCTTTAAGTACCTGAAAACAGTTCAGGGTTTCTAACAACTGGTCTGCAGGCATAGGGCAAAGGAACTGGTAAACTGGCTTCCCTGTCTATAGGGATGATGTAGTGACTCCTATTTAACCCCTTCTTCCACATCCCTGGACAACAGTGCATGACCTGGTGAAATGTCTGTGGCCAGGGAGCTGCCGCAGCTGGTTGATCTGCAGTTGATGTGATGGCCCCTTCCCTTGGGGTGTGTGTGTGTGCAAGGTGTTACCATCCGGAGCAGCTCAGAACGACCACTTGGGTATGCTACATTGTGCCTGAGGACTAGAGCCAGGATGGAGGCAGAGTAGGCCTTGTAGACATCACAAAATTGAGAGAGATTTCAGAGGACAACAAATTTTGCATGTTTTCCACAAAGCAGAGATCAAATAGCTGCTTCCAGTCTGAATTACTTTTGTTTTAGATTGAGAGCAACCGAACAAGCAGCGTTGCCAATTCTCATTATTTTAATGCGAGCAAGCAGTGCAAGTAGGCTGGTACACTCCAGTACGCTGTACCAGCAAGCTACTTATAGTCGGTATGGCATACTGGAAAGACAGAGCAGCAGGCCCGCTGGAGGAGAGGGCTGGGGGGTGGGGGTGGGGCGAGAGGTAGGGGTTCTGCTCCTTTCCCTGCTGCCCTTCCCAGCAGGGAAAGGAGCAGAACTTGCAGCCCTGCCCTTCCACGAAGCTGTGTCTCCGTCTGTGTACCACAGAAGCAGCCCCGCCAGAGGAGAGGGTTAGGGTGTGGGGCTGGGAGTTCTGCTTCTTTCCCCGTTGGGAAGGACAGTAGTGGGGAAAGGAGCAGAATGCCGGCAGCTACTCCAGCAGCTGTACCGTCCCCAGCCTCTCCCCTCCAGCCCTGTCCTCCAGCGGGGCTGCTGCTTTGGTACACAGAGGGATGAAGGAGATGCAGCTCCGTAGAAGGGCAGGGGGTAGGGCTGGAGGTTCTGCTCCTTTCCCCACTGCAGTTCCTGAGAGAGCCCTGCCCCAAAGTCTCCGGCGCAGCAGGAGGAGGACAAAGCCTGCCCCTCCCGGTAACATGGGATGGATGTGGGGAGGGGACGGGAAGAGTGTGGGGGCCCCGGACTGGAGGTGGTGAGGAGGGTCACGTGGGGACGTCACGTGCCCAACTTAGCTGGTGCCCCCACCCCCCCGCCCATACTGGTAAGAAATTGATTTTACTTGCACCACTGATATGAGCCTAGGGCTACTAAGAGTTTTACTTTAAAGCCTCAGCTCCTGGAGAAAAGGGTGAGTACATGAGAATCTTGGATTTCATTTTTTTTTAAAGTACATTTCTAGCCCTTCTGATTGCAGAGAACTTGGGAAAAGCTCAAAATTTAGACTGGGAATAGTGCGTATTTGCAACCTTGAGGATAATTAACCAATGGAAAAATGTAGCCCTCGGGATGTGGAGTATTCCTTTTCACTCGAAGCCTTCAAATCAAGACTGGATCTGTTTCTAAACAGTGTGCTCCAGCTCAGCCAAGAGTTATGAGCTTGATGCAGAGTCAAACTCCGACTTGTTATGCAGGAAGTCAAACTACTGTAGATTATCATCATGGTCCCCTCTGGCCGGACAATCTAGGAATTGCACGGTAGAATTACAATTCTCATAGAAGACCAGATGTCCGATCTTGAGGGACTTATTTTTTCTTTTGTTTCTGTTCTTGTGTTTTAATCGACCCCCTACACTTTATGGGCAAAAGGTCTGAATGTTTTTAATTACCGTAAAACTATTTTATTTAAAGCCGTGGCTTCCAAGTACTGATGTCTCTCACCCCCTACATTTTGCTTTTAAAATGTTTTTTTTTTTAAATAGTTCCCTACCCTGCTCAAGACCCTAATAACTTTAAGCTCATTGGACAAGATCCTCAGCTGGTCAAGTCAATGGAACTGTGATTACTTTACATCAGATGATGATCCATTCTAGAGTAAAACTTAGCCAAGCTCTTAAACCCACCAAAAATAGTGTTTTATCATTAAAACCTGGCAGATATTTGATAAGCAGTGGCATGAATGACATAGCTATAAATCTTAATTTGGCAGCAGGGGATTGTAGACAGCAGAGCACTGTCAGTACCAACAGATCATTCTGGGGTTACCATTTCTCCCTGGACTTTCTCCAGACTGCTCCCCTCCTAGTTTGACTCTCTATGAAATACTTTGCCTGTGGTTAGACAGGCAGAGGTACAGGTCTGCTTGAAGGCTAATGTGAATGGCAGCCGCTCCATGAATTGATCTCTGTGGAATATTACTAAATATAGCTTCTCTGGCAAACCTAATCTCAACCAGTCTGGGGATCAGAAACGTCAAGTTAGCCGTTTTGATTGCTCTAGAGAGAGAACAGATTTTTCCTTGTTGCTTAAAATATTCCTATCCTTCTGACTTCAAGTCAGAGAGGCTTTTGAGCGCTAATGCTTTAACCTTGCTTCAGATATTTTCAATCTTTTTCCATAATTTTGAGTATTTTGTTTGTAGACATTTCCAAAACGTTGCTTTTAATTCCCAGTCATTCCTGTGTATATTTTCATATAATTTACAGTAGACTTGGACTGAGTCCCTCAAAGAGGCTAAGAAAAAGATATCAGGGTGGGAGGTGAAGTGCCACCATGGATTGCAGATTGATTATGCCACAAAACACAGAGTAGGAATGTTCACTATTACCATTATTAAACGTTTTGCTAAGGAGGTATGTCACATGTGATGGGTGTTCAATACTCTGATTTTTTCCACCTCACTGTTTATATCTTTTTATAAAATCTGCAGATGATTTAAAAATAGAGTAGAGAAGACAATGCGAAAATTTAGAGCAATTTACCAAAGTGAGGTGAGTCGATAGCATGATGACAGATGAAATCCTTTATTGCAAATGCAAGGCGATACAGATGAGAAGGAATAGGTTTTAGGGGCTTTTTATGTTGGAAAACCAGGTTTTCACACACTTCTTTTTGTGTGAAGTGTCTGCTTTCTGTGGAAAATTTTGACTTTGTAGAAAAAACAAAACCCCAAAACTTTTGGGTTTGTGTTCTGTCAGTCAAAATTTTCCTCAAGGGCTGATAAACATTTCCCAACCAACTCTAATAGTCTTATATTCACATGGCTGGGATAAAATTACCCTTAATCATGTAGGGGACAACTTGGTCAAAAGGCAGAGTAATGATAATCCAATAAGCAAACAACATTAGGCTGTACAAAGAATGGATTAGCAAAAATTATAATTCATTATCTTTGACAGAACTGTGCTCTTTAAAGTCTTAGAATAATAGAATCATAGAAGATTAGGGTTGGAAGAGACCTCAGGAGGTCGGCTAGTCCAACCCCCTGCTCAAAGCGGGACCAACACCAACTAAATCATCCCAGCCAGGGCTTTGTCAAGCTGGGCCTTAAAAACCTAAGGACGGAGATTCCACCACCTGTCTAGGTAACCCATTCCAGTGCTTCACCACCCTCCTAGTGAAATAGTGTTTCCTAATATCCAACCTAGACCTCCCCCACTGCAACTTGAGACCATTGCTTCTTGTTCTGTCATCTGCCACCACTGAGGGCAGCCGAGCTCCATCCTCTTTGGAACCCCCCTTCAGGTAGTTGAAGGCTGTGATCAAATCCCCCCTCACTCTTCTCTTCTGCAGACTAAATAACCCCAGTTCCCTCAGCCTCTCCTCATAAGTCATGTGCCCCAGCCCCCTGATCATTTTCATTGCCCTCCGCTGGACTCGCTCCAATGTGTCCACAATTCTGTAGTGGGGGTCCCAAAACTGAACGCAATACTCCAGATGTGGCCTCACCAGTGCCGAATAGAGGAGAATAATCACTTCCCTCAATCTGCGGGTAATGCTACTAATGCAGCCCAATATGCCGTTAGGCTTCTTGGCAACAAGGTCGCACTGCTGACTCATATCCAGCTTCTCATCCACTGTACTCCCCAGGTCCTTTTCTGCAGAACTGCCGCTTAGCCAGTCGGTCCCCAGCCTGTAGCGGTGCATGGGATTCTTCCGTCCTATATGCAGGACTCTGCACTTGTCCTTGTTGAACCTCATCAGATTTCTTTTGGCCCAATCCTCCAATTTGTCTAGGTCAGTCTGGATCCTATCCCTACCCTCCAGGGTATCTATCTCTTCCCCCCCAGCTTAGTGTCATCTGCAAACTTGCTGAGGGTGCAATCTATCCCATCGTCCAGATCATTAATAAAGATGTGGAACAAAACCAGCCCCAGGACCGACCCCTGGGGTACTTCAGCTTGATACTGGCTGCCAACTAGACATTGAGTCATTGATCACTACCTGTTGAGCCCAACAATCTAGCCAGCTTTCTATCCACCTTATAGTCCATTCATCTAATCCATATTTTTTTTAACTTGCTGGCAAGAATACTGTGGGAGACCGTATCAAAAGCTTTGCTAAAGACAAGGTATATCTCATCCACTGCTTTCCCCCATATCCACAGAGCCAGTTATCTCATCATAGAAGGCAATCAGGTTGGTCAGGCATGACCTGCCCTTGGTGAATCCATGTTGACTGTTCCTGATCACCTTCCTCTCCTCCAAGTGCTTCAAAATGGATTCCTTGAGGACCTGCTCCATGATTTTTCCAGGGACTGAGGTGAGGCTGACAGGTCTGTAGTTCCCTGGGTTCTCCTTCTTCCCTTTTTAAAAGATGGGCACTATATTTGCCTTTTTACAATCGATAGGGACCTCCATTGATCGCCACGAGTTTTCAAAGATAATGGCCAATGGCTCTGCAATCACATCAGCCTATTTCCTCAGCACCCTCAGATACATTAGATCTGGACCCATGGACTTGTGCATGTCCAGCTTTTCTAAATAGTCCTTAACCTGTTCTTTCATCACTAAGGGCTGCTCACCTCCTCCCCATACTGTGTTGCCCAGGACAGCAATGTGGGAGCTGACTTTGTCTGTGAAGACCGAGGCAAAAAAGCATTGAGTACTTCAGCTTTTTCCACATCATCTGTCACTGGGTTGCCTCCTCCATTCATTAAGGGTCCCACACTTTCCCTGACCTTTTTCTTGTTTCTAACATATCTGTAGAAATCCTTCTTGTTACCCTTCACATCCCTTGCTAGCTGCAACTCTAGTTAGGTTTTGGCCTTCCTGATTACACCCCTGCATACTCAAGCAATATTTTTATACTCCTCTCTACTCATCTGTCCAAGTTTCCACTTCTTGTAAGCTTCCTTTTTGTGTTTAAGCTTACCAAAGATTTCACTGTTAAGCCAAGCTGGTCACCTGACATATTTGCTATTCTTTCTGCACATCGGGATGGTTTGTTCCTGTGCCCTCAATAAGGCTTCTTTAAAATACAGCCAGCTTTCCTGGACTCCCTTCCCCCTCATATTAGCTTCCCAGGGGATCCTGCCCATCTTTCTGTACCTCTGAGTGCAGAGGTACAGGGAGGTAGGTTGAGACAATATCACCCTCTGCTGTGTGAATCCTGTATCCACTTCTTTTGAACCCCCATAGAGTGAGCAGACAGGACCAAGGGAGATGCATTTGCTCATAGGCTACAGAAGAAACTTTGAAGTGATTTGTCTGCAAATCCACAACCCGGTGGGAAGGGGAAGGCTCTGCTGTTGCATATCTCCCCATTGTGCAGTTATTCTGTCTGTGCACAAGTCTAAGGGTTGGTACCACAGTTCTTACTAAATTGTGTGTATCTTTCCCTGAGACCGAGCTATGCTGGTGTATTTGTTCACGGTCCTCTTATGCATTGTTTGTGCTCGAAAATCAATAAAACCGTCAGACTATGTAGCTGCCTCTGTTTCCTTATGTTTTGAACCAAGCTCACTTTGTAGTGCTAGAATCATCTTCAAACAATTTCTCTTGTTCTGTTTACTGTCTAAGGGTCGTATTATGCCATCGATTATGTTTTTTTTAAAAGTAGAGCTCCCTATGGAAATCAACAGGGAGTTCTGCTTAAAAATCAATGGTGTGATAGGCCCCTGAAACTGAAGACAATGATGACACTTAAGCACTTCAGGTGATGTGATTAGGATGCTCACACAGACCACTAATCTGCAGGCAAAGGAAAGGTTACTAAACTAAATTACAGAGAAATATAGGGTATGCCTACACTGCAATTAAACACCTGTGGTTGGTGGGTCAGTTGACTTGGGCTTGCAGGGCCGTGAGGCAGTAAAATTATGGTGTAGACATTTAGGCTGAGGCTGCAGCCCTGGCTCTGGGACCCTCCGTCCTCATGGGGTCTCAGAGCTCAGGGTCCAACTATGGGACCCTGCATCTACACCACAGTTTTACAGCCTGGCAGCCTGAGCCCTGTGAATCCGAGTCCACTGATGTAGGCCAGCCATAGGTGTTTAATTGCAATGTAGACATACCCATTATGGGGATACTTACTAGATGCTTAACTTCCTTCAGTTCCTTTACCTGACTGAGAGCAACAGAATTGGGCACAAAATAATAGGCAGCAGCAACATCAGAAGAATTACCCATCAAACAGTAGCTGTCATAGGACTAAGCTTACATACCAAAACCAAAATTGTCTTTAAATAGACTACCTAGGTAACATCACTGATTGTTCAATTCAAAGAAATTCTGATCCTTAGGGACTGGGAGCTCTAGAGATAAATGCTGATGTTCAGAGCATCAAAACTGTTTGCTTCAGACAGGACAGCTTAAGCAGATGAAACAATTCTGAGTCCTTGTCAAAAGACCTCTTGGCCCCTTAAGAAGCAGGAGGGAGGTTGACATGTGTTGCAGGGATTTGTAAAGGGGATCCCTTGAGATGTAAAGCAACTGGAGCTTCTGACTGCTTCTGGTTGTTCCACGCCTCTTCACTCACTAAAATATTATATCTTGATTTCTGTTTTTTTAAATAAATATAAATGGAAAAGGCTGCTGAGAATATTCCTCTTGGAAGCATCTTAATGACTGACTTGTTTGTCCTGTTGCAGTCTATGGCCTTGATCCTGCAGTGACCTATGTGTGAGCAATCATCAATAGTCTTCAATGGGACTTCATGCAGGGAGGGGGCTGCATAGAACTCCTGGCAGGAGCAAGGCCTCCGAAAGGTCCCCTGGGAATTCATTGTTCATTAGTCCATAGTACAATGCCCTTTACATAATCAGCACTTGGCATTTAGTGCAGTTTTAGGATGGAGTAATGTGGCTAGTTAATTGGGTTTGATAATGGCTCTGCAAGCTTTATGGCAAAGTCAGAGATACTCATGCCTTTTGGAGAAAATACAGAAGTGGTGACATTTTGTTTTGCGGTTTACAACAGTAAATTTATTAACATGAACAATGAGAAGCTTGTGAAAATGCCCACAAAAGGAGAGTATAGGCAGTACTCACCACCTTTTTGCCTCTTGTGGGGCTCCTTTCACTACCCACATCTGGCTGTATTTTCCTGACCTGGACCCGATCCACCTGTTCATCAGCCAGAGGCTGTAGCATAGCATTCGATAAAAATTTTGCCATTGACTTCAATAAAAGCCGAATTAGGCCCTACTCTTTCTGATAACTATATCCTAGGCCCATTTTGAGGCTTGGAAGACTGCTCTCAGAAGGAATGAGCTTTTATTATTCTGATCAACCCTTTTTGCTTTACTACTAAAAGTGAATTTAGAAAACTATCCCCATTTTCAAAGGCTGGAACAAGAAGCCATTGGAATTTGGATTAGTGTTGCATCCTGTAAACTAAGAATGATTTTGTTTTCTGAAATCTGATTTACTTATTTTGTAAAATAATACTGAGCGAGGCCATTGTTCATGTTCTCTGCATGGTCAGTGTGGCAAAAAAGTCTGTTTAATTTGCGTTATAAGCTTGTTACAAGAGGCATGGTGGGGACTAGAGGCTGAAAAGAACTCTTGCATTTGTGGTTTTAATAAGAATTGTTTTCACCAGGGAACTCTCAGCCTGTCGGATTAAAATTGTAAAGAGACCTTTTACTGTAACAGCTCTGACAGTTATCCTCTTAGTAAAGTTTGCTTTTGGGATAATTACATTTTACATCTACTGTTTACTAAATGAACAGCTCTTTGGCACTGCTTTTAACCTTGACCAGATTTCCCCATGGTGGTTTTTCTTGTGACTATGATGGAAACATTTAGAAATACATTTTGCCTCTCTTATTTTTGGTGGGTTTTGTTTTGATAGGGAAGGGGTTTTCCCCCTTGAATTTGTGAATATGGGTTTGAAGGATCATTTTAGCAATTATGCCTCAAGTAAGATAACATTAAGACTGGCATCATCTGCAGCAGGAGGGGAAAATGCAGGCTCATTCGTTTTCGTTGTTTTGTAGAAAATGTATTTCTATTATGTAAGAAAGTTCCTAGCTTTTGAAATCTGTTGAAGAAAGAGGCAGGCCTTAGGGAACACATCCTGCCTTAATGAAGGGGGTGGACTAAATAACCTCTTGAGGGCCCTTCCAGGCTTATGTTCCTCCGAGTCTAAGTCCATACTGCAGGATTTGATGGTGTGGAGGAGAGAGCTGGCTGTAGATGAAGCCCCACCTGTTTTTTTAATACTTTGAATTAAATAATGCTTGACTACCTGCATGTAAAGGTGATACTGGATCTGGAACAATAAGTCTAGCCCACAGAGGCCCGAACTGGACATTTATCAGTCTTCTGAGAAGCCAGTAGTATCTGCCTATCAAAGCATTGTTTATTCAAACAGTGAAGCCAGCTACAAGCACACACGGCTGGTTCAACCAAACCTGAAGCCTTTTTTTTTTATGGTGAATTAGAACCAATGGCCTCCTTCTACAGTTGTCTGTTTCATAGGATTTAATATGAAAATACTTTAATATGAAAAGCAGTTTTGTTTTTGTGCAGTGTTGTACACCCCAGGTTAGACTTTGATCTAGCCATTTTTGCATAGAAAAATATTAATTTTCATGTGTTTCATGCAAAGCCACTGTCTGTCATAAATCAGGCCAATTTATGTACAAAACACTCTTGTATCTGAGTCGCAGATCTCAATTACCTATGCAAAGCCATATCCAAGCCCAAACACATTTGAGTCCAATTGCATCAGTATTTAGCCCCATGTCTTGCTAAAGGCCAAATTTTCAGCAAGCACCTATAAGGCAATTTAGACTGAGCAATAGTGACTTGCTAAGTGGTTCCAAACATGATTTAATAAGAGTCAGGATTCTGAACAGTTAAGGGTGTGTGTGGTTCCCCCCGCTCTTTGTAATTTACTCCCAGATAACGAGATGGTGTGACATATCAAGTACAATCCAGATTAATGAGTAGTTGTGTCACCCCATGCCCAGCAACCTTGGATGCCTGACCATGCTTTGCTGAAGGAATTCCCACTTGGGCTGCTTACAAACAGCCTTCCAGGATACAAGCTCCACCCTGAGTATTTATTTGTGTGTAACTGCAACTTGCCAGCCATGGTTGGGTTACACTCTGGCTCTCACCAGTCTTGGTGACGCCAATACACTCGATCTTAGATTTTCCCCTGAAATGTATGTCCTGTACTGCCTAGCTCTCTCCTGGGCAATGCAAGTTTATATAAAGTCCATGATTTCTTTAATAGAAATAATATGCACACAACTTGCCACCCTAAATGAAGTTTCCCAAACACTTCAATTTAAACACACAGTATTAGATAAAATAATAAAACAAATCTATTAACTACAAAGAGATAATTTAAGTGAATACAGGTAATGAGGCAGAAAAAGCAGAAATGTTTACAAGAAAAATAAAGAAGTTAGGCACCAGTTGCATTTTAACAAACTATGTTAAATTCAAAGCAACGTTTTCTCACCACATTCTTTCAGCATTACTGACCAAACTTCTTAGGTCAATATTGACCAGCAAATCATGAGTTTTCAGATGATACCTTGCAAGACATGCTCTGTACAAAAAATATTACAATACTGTGAACACAGGGGTACAATCTGTCTGATGGATGCAATAATGGTGTAGGACCCCAAGCCCTAAATCTGTCTCAAATACTGGGCTTTCAGAAGAAATACTACATATATTTCTAATGCCCGATATGCACATCTACACCATTGCAACAAGCAAAAAATGAAACAGGGAAAGCTACATTAAAACAACACTGGTGATGAGCCAAACAAGAAAGCAAGGGAATTCTGAGACAAGGCAGTCAGAGTTCCTAATTCCCTCTTTAGCTATAACTCTCAGCTGTTGGCAATCAAGAATCTAGTCACAGTGCTGCTCATACTCCACTGTTAGTCTGTCTATGTTCTGCAGTCAACGTGGAACAATTTACCTGCATTTTAAAAACCTTTTGCATTCAGTCTGGTAGTGATGATCATCGCTTTAGGTATAGAAATAAAAATCCTGAACTACTCATTTTACACAGGATATCTGGTATCTTTGTTCATAAATATTGCAGTGCTGTAACTTACTGCAGATAACTCCTGCCCCAATGAGCTTACAATCTAAATAGACAACATGGGCAAAGGGTAGGGGAAAAGCAGCATTCTAGTTCTTCCCTGTTTTACACATGTGGAAGTGAAGCTCAGAGAGGTTCAATGACTTGTTGATTTGTGTGTGGCAGAGCTGGGAGCATAACTGAACCTAGACCTCTTGAGTGCAAGGAAAGGACCTTAACCTCAAGACCAGTGGTGGGCAACCTGCGGCCCGCACATGGTGGGCCGTCAGACAGATTGTTTACATTTGCACATCCGCCTGCATCTCCCAGTGGCCGCGGTTCGCCGTTCCTGGCCAATGGGAGTTGCAGGAAGTGGCGTGAGCCGCGGGGACTTGCTGGCCACTGCTTTCCGCAGCTCCCATTGGTCGGGAATGGCAAACTGCGGCCATTGGGAGCTGTGGGCAGCCGTGCAAATGTAAACAAAGTGTTTGGCGGCTCTCCAGCGGATTACCCTGATGAGCTGTGTGCGGGCCCAGGTTTCCCACCACTGCTCAAGACCAACTTTCCTCTCTCTTTTAAAAGCACAAATCAAGTAAAACAATCCAGCACAATTTACTGTAAAACTGGGATTTACATGACATGATAGCTGTGGTATAAGAACCACAATAGGAGAGAACAGAGTTGAAAGCAGCCTAATGGTGTTGGAATGTGATGCTTTCTACTCATCAGCAGAAGTATGTGAGATGCAGCCCCACATATTGGTGGTAATGGACCCCTTCTGTGATATGCTGATTCACAAAGAAGGTGACTGATGCACTAGGCTGCTTGTTGGTTATGTGCTACAGAAAGCAGACAGAAAGAGAGAGCAAGTAATTGAAAATCATTTTAATCTGCCCCTAATGGAGTTCAATAATGATTTCCCTCCTATTTGCTCTAGCCCCCTCCTTAATTGCTGTCAAGTAGCTAAAATGGAGCCTCCTAATTGTTTTCACTTTTTAAAAAGTACAAATTCACAGTGTGACATTGAGGTTCATACCAGGAGGTTTTGGTTTTGTTTGTTTTTTGCCTTTCCAATCCAGGGCAGTTGGCCTAAATTCAAGAGCATGCACTTGAGAAGTGATCTCAGAGAGTGAGACAAATAAACATAAGATAAATCGGTAGACTTTTAGCTCAGTCAACTGCCTATTCTAACTCAGAGGCAATGTATTAAGTTTGGAATTTCCAAAGGAGTCTAATAGAGTTATGTGCCTATTTAATTTAACATAACTCCTTTTATATTTCTTTGAAAATCCCAGAATAAAGCCCTATATTTGTCAGTTATAACAATAGCAGAAACAATTATATTTTAAACTTTGCACAACCTGGATTGATTCTAAAATGGAAAACTTGTCACATACGTCCCAATCTGTAAAAGTTTTGGCCTTGAACCTTCATTTTTTTTCACTAAAGAGTCTTGACTTTTCCCACCACTTTCTGTAGGTATTGCTACATCTTGCATCCAGCATCCTGGCGGACATTGTCATTGTACTGTGTACACAGGCTTGCCTAATTTTTTTAAAAAATCCATGGTTAGTGTCAGACTTCAGGGCCACTGCACCTGTGTTCCCCCTCTATGGTCCAGTAAGAGTGCACCTACTTTTAGGCTTCTGGGTCCCAGTCATCACCTCTCTTCGGTGGGGCCCTGCATCTCCTGACCAGGGTTTTTCCAGGCAACCCAGTTCCCTACCTACACTCTGCTATCCCCAGCAAAGCAGGCTCCCTAAACAGGCCTGCATCTCTGCTTTGCTTTGTTTTCGAAGGCTATGAACAGGGTAACTGCCCACATTAAGTTACCCAACAGCTTTTTTGACCAAGCACATTTATTTTTAAGATTAAAAAACATTACAGAGAAAACATATGAAAAAACAATGAAAGAATGTACAACTTACCAGAGATCATCTCCCTCCCCATCTCCACGAGGGCTCTGCTTGGTGTCAGTCCATCCAACCCTTCCTCAGGGATCAGGGGCCTCCCTTTGGCCAGAAGGTTCTGTCCATCTGCTGAATCATCAAGAAGGCCCTGAGTCTGTTTAAACTCAGGTTGTTAATAGAAAAATCCTTTCTCTGTCTGGCCTCTTGAGAATCCAGTTTGAATTAGTTAGGGGAGCCTTCCCCAAGATGTGGCAGTACTGGGTTTACTATGGTGCCAATGGCACGGTGGTGCTGGGCCCATGCTCAGAAGGGGCCCTGGTGCCTGGACTGTGGCCCCCTGCTTGGCCTCTTCCACTCCCCCTCCCCCCCAAGGCCACACCTGCTGCTCGCTCCTCTGCCCTCTTCTCCCCCTCCTGTATGAGTGGTGGGTGGGGGAAGAGGCTGAGTGGGGGCTGAGCCTCGGGGCGGAGCACAGGTGAAGTCACAGTCTGGGCGCTGGTGACAAATAAAGATTGAGAGGTAGTTACTCTCCCCCATGAATTACGTACAATCAGTGGCTCACAACAATATGTAAACATAATGCAGAAAGATTTCCCAAAGATATCACAGGAAATTGCCATATCTGTCACAGTTAGTTGCATATAATTTGATTTTGTGCCTGATGAAGGGTCTTCTTTTAGAAAAGTTCACTTAAAATGAGTATAATTTAATGCAAATAGGTTTTTGCTTCTCTAGACAGTCATATTAATATAGCCAGATATGACATCTCCTCTCTAGCAGTCATTTTCCAGTCAAGGTACTTTGGTTCTTTTCAAGAAGTTTTGGCCAAGATTTTCAAAAATAACAAGTGATATGTCCCTTAATTTTTGGGTGCCTAATTTGAGAGACCTTAAAAAGGTTAGATGTTCAGGTGGTAGAATGCTGAATATATATATATATATATATAACACCACCACCACCACAAAGGCACCCAACCCACTAGTCAAGATTTTTGAAAAGTCATGGCCTACGTTTCAAATCAATTATATTTTATAAAAATGGAAAATGGCCATTTAAAATTCCTCATTTTACATCAATTCTCTTGAGTCTTCTAAACATGGAAGGCTTGTTGTTTGTGTATGTTTCTGTTGGCAGTCACTTGTATATTCCTAAAAGCAAGGAGACAGGTAAAAATAAAAATCAGATTCCTGTGTAAAAGTGTGTGTGTGGGGGGAGAACTCCACAAGTTTTTCCTATGAAACAATGATAAGCAATGAGGAGTTGGATAATACAGTACTTTATCTCTTTGCCCGCTCTAACTAAGCTAAGAAAAGAATTCAATAGGAAATCAGATATGAAATTGCTCTTCCACTTCTCCGGTATGAAAGAAGGTAGGGAGAAGGATAAGGCAGCTCTTTTTGGAGAAGCAATCTACATGTCAAAAGAATCATTATTCAAATTGTTTGACGAAGTGCCAACTTAAAATCCTGGCGCTACTGTGTGTGACCCAACCATTACCTCTTCTCATAGACACTAACATGAATTCTGGAGGCAATTCTTTGCTCTGACACTCACTGACTGCATGTTCCTTAGTGTTCTGCCTGTTATGCGATGAAGTGCGATCATTCAAAAATGTGGAAACATTACCTTTTTGGTAAGGAAAGATCAGCTATATTTTTTAAAAAAATCTTTCAAGTCTCTGTAACCTGCTTTTGAATTTCTTCACTCTAGAGACACTATGAATTTGATCTCTCTTGTTTTCTGCCCCTAATCTCCCTAGGGCAGTGACCAACGGCGGTTGTTTTTTTGTTTGTTTGTTTGTTTTTGCTTTATGTGGGGGGAATAGTTAGGTTGCACAGGTGAATTATACTTTTTGGCATTTCTACAGCATCTAGTTGCTACCTGCCATGTTTAATTTCAAAATCCACTTTTGCTATTAAAATGACCACCTGTTTGCTCTCATATCTGGGTCAACATAACATCAATCTTCTTTCCAAGTTACAAACATTCTGGAAGAACCATGCTCCCCAAGAATTTCACATCTTGGGCCCCTGCTGTAAATTAACCATGTGTAAGATGATCTGACATCTGAACTGTGTAAAATCTCCATTTTGTTTTTAAACTCTGCACTATCCCTTATTGCGCCACATCTTTCCTCAGCACCCATTGTGATTTCTCTCATGCAGGGCTATGGGTAGGTTCCGGTCACTGGTTTGTGGAAAATGGCTGCTTCACATGCATGGCTCTGGCTGATGCAGGCTGAATACACAATTTGGGTGACCTCCTCAGTCATGTACTGTCACTTGAATTTCATTTTTCTACTCTTTTCGGGGATGACTTTAGATATTATCTCAGACTTTTGTTGCAAAATGGTTAGACTATTGAAACACACTTTATGTGGGCATGCCTGGAAGTCAGATCAGATCCCTGCAGATAGTGGAAAATTTCGCTATTAAGGTCCCGACATTAATGAAAGGCATATTTTGGTGCGCTATGCACTGGCTGCATCTGAAGAGGAGGACTACAAGGAACACACTGCACTCCTGTCTCTTTTTCTCTATGCTTAGCAACTTTAAGAAATGTTCTTAGAATTTAAGCATCTATGTATTACAATTGGTTATATAGGAGTTGCGGGGGCTTTGTGATTCATGATGAATTTTGTTCACAAGGCTGGATTTGCTACAGATCAGGGATAGTTGCCTGTGAGGAAACGTGATAGAGGGGAAGGTGGGTCTTGTTTTTAAAGGCACTAGCCTAGCTCTCAGAGCCAGGAATAGAATCCAGGTCTTCCATCAGATTCCTTGTGTGAACTTGACAAATAATTAAATCTCTTGGTGTATCTGTTTCCCACCTGAAAATGGGAATAATTCCTCCTCTGTGTGTAAAATCCATTCATGGTTTTTGAGCTGTGTTCAGGCTTTTCAATACTATCATCTGGTCACTGGTTTGTGGAAAATGGCTAGTTCAGAAGCAGTTGTTGGGATTGGGGAAGGAAGGGGAAAGGATCATTTGAAAGGTTCTGCTGTGTTCTTGCACCATTTATGACAGATACAGTGAAACATTTTGACTTATGGGAAACCAGTGTGTTTCTTGGAGCCACGCACATGATGTAAAGGAATGGGGCTGCTTTTACATAAGACTGTTTATTTCCTGTACATTCTTTTTCTTTTTAACAGTAGTGGTTAAGACCGACATCCTCGTAAAACTTTGCTGGCAATAAATAGGGCAACCCTCTTCTCTCATCTTTCTCCATCTAAAAAATCTTTAATTCTGGGATTATTTGCTTAAACCCAACATCCCTAGTATAAGAGAGAGTGCAGTCATTCTCTCCTTCCACAGCAGGTGGTCAGCTTATCCAAACAAATGAAAATAAGGGTCACAGCAATTTAGGGAGCTGTTTCTTGTACTGTTGAAGTCTAGACTGAAAACAATAGACTGCATTTTTCTGGCTGAGTGTCAAGTACATACGCTCCTCCATGAAATATTTGCATGCTTCCAACTGTCTTCTGGTTAAAGCATTTTAAGAAATAGCTATTTGCTTATTGATTTGTTTGTTTAGCTCCCTTATTGCCTGACCTGATTTTTTGAGCTCTGATCACTTGAGCTGGCAGCTCATCAAACTTCAGTGCCATCTTTAGACACAGATCTTAGCAAGAGCTCCTGTGTAACTCAAAAGCTTGTTTCTCTCTCACTTTACTAGACCGAAGTGGGTCTAGTAAAAGATATTGCCTCACCTACCTTGGATCTTTATTAAGAGAACCATAGGCCCCAATCCTGGAAGCTAATCCATGCCAATGGACTCCTTCACCCCACTGACCATCTATGCATTTCACTAACTTCAAAGGAGTTACATCAGGGTTGAATTTGGTGCAGTTCCTTATAAGTAGAAGTGGGTGAAATTTTTTCAAGTGGGTTTTTTGTTTTGGGAGAAAAAAGGTGAATTCTTGTTGATTGCAGAGAATTGTTTTGGTTAATATTAAAAAAGAAATGTTGAAATGAACTGTTTTGACTTTTCTAATACAAAATGTTTCAATTTGTCAGACTAGAGAAATTTTGGTGTTGGTGCCCCCCTAAACTCAGTAATTAGGACACTGAATGAGAAATCATTAGTCTATGTGGAGCAGGGTGGGAAGGCCAAGGAGAATTCCATCATGATGTAAACAACCTTTATTCATCAGGAAGAGAAGATAGTGGACGTCATGTGCACAGGGCTTAAAGCTGATGGCGAGCCAGGCTTTTATGGCATTTAACCCAATATCTTCTCATATACTGAAGGTGAGACCCAGAATCAAATCTGGTGCAGTTAAGACAGTCCATGTATATGTGCCAACTTCAGCACTGCACAAGGAACAGAGTGACAAACTTTATAAGGATCTACAGAATGCAATACGAGAAATTTGAAGACAAGACGTGGTGGTGGGAGATTTTACAGAGAAAGTAGGATCAGATTGAAATTTTTGGGTTGGAGCAATTGGCAGATTCGGACTCAGTGAAGAAACCAAAAGAGGAGAAGGGGAGAGATTTAGTAACATAAATAACATCCTACTGATAATAACAAGCTATTTCAATAGAGAGCTGCAGAGGAAGTTGTGACACAGAGTCCCATTGGGGCCTACTGGCAAAGGGTTCACTGTTCTTGCCAAGCAACTTGTGAGTCAGACCTCACAAACTCACTGTACCTAATACACTACATTCATGGCCTTTTATCCATAAAGGATAGCATGTGAGGTCTCTACTGGAAGCTTGTAATTTATTAATGTTCATAATCATGAGATGTGTGTATGGGTAATTAAGAAATAACATAAATATATTGAAAAATATGGCCTAATTTTCTTCTGGTAGAAGTGAGTCACAAGGGAAATGGCAGATGATTTACCAGCTTTTACTTTAGACAAGTTACGCTGTTACTTTGAGAGCAGAAGATCTGTGATTTCTGTGGGTATCCAGTGATCAGGGACTGGACATCAGAGAGGGACACTGTGAAGGGACTTGGGCTGCATGCATCTGTTGTCAACCTGCAGGGCAAAGGCAGGACTGGTGTAGCCCAGAGGAGAATGCTTGAGTGACTGAGAGGTTAGTTGTGTTAGGGAGCTGACACCCAGCTGGCACAGCAAGACTCTCTCCTGCTGGTGGCAGGTGGCAACAAGGTGACTCCCAGCCCTGGGTGCCCTGAGAAGCATCACAGAAGTAGACTTGGATATCACCCAATGAGCAAACAAATATCATGATAGATGTCATACTTGTGAATCACAGATGGAAATCAAGTGTGTTGTCACGCAAATCATTTGCAGTCAATATGGGACTGGATCATCAATTAGTGCTGGCATCAGACGTTGAGGCTGAGAGCAACCAAAAAGTGTCAAGAATTAAGATATAATTTGAACAATTTGAAATAATACAAAGGAAAGAATACAAAGAAGCCATGTGGAAAAAACATGTCTGTGGTGAAAGAAGAAATGAATGTTGCAGAGACATGGAACGGTGTAAAAAATGGGATTACAAGAGCGGCTGAACAAGTGTTGGGCTACAAGGCCAGAACAAAGGAAGCAAAGTGGATAACGGACGAAGTGCTGCAGTTGAGTGACAAGCATAGGAAGCTGCAGGAGAACAAAAAGGAAGACGCAAGTCTAAGAACTGAGTATAATAGGTTGACTAGACAGATAAAACAGGTAAATGAAGACAGAGAAACAACTGGATAAGGGAACGATGTAAAGAAGCAGAAGAATACGTGAAGAGAAATGAGACACGGGTTTCATCACAAGATAAGAGAACTAAGTGGGATGTATGAGTTCATCAATAGTGAAAGACAAGTGGGGGCAAAGAACTGAGGACAAACAAGTAAAGAATAAGCAATGAAAAGAATATTTTGAAGAGCTGTACAGCATGCAGAACACAGTAGATAAAACAGTGCTGGAGAAGCTTCTATTATAAATGGGTAAGAGCAGATGCTGGAATTCTTAAAAGAAGATATGAAGATCTCAGTAGAGAGTTTGAAAAAGAGAGATACCGGGGGAAGTGACAACCACAGAGTTGTTGCAAGCAGGTGAGAAACACACAGTAAAGGTGATACTCTAACTCTTGCTGAACAGCTTGTGCTAGTACTGAGCAAATGGGGGGCGGAGAAGCAATAATAGTACCATCCTATAAAAAGAGAGAAGAGTGAGTGCAAGAACCACAGAGGAATAAACTTATTGAGCATGCTTGGAAAAGCATTCCCCAAAACATTGCTGAGGAGAATGAAGAGGTTCCAGAGGAATAGGCCAGAGTCACACCAGGACACAGCACAATAAATCTGCTATTTGTGATAAGACATATCCAAGAAGTACACAGGCCACAATCAAACCCGTTAAACAACTTTATAGACCTTATACAGGCATTTGATAGCATTTGGCAGAAAGGACTATGGTAAATCTTGAGAATGTATGTGCATCCTCGAGAGATTGATCAAGCTGATAGAAAATATCTACAATGAGTTAATGAGTGCAATAAGAGTAGACAAGAAGCTGGCAGAATATTTCAAGATGACTTTGGGAGTGAGACATGGATGCATATTATCACAAGATTTGTTCAACGTGGTACTGGAAGCAATAATAGCTGTAGCACTGAGCAGGGCCGGATTTAGGGGAAGGTGACCCAGGCACTTACCGCAGTGCTGGTCTTGCGGGGGGTGATGGGCTCTGGATGCTGTAAGATATTAAAATATTTAACAAAGGGAGGGGATGCAGTATTTAGTCTAGGGTTGGCCCTGGCATGGAGAGATTAAACAAGAGTAATCATGCTATGTGGGAGGACAGTGAATAACTTTAGATTTGCAGATGATATTGACGTCATAGCATTGACCAAGGAGGATTTACAGAGAATAACTAACAAGGTAGACCGGGAAAGCAGAAAACTTGGACTGGAGATGAACACAGAAAAGACAAAAAATATGGTCATTGGAATAAAGAGGAAGAAGTAAAGATCAAATGTGGAGACAAAGGTCTAAAACGTGTACCTTGGAGAACCAGTATTGAAAAAAGGGAATAGTGAAGATGACATAAAAAGAAGAAGCTGACTAGCTACTATTGCATTCAGAAAACTCTGGAAGGCTTAAAGACATTTCAATAAAAAAGAGAATCAGTTTATGTAAGACAACTGTTGTACTGATACTGCTGTATGGGTTGGAATGTAAGAGTATGAAGAAAGCCAATGAACATATTTTACATTCAGATTTTATTTTACTAAGAAATTTCATTTTGCTCACATGAATAGGCCCACTGAGCTCCTAAGCAGACTTTGACTCTTTGTGTGACCTCAGTTGGACCAGTCACATAAGGTAAAGTTACTGTCTGCCTACATGTTTACTTAGGGGGGAAAAACATATTGAAAAATAAAGAATAAATAACTCTTTCAAATATGCATCAATCCCAGAGAGGTTCTCTAGGTAAATAATCTGTTTATCAGTCTCTTCGCACAAAGCACACAACTTGACATATTTAATAAACTTTGGGAAAACTTCAGATTGGACCTCCTGCTACACATATGGTATATTTTGCTTATTTTTCCTAGAGTTCATTGCAAATCTTCCAAAACCTTAGTACACATTAAAATTTTTGGATACTATTTTGTTTTGTTTAAGTCTGATCTATCTTTAACCAGTTCTGTTGCCTATATTCCTGTAACAGTTACTGGTACATTAGCCATTAGATTCAGACACTGGCTTCACATTTCTTCTGACCTTTGCAGGTTCTCATGCATCATTTGAGAGATAAAATGTAGGTTTCTTTCCCCCCCAGTGATGCCTTTTTTTCCAATTAGATTTCCATATACAGTTGGAGTCTAGCATCTACTTTCTTCAGTACAAAATGTAAAACCAACTTCTCCCTAGTCACCCCTCAGCAACCTCATTCAAACACATACAAACAGTAACCACCTTCCTACACAACAGGCAGAAAGAGATGAGATCTCCTTACGTTCACTTTGATGGCTCTGTGAAGTGCTCATAGGCAATCATTTTTGATATAGCATACAACAATGTTAACAGGGAGTTATAATATAAGAAAATAAGTCTTGTTTCTCTTAAATCAGACTATACACTGAATTCAGATTAAACACATCTAGCCAGACAATCCATGTGAAAAACATAGTTGTTAGATGTAAATTAAGAGCAGATAGATACAGGGAAGGAGTGTGGGGGGGAGAGGAATGTTTATTTGCAAGTAAGCTGCAAATATGAGATGGGAGACCACCATTGTTTTTATACCTTCATTGTAACTTTAAGTTGGGAATGTGGTATAAGAAAAACTGAAAGTGCATCCAAAGCAGAAAATCCCAGCATGAATGGACGTGGAAAACATTCAATGGAGATTCCATAAGAGACTTTCTAATCTTTGGCGAGGACTACATTTGGAGAATATATTTGTAGAGAGGATCACAGGGCTAGATCAAGATAATTGGAGTTGATAGTTTTGGCATGTGGATCATAACCTGAAAAAAAGTGATGTTACACTAAGCAGCTATGCATAGCAGATAAAATACCAAAATTGGTGTCATATATTTGTTTCAAGCACTGTGGCTACGGCAACTCTTCAGCTAAAGAAACCTGAAACCAGTAAGGAATAATGTAATCCAAACCCTCCCCTCCCTCAAAACCGGAGAGGGGAAGTAGTGATATCAAGCCAGGAACCAGAACATCTCTCCAGTGTTGACCCACAGCTAATGACTGACATAGATTAAGGCCAGAAAAGCCCCATTATGTTAATGCAATTTGACTTTCTGCGTAATACAGGGCATAGTACCTCACCCAGTAACTTCTGCTTTGGGAACATAACTTCTGTTTGAGCTAGAGCATATCTGTTAGAAAGCTATCTTGACTGCAAGTGACAGACTCCACCATGTCCCTGTATAAGTTGTTCCAATGGTTAACTACTCTCACTGTCAAAAATAAAATATTTTTTTGACTTTTTTCTAATCTGAATTTGTCTGGCTTCAGCTTCCAATTGTCAATCTTGCTATGCCTTTTTCTGCTACATCTGCTATATTAGGCAAATATCTGTCTACTGTCCCTAACTTTTTTCCCATGTAGGTACTTCAAACTGTGATCAAGTTACCTCTTGTCATGGAAAAAACACCCCTAGGCAGTAATTTGATAAAAGACTTAAGCCTGAGGCCCGTTTATTACGCACATACATACCAATGCATTGGGGGTAGTGAACTGCAAACCACTCCCCCGAACAAGGGGTTACACACACAATTTATAGAGCAAAACCGCAATTACATACACACCGCAAATGCATCACATTATGGGGTACTTTTCCGGACTTGTAAACAACCCTTTTGCCCTTTTGGTGGTGGTAGGGGGTTTTGACAGGTTATTCCGATGGAAACTTTCAAAATGTTCCGGACATGGGGAAACAAGACGCTATGACTTCTGTTAGGCCCCTGGGGGGGCCTAAGGTCAGAGGGGGCCGGGTGGTGACATTGCGACAGTTTGGAGTGGGCGAACAGGGGTTTACACAAGGGGAGTTTACACAAGAGGGTACAGCAGTGCAAAAGGTTACCGATATGTAGCCATAGCATTTAGCAACCCTTAAGAAATGAGCCCTTTAGCGTGGCAGTTCTCCTTCTTCCCCCTCCCCCCCTTGGGGCATGGCTTAGTATGGTTCAGGCTTCTGATCTGCTGGTTACAGGGTAGGCCCTGGTCAGAGCTTACAGAGGGGGTTGCTGTTACAATGGTCATTACGGCCTTCTACCGTTATAGGGGCCACAAAAGAGGGGGCCCCCATCTGATGCCATTTGGGCATCCGGCTGGGTCTTGGGGTAAGGAGGAGGACTAACCTTTTGGGGGGTATGGGCATACAGGTGTTTACCTAAAGGGGGCACAATTTAAAGGCAACAGCGCTTATATGCCAAGCAACGATTTCATTATAAAAACATTGATTACAGATAGGTTTTAGGAGGATCAAGTCTTAATAGCCTTTAGCATGGCAGATAGCATGAGCAAATTAATATAAGCAGATGCATTTTAAACCTTGAGCAATGCCTGTTACAAATAGTCCTCTCTCTGCTAGTTCCTCTTTCCTTCCCCCTCTCCCCCACCCCTCCTCCCCCGTCTTCAGAGTGCAGTCTAGTTTGGTTCAGGCTTCTGGTCTGACAGTTTTAAGCCAAGCCAGGGTCTGCAGGGGATAGAAAGAGGGGGAGAAAATAACTTGAAGAGGACAAAGAAGGAGCGGGGGGGTATTTTCTCCACAATCTCAACCTTCTCTTGAATAAATTAAATGTCTCTTGTTTATAAGGTTGGTTTCTGAGTCTTCAAATAAATCATATAACTATTTTCTCAACCCTCTCCAATTTTTCAACCTTTTTTTTCGAATGTGGACATCAGAACTATACACAATATTCCAGTAAGGGTCTCACTAATGCCATATACAGAAGCAGTGCCACCTCCCTACTCCTACTTTTATAGTTCCCTGCTTATGCATACTGTTGCTGGGGGAAGTAGTATGTGTGTTCCTTTGCCCTTCCTCTTTCTTGGTTGGAGCTAGAAGGCCCAGGCTTCTCCCTCCCTTACCAAAGGGCCTGAAAAAAGAGTCCAAGTATTGGAGGAGACCCTTCAAAACTCAACAGAACTTGTGCTGTAGCTTGATAACTGCAAGGCATCATTAGAAGGTGATCAGTCTCCTTACTTGCCATGTGCTGAATCCATCTTTTAAAAACATCCTGGGAATAGAAAGATTTTGAAGAGCAGCCATTTCACTTGACCAGACAATAAATCCCACTCTCATACTCACTTTCTACAAATATACTCTACGGAGCTCCACCTGCTGTTAAATTTCATACAGTATCACACTCTGATATTAACCTTCCACCCCAAACCCCAGTGAGTTTACCAAAAGAGGCAGACAATATCTTATTAACTTCCTCCTGCAGGCAATTCCTAAAAATGAGTTTTTAGTTTTCTATGGTGTGGCATCTATACAGCAGTTTATACCAAATAATTTTATTTATGGGATTAAAAAGACACTTTCAAGGATGAAGCAAGTACCCCAAAGTATAAAAACATGTGTTGCTTTTTACTGCTGCTTGTCATTAGTTCTCAAAATAACTATTGCCTTGTCCCTGAATCAGTGAGATGAAATGCCAAGTTACTTGTGTGAAGATTCTGAATCAAGACTGTACCTGCCTTTAGGAATAATAATTCCACTATGCTCAAAGCTGTGTATGCTTTAATTTAGAATATTCAAATAAATAATGGACTTTTTCAATAAAAAGTGACTCTCCAAAAAGTGATAGAATGGAGACTGATTCAATTCAATATAGCTTGGAAAGAGACAGACATATCAGGTGCAAATAAACAGGCATGGTCTAAGCATAGAACTGGGACATCTGAATTCCAAAACAGACTCTGGCATGTGTCCTTTGACAAGTCACTCTCTCTGCCTCAGTTTCCGTGGGGATAATACTTAACTCCCTCATGGTGAGAGCTTAACTTGTTAATGTTTGTAAAATGCCCTGATGTGCTATTTTTATTTTTATTATATTACTTCTCCACAACCACAAGGCAATCTAAAGAGATTGAGCTAGTCAACATTGCTGTATTTTTCCTGGTCTGTTAACTTATAATAATTCCAAATTGTTCTTGTAGACTTTAGTCTAGAGATCAGACTAAAGCAGATGAAGAAAAGTTTAACCCAGAAATGAAAGATGGAAGAGAACTGAGTGTGTAATGGAACACCAATAAAATGCATTAAAAAACCCTTTTTGTTTTAGAAAATGTCAATGGACTTGCCATGCACTAAGGAAAATAAAAATAAAATATTTTTATACCAGTCAAGCCTACAGCATGTGTCAGCACTGGATCAAATATTAAAAGCAAATTTTAATAAGTAGGAATCAAAGAGGTATTTTAAAAGCTCAAGGGATTTGGAGATGAGAGTTCAGTTCAGGGAATTCCACAGCTCAGGGGCATAACAGGTGAATGCTCTGTTACCCATGGATGAGAGACCTGACAAGGGGGCTGATGACTTTGAGATTTATTATTTGAAAGCAAGGATTAAGGGCATGTGTAAGTGGAGTCCAATTCTGATAGGTTTAAAAGGGATGCTTCAGATAGGTAATGAAAAACTGAGTAAAATTTTAAAGTCAATGCATTGACTGATAGGAAGCAGGTGTAAATCTGCCATAGCTGGAGTAATGTGATTGAATTTATTGCCATGAGTAAATGGATGGGATGTAGCATACTGAACAATGGGGTCGTTTGTGAATATTATTCTATAAAGTGTCTGCCTATTAGTGTAATCTGGAAGCAATAACGATATGCATTAAAACAGGGCAAGCAACATAAATAGTAGCAATATTACCTGTGTAATACTTGAAAAATCTGGAAACATGTCACCTTAAGTGACTGCTTTTGAGAAAAGCTTTTAAGAAGTTAACAGTAATTGAACTGAGAAAGCAAAGAAGAATACAGTGTTGAAAGTTTTCAGGCATTTTTCAGATCTACACAACTGCCACCAGAAGGGAGAACGGAGAATATGAAAAATAGGAGGTGGTGGTAATAAAAAAAAAAAGAAGAAGAAAAAAAAAAGTGCATTTGAGAAGGGGAAGGTTGAATTTGGGGATTTGATTTCAGAATATAGTGCTGTCATGTAGCCATCACAAATAATACTTTCCAATTCTTCCTTCCCACCTCATGCCCGCCCCCCTTTTCTCCACTGTCTTCTTTCATGGGCTTTGAAATGCTTCATAGCCCACAATTTACATAAACAGAAATCCATACCACCTTGTCCTATATCATAAGCTGAGGGGTCTCATGAAATAGAAGTTAAGCATCGTGGGGCCTATGCAGTATCTGGGTGGGAGTCCTGTGGGAAAGATTAACGTACTGCAGTCAGTGACACCCTGCCCCCTGAGTTTATACCAAAGCAACCTGTTACTTGAAAATAATACGAGGAGGCACTGTGCTTCTAGAGGAAACTTATTTCATAGGAGACTCAAAACAAAGCCCTGACTCACTGACCATTAAAGATCACTTATTTTTCATAGAGGGAGTGTTGATTTCTGGTTTCCTGACCAAATTCTATCCTGGGTAATTACATCCTGACTATGAAAAATTCCCTTTATAATTTCACTTGGAGAAGATATTCTTCATCTCCCTTTTTAAAATTGGTTGGGGAGCAGTAGCGGCGCCAGCTCTTCCGGCGCCCTAGGCGGCGGAAGGTCCCGCCCCCGAAATGCCACCCCCAACAGCGGCGGCGGAAGGTCTCACCCCCAAATTTTCACGGCCGGCCGGGGCGCCGGCGCCCCCAAAATAGCAGCACCCTAGGCAACCGCCTAGGTCGCCTAATGGGTTGTGCCGGCCCTGTTGGGCAGTATTGTTGGTACAAAGTGGCTGATGTGTCATGCCCAAGAGAAAGTTGCATTTGTGAATGACTGGTCTATAAACATTCTGCTTATAAAGTACATAAGGATCTTTTGGGATGAAGGGTACTAGGTATGGTGAATCAGGTCTATCGTGGCCTGGAATCTTAATCAAACATGTCTAATTCCAATGAGATTTCTAACTCTTTTTAAAAGGTTTTGAATGGACTGACCACACATCCCTTGGGACAAGTCTGTATCTGGAGGAGACCAATACCATGTTCTTTTAGACTGAATTTTTACAAGTTTTGCTCGCTGAGGGCCTGATTCTGCAACCCTTATTGAATTGAATAGTGCTTTCCTATCTGCACAGTCTACTCAAAGTAAGGATTGAAGAAATGTACCTTCAGATTCTAGCCATGCTATTTGTTTCCCCCCCATCACCTGCTTGTCACAGGGTGACCAGCCCCTTTAAGAGAGAGCAGGGTCTGGTGCAAAAACCTACCCATTGGGCTTGAGAGAGCACCTGAGCCATATAAAGGGAACAGACTGGGAGAATCAGGAAGGAGCAGGTGAGAGCTTCTTGAGAGCAAAAGAGAGACAGAAGAAGCAGCAGAGAAGTTGCCTGAGGAGAAGAGCTGAAGGAGGGCAATAACTGGGACCTGCTGCATTCTGAGGAGAGCTGTTGGGAGGATTGGCAAGAGCTGGAGAACCTGCTGAGTTGCAGGAAAGCTTCTGGAGAAGCCCCTCAGAACCAGGGGAAGAACCAGCATGCTAAGCCTAGAAGCAGCAGTAGGTCCCCAGGAGCAGGGTTAGGACTCATGGGCTGATGAAGGAGAAACTAACAAAGGTTGCACCTGTGCTGCTGAGGTGCCTGTATTGGGGTTTCCTGTAACTTTGCAGTTTGGACGCACATATCCCTTGGGCTTGTAAAATCAGGAACAAAGGGGTTAGGTTTGTTTGAAGAGATCTGTAACACATTCCACAGGATAAACAGAGTGCCAATGTCCTCTTTTTTTAAATTTTTTTTAAAAGGTTGTTACGCCCTTGCCCCAGAAAGCATCTGTTAACTATTGCTATGTCTCCAGCCTGTCTCTTTTGGCTATGGATATCAGGGAGAGTTATTTTCCTACCCCCTTATCTATGGTCCTCACACTCTTAGTTTTAATCCTGGTTATACTAGTATATGTTCATTTCACTCCATATTAATCACTTTCTAATGATGGACAAAGTTCAGGTATTCACGCTGATTCTTTTAGATCTGTCTTCAGCCTTTGATTCTCTTCAGCATAATGTTTCATGGACTCCAATTATAGATCCCAGCAGAAGTGGCTAGGTTTCATTCTTTCCTTTTAGAGAGACCTGAGGGAGCAGCATTGGATAATTACTGAGCTATCTTGAGAGCTCTGTCACTACTGCTGTCATACCAAAAAACTAAACACCTTATCACTTGTATGCCTACTATGTTCCACAACATTGTGGGAAAAAAACATGTTTACTTAACTTTAGTTAGGAAGCTTATAAGTAACAATATTTTGACTGCTTGTCTGTTTTTGATGACCTGCTGTTAGTTTGGAGCAGACATGAATGCTCCTTGTAAGTTGCACCTTGACAATTGTTTAAGATGACGCTTTTGAACGCTCATATTACATTTTTAAAATTCCCTTGCCACTCCAACATGTATGTGGTGTTGATGGGAGACCACGGAGGTGAGGTCATATCTTTTTATTGGACCAACCACACAGACCTCTTTAGGTCTGGGAAAGGTATGCTGGGAGTCACAAATGAGTGCAAAGCAGAACAGATTATTTACCATAAGTAGTTGGCACACGTTCTAAGGAACCATTCAAAGTAGAGTGGCCTGTTAACACCTCTGCAGTCATAGGACAAAAAGAGAGATTTAGTGGGTTATAGATTGTTGTAATAAGCCATATATCCAGTGTCTCTGTTCAGCCCATGACTGTCTAGCAATGTTATGAATTTAAGTTCCCAGACTTACCTTTTGAAAATGTTGTGCAGGTTTCCTTTGAGGATGAGGACTGATAAGTTAAATGAATGGTCCTTTAGAATATGTATGTTAACTAATTATGCAAGGGGGAACAGATTGTTTCGCATTTAGCTGTGATATAGAGTGTACCTTTCCCAGACCTGAAGAGGAGCTCCATGTGGCTTCAAAACTTGTCCCTCACCAACAGAAGTTGGTCCAATAAAAGATATTACCTTTCCCATCTTGTATCTCTAATATCCTGGGACCAACACAGCTACAGCTACACCGCATACATTGGTTGATAGGAGACCATTTAGTAGTTTTGCGTCTGGTGCCTTTAGCTTGTTGCTGTATTTAAGTGCTATGATTTTTCATCAGAGTGAGACAATGTGGTGTCCCTGGTGCCAGACCAATGTAGAAACTTGAATGAGAGTGGTGTGATTTAGCTTAATCTAGATAATATGAAGCTGATTCAGATTGTTTTGGGCAAGAGTTTAGGATGTTTTTTCTATTATTGGGCTGTGGGAAATTAATCACCCTTCATCAGGATATTGCAATGCAGAAATACTTTTACAGCCCAGATTAACGCTGGAATCCCAAGTGGCTTTGGCCACTTCTAATTTGCTGATCTCTGGAATCTATTTATTTCTGTATATGGACTACTTTTGTGACTTCCAGATTGGATTACTGTAAGGCCACTCCAAAACTTAAACTAGTTTAATCAAATTGTGGCAGCCTGTTTCCTCAGTGGTGGCTGCTCCATGTGAGAAGAGAACTGACCTGGAGAGAAAAGGCATCATATAAGGAGTAGGAACTTGATGCAGAAAAAGACTGAAAGCAAGTGGCTGATGCTGTGGATATACAAAAATATGACTGTGTAGCATTGCAAACAAAAGTTTTTTGTAGAACAGGAATAAAATGAAATACTTGCTGCTTTTTTGTGTGTTTACTCTGTGGGCTTATTTAAGTCTAAGAAGGTGTTTGGGTTCAAGGTGATCTCAAGTACACATTTTTTGTTGATTCCTTTGTAGGTGATATATGCTAAAAATGGAGTTCATAAGGGACAGCCTGATGGCCTGTTGAACAAATGTGATATATCCACAACTTGTTTGTGACCGTGTAAGTTACCTAGCCTAGCAAGGGAGTGTGGGTGTGCCAAGAAGGTGACACATTCTGTCTAAAGGGAGGAAAATATAGCACACTTTGCACATCTTATACCTGGTGACAGAATGTTGCTGCCATCTTGAGGAGACTTTCTGTAGTGCCAACCTCTAAATGAGTAGATAGATTGATTGTGACTACTGAGACATGGGGGTGGAGAAGGGGCCTCTGTGGAACAACAGTGTCCAAATAAAAGGATATGTGAAAATCCTAATGCTTTCATTGAGACTGACAATATCTTCAATAACTTATTTGAGGAGGTTAATCACTGATTCCTGGGAGATAGAAATGGAAAGAACCTGTTACCCAGGACAGAGCAAATAATTAATTCAGCATCAAACCCTTTCCCCTATGAGTTCAGGATTGTTTATATATTTTTTGAACTTTGTCCCATCTAATATTAAAGAACTCCCTTGCTTGACATTTGGCCTTTTATGTGGGTTATTGGGATCATGGGAAAGCCTATGATTAGATCCTAAAGATTTTAGCCACACACAAAAAATCCAACCTGAAGGATGTAGCTTTCTATAGCAGCATTAGAAGAAGAGCAGAGCAGAGGAATTATTTTCTGCTCAGTTCTTTTGCGTTTAGGGTTGGAGTTAGAGGATCTTGCATGATAAAATAGAATGTCATTCAGATAAAGTAGGGCATTTTACTAGGAATAGAATGCATCCAAATGTTATCACCAGTAGGAGGAAAATAATCAGTCATCTATGGTTATCAAGAAAAATGACTAGTAACACAATATTGCTTTTTCTGATAAAGTCTAGAAATGACTCAGACAGGAGAAGCCTATGTTTAGATCCTATTACCCTTTTTGCTGAAGTGTCTCAAAAATGTCTAGTATACACTATTTTGTTTAAATAGAATTGATTATAGTCTTATAAATAGGGGAAAGAGTGGGAGGTATCTGCTGGGCTGACATTTCTGGACTTTGGTTCTCAGCTAGGAGGAAAAAGTCACAATATAATACTACTGCACTGGACATCCACCAATCAGGCTTTCTTATGACCTGTTAATTATGTTTCGCTATGTGGGTGAAGGCAGTAACTAAGCAGTTGAAATGGTGCAGAAGAGGGGCTTGAGCATCTTAAAAAATCACACCATGAATCCTTTAAGTCTTCATGTCCCACCTGATTGATTTACAGTTCCATCATCCTTAGGTTTCTAACTTTCCTAAGGCTCCTTTGTTCTTCTAAGAGGTTCATCATCATTCTGTCAACAATTTGTTTCTTCAAATAGATAAAAATAGGGAAGCTACTGCAAGCAGTTATGTAACAGGGCATCCTGCTCATTCCTTCTGCTGCCTGACTCAGAAGCCATCTGATGAGGGCTGTATCCTTCCAATAACTGTACAGTGAGTTCAGTGGGAGGCATTGCATCTATAAGGCATAGTTTTCCGATGGCACAAAATTTGCCAGTTTTTAGCTGAGATTCTGGCACCCTGACAGCAGGATTATCTGGCTATGTAGATTCTCTCCTCAGGCCTTATGCTACCAGCACTCCCAGATATCTTCGAGACACCACTGACTTCCTGAGGAAACTACAATCCTTTGGTGATCTTCCAGAAAACACCATCCTGGCCACTATGGATATAGAAGCTCTCTACACCAACATTCCACACAAAGATGGACTACAAGCTGTCAGGAATAGCATCCCCGATACTATCACGGCAAACCTGGTGGCTGAACTTTGTGACTTTGTCCTCACCCACAACTATTTCAGATTTGGGGACTATTAATACCTTCAAGTCATCAGGACTGCTATGGGTACCTGCATGGCCACACAGTATGCCAACATTTTTATGGCTGACTTAGAACAACGCTTCCTCAGCTCTCGTCCCCTAATGCCCCTACTCTACTTGCGCTACATTGATGACATCTTCATCATCTGGACCCATGGGAAGGAGGCCCTTGAGGAATTCCACCAGGATTTCAACAATTTCCATCTCACCATCAACCTCCGCCTGGACCAGTCCACACAAGAGGTCCACTTCCTAGACACTACAGCGCTAATAAGCGGTGGTCACATAAACACCACCCTATACTGGAAACCTACTGACCACTATACTTACCTACATGCCTCCAGCTTCCATCCAGGACACACCACACGATCCATTGTTTTACAGCCAAGCTCTAAGATACAACCGCATTTGCTCTGATCCCTCAGACAGAGACAAACAGGTACAGGATCTCTACCTAGCATTCTTAAAACTACAATACCCACCTGGTGAAGTGAAGAAACAGATTGACAGAGCCAGAAGGGTACCCAGAAGTCACCTACTACAAGACAGGCCCAACAAAGAAAGTAACAGAACACCACTAACTGTCACCTACAGCCCCCAACTAAAACCTCTCCAGCACATCATCAAGGATCAACAACCTATCCTGAAGGATGATCCCTCACTCTCTCAGACCTTGGGAGACAGGCTAGTCCTCGCTTACAGACAGCCCCCCAACCTGAAGCAAATACTCACCAGCAACTACACACCACACAACAAAAACACTAACCCAGGAACCAAACCCTGCAACAAACCCCAGTGCCAACTCTGTCCACATATCTATTCAAGGTTCACCATCATAGGACCTAACCACATCAGCCACGCCATCAGGGGCTCATTCACCTGCACATCTACCAATGTGATATGTGCCAGCAATGCCCCTCTGCCATGTATATTGGCCAAACCGAACAGTCTCTACGCAAAAGAGTAAATGTACACAAATCTGACATCAGGAATTCTAACATTCAAAAACCAGTAGGAGAACACTTTAATCTCCCTGGTCACTCAATAACAGACCTAAAAGTGGCAATTCTTCAACAACAAAAACTTCAAAAACAGACTCCAACGTGAAACTGCAGAACTGGGATTAATTTGCAAACTGGACACCATCAAATTAGACCTGAATAAAGACCGGGAGTGGTTGGGTCATTACAAAACCTAAACCTAATTTCCCCCTACTGTTACTTACACCTGCTTGTCAACTGTTTGAAATGGGCCACTCTCATTACCACTACAAAAGTTATTTTTCCTCCCTTTGTATCCCACTGTTAATTGAATTGTCTTGTTAGACTGACCTCACACTTGGTAAGGCAACTCCCATCTTTTCATGTATTTATACCTGCTCCTGTATTTTCCACTCCATGAATCTGATGAAGTGGGTTCTAGCCCATGAAAGCTTATGCCCAAATAAATTTGTTAGTCTCTAAGGTGCCACAAGGACTCCTCGTTGTTTTTGTTGATACAGACTAACATGGCTACCACTCTGAAACATGTCATTGATGGGTGTGTGTGTGTGTGTTCTAAAATACCTGAGTTAGGAGCACAAGTCACACTGACTTTCAGATTAGGACTAACATTTTTGGAAGCACCTAAATCCCATTTTCCAAAGGGGACTTGGGCATTTAGGAGCCTAAATTTCATTGAAAGTCAATAGGGCTTAGACTCCTATAAGAATCTGGGAATGGGCGACAGGGGATGGATGACTGATGATTACCTGTTCTGTTCATTCCCTCTGAAGCACTTCACATTGGCCACTGTTGGAACACAGGATACTGGGCTAGATAGACCTTTGGTCTGACCCAGTATGGCCATTCTTATGTTCTGTAATTTTGTATACTTTACTGTTCATGTGCCTAAAGCAAGGGGTGGGGGGAAGAAAAGCTGAAAATATAAAGCAATAGACTTGTACATTTTGCCTTACTTTCTTGTCAGTAATAATTATGGCATTTGGGAGTTTTTTGAGAACTTTGTATTTTTTCTTGAAAAATCAGTAAAGAAAATCTTTTAAATGTTGCAATAAATACTAGGCTAGTTTAAAGTGAAATGTCCTC
Source organism: Platysternon megacephalum (assembly GCA_003942145.1). NCBI lineage: Eukaryota > Metazoa > Chordata > Testudines > Platysternidae > Platysternon > Platysternon megacephalum. The sequence goes on from QXTE01000132.1 coordinate 3,354,993, forward strand.
TGCATGAGAATGGCGCATGACATCTTTCTTTCCTTGTTTTCTCATGCACAGCTGTGTTTATCATGCATTTACCCAAAACAGATGATGCTTCATTATGTTCTTGTTATGAAAGACTTATTGATGAGCGCAGGGGCCAGAGACTGGAGAGTACAAAAGCCTAAAAAAAGCCATGAGAACAGGTCAACCTAGTTCGAGTGACGTGTAGATCAACATTTTTTTACAGAAAAGATCCTCATATAAAGCTTAAGTACAGGTGTCTCCTGCAGTTCTTATGTCTGCTTTTTATATGATGTGATAGAACAGTTTGCCTTTGGGAACATAGAGTGGGATAGTGCTGCTTGTAACCCAGATGTAGGCTCTGATTAGCAAAGCATGAGCATAACACTAAGCACACGAGTAGTTCCACTGGGGAGGCAGGGCGGGAAATAGGACAACTACTCACATGCTTAAAGTTCTACATGAGCTTCCTTGGGGACAGAATTTCAGAACTGCTCAGCTGCCATTTAGGCATCAAATAAGTGGCTGAATTTTGAAAAGTGCCAGGCTTGTTGGGGTTTGGGTTCTTTTGAAAATCTGGCCATCTGTGTCACAATGAGAGCTACTGTGCTGAGCACTTTAGATAATCTGGCCCTTGTGTAGGTGCTTAAATAGGAGCTGAGCTCTTTTGAAAACCTAGTTCAATTGTGGGTGCTGAGCATCTGAAAACCTGTCTTTGGGCTTTTTAGAAAATGTGTCCCTTAGTCCCCTAGTTCTGATTCACCCTTTCTAGGTTGAGATTTAGATTTACAGATTTGTTTTAAAGCCAGAATGGATAATTAATCTGACCTCCTATATAACACAGGCCACAGAATTTCATCCAGTTACCCTGGAGGAATGCTATGCCATCAGCGTATTCATTCTGTGGCAAAAGTATTTTGCATCATTATGGAGGAATTCCTGTGACCAAGCCTGGAAGCCTTCAATGGGCTGGTTCCACAGAAGGCTAGAAGGAGAAACAGTAATCTTTTTCTGAGGATAGGGTAGGGGAGCCAGAGGTTACAACTGTATTCCATTTAAATATAGAAGAAGAAAAAAATTATTCTTGTTTGGTTTCCTTAAAAGGGAGGATGGACTTGTGACTAAAGCACAGGTTGAAGAGCTGGGGGATATAAACTCACTTCCTGTCTCTGCCTTTGACTTCCTGCATGACCTTAGAACCAATACCATGTAAACACTCTGTTCATTTTCCCTTCCCCATCTGTAAAATCAGACTAATACTCTTCTCCCTCGAGGTGTTGGTTTTTTTTTTTTGGAGGCTTGATTGAGGGGGCTACAATGTATATCTTCAAAGCGTCATTGATTTGTTTTTGTTTGATTCACCTTCTTCTAATTTCATCGTTAGGGCCCTATCAAATTCATGGCCATGAAAAACGCATCACGGACCGTGAAATCTGGTCTGTGCTTTTACCCTATACTATACAGATTTCAGGGTGGAGACCAGCATTTCTCAAACTTGGGGGCCTGACCCAAAAGGGAGTTGCAGGGGGGTTGCAAGGTTATTTTAGGAGGGTTGCAGTATTGCCATCCTTACTTTTGTGCTGCCTTCAGAGCTGGGCAGCCAGAGTGTGGTGACTGTTGGCCAGGTGCCCAGCACTGAAGGCAGCGCCCTGCCAGCAGCAGTGCAGAAGTAAGGGTGACAATACCATATCATGCCACCCTTACTTCTGCACCGCTTTTGGCAGCGGCTCCGTCTTCAGAACTGGACTCCCAGCCAGCAGCCGCCGCCGCTCTCCAGCTGCCCAGCTCTGAAGGCAGCATTGTAGCAATACCGCAACCCACCCCTACAATAACCTTGCGACCCCTCCACAACTCCTTTATGGGTCAAGACCCCTACAATTACAACACCATGACATTTCAGATTTAAATAGCTGAAATCATGTAATTTACAATTCTTTAAACCCTATGACCGTGAAATTGACCAAAATGGGCTGTGAATTTGGTACATTTGTCGTGTATTCTTTTTATATGCGACAGTCTTTATTCACTTTATTGTGGTTTCCTATCACTCTGGCCTTTCTGTCAGTTAGCTGTATGCTGAATTATATATAGAATCATAGACTCATAGAACTTAAGATCAGAAGGGACCATTATGATCATCTAGTCTGACCTCCTGCATGATGCAGGCCACAAGAGTTGACCCACCCACTCCTGAAATAACTCTCCCCCTTGACTCAGCTGTTGAAGTCCCCAAATCATGATTTGACGACTTCAAGCAGCAGATAATCCTCTAGCAAGTGACCCCTGCCCCATGCTGCGGAGGAAGGCGAAAAACCTCCAGGGCCTCTGCCAATCTACCCTGGAGGAAAATTCCTTCCCGACCCCAAATATGGCGATCAGCTGAACCCCGAGCATGCGGGCAAGATTCTCCATCCAGACACTTAGGAAAAAGACTTTCAATATCCCAACATTTACCATCGGTACTAACTACCAGCGGTGGCACATTATTGACCTATTGTGTAAATCAAGTTATCCTATCAAACCATTCCCTCCATAAACTTATCAAGCTTAATCTTAAAGCCGGAGAGGTCTTTCGCCCCCACTATTTCCCTCGGTAGGCCGTTCCAGTATTTCACTCCTCTGACGGTTAGAAACCTTCGCCTAATTTCAAGCCTAAACTTCCCAACTGCCAATTTATATCCATTTGTTCTCGTATCCACATTAGCACTGAGCCGAAATAATTCCTCTCCCTCCCTGATATTGATCCCTCTGATATATTTAAAGAGAGCAATCATATCTCCCCTCAACCTTCTTTTGGTTAAGGAAAACAAACCGAGCTCCTCAAGTCTCCTTTCATACGACAGGCTTTCCATTCCTCGGATCATCCTAGTGGCCCTTCTTTGTACCCTTTCCAGTTTAAATTCATCCTTCTTAAACATGGGAGACCAGAACTGCACACAGTACTCCAAATGAGGTCTCACCAGCGCCTTGTATAACGGGACTAGCACCTCCTTATCTCTACTAGAAATACCTCGCCTAATGCATCCCAAGACCGCATTAGCCTTTTTAACGGCCACATCACATTGCCGACTCATAGTCATCCTGCGATCAACCAGGACTCCGAGGTCCTTCTCCTCGTCCGTTACTTCCAACTGGTGCGTCCCCAGCCTATAACTATAATTCTTGTTAGTCATCCCTAAATGCATAACCTTACACTTCTCACTATTAAATTTCATCCTATTACTAATACTCCAGTTTACAAGGTCATCCAAATCTCCCTGGAGGATATCCCGATCCTTCTCCGAATTGGCAATACCTCCCAACTTCGTGTCATCCGCAAACTTTATCAGCCCACTCCTACTTTTGGTTCCGAGGTCAGCGATAAATAGATTGAATAAAATCGGACCCAAAACCGAACCCTGAGGAACTCCACTGGTAACCTCCCTCCAACCCGACAGATCCCCTTTCAGTACGACCCGCTGCAGTCTCCCCTTTAACCAGTTCTTTATCCACCTCCGGATTTTCATTTCGATCCCCATCCTTTCCAATTTAACCAGTAATTCTTCATGCGGTACCGTATCGAACGCCTTACTGAAATCAAGATATATCAGATCCACCGCATTTCCCTTGTCTAAAAAATCTGTTACTTTCTCAAAGAAGGAGATCAGGTTGGTTTGGCACGATCTACCTTTCGTAAAACCATGTTGTAATTTGTCCCAATTGCCATTGACCTCAAGGTCCGTAACTACTCTCTCCTATAGTCAAAAGATAAAACAACATATGTGTCTTAGAGGTTCTCAGAATGGCATAGGCAGTCAGCCTGTCCGAAGCACGAGGGCAACTGCACAAAACTTGATAGTTAAGGGTTTGTATCTCTTAGAAGACTGAGATCTATAGGTGATCAAGAGCTAGTGGCATGAATCCTTCAGACCTATTTCCATTTGATGAGACTATATAATATAAAACACTCTTTTAGAAGTTTTCAGGCCAAATGTATGCATGTCTATGTTCTGTAGCATTATCCTGTGCAGATTGTAAATGTTAAACTATGCAACAAATGAGACTTACAAGATAGACAGCCATAAGCTAGCTGCATATAAAGCAGAAGACATGCATATTCTGTGAGCAGAGGCTGATGGTCATGTATTGACTGCAGATTCTGATGATCTGTTGTCACTTCTACTTGACTGGTTTGCTTGTTCTCTTCTCTATCTACTCACAGAAATGCACCTAATCACTGATAAGACCCCTTTTTCAGACGTAAACATAGTCACACTGTGTTTCTATAAAATTTGTAATATAGAACCAGTCTGTTTGAGGGATTGTCTTCTGCCCTGTGCTCCATCATAACTAGGTGGCTCATTTCAATGATTCTTTAGATTATACCTGTTAGGTATGCCATGGTGTATTTTCATAATTTCAGTATGCACATAACTTTCATATTTTACAACCACATTTGCCATTATAGGCTAGGTCCATATATATTTGGAGGCAGATCCTTGGTGTAAATTCTTACAGCTCCAGTGACTTAATTTGAGCTGTGATAATTTACAGCAGCTGAACCTTTCAGTTTAAAGGGTCAGCCAGTTTTGAATTATCTGCCCCCTAAAGTATGAGAAGAATTACTTCATGAAAAATGCCCTTTAATCCTCTCATCCCTCAAAAATGCTAAAAGAAAATTGCCTACGTTGTCGCCTTTTGGGCAGAAATGAAACATGGAAACAGCCCTATTAGTGAATATTTTGAAAAGTTAAGAACATGTGAAAATGGGGTTAGAATGAAAACTCTTTAGAACTGTAGCTGTGACGGTTGATACTGGAGACCATAGTAACTTATGCCAAAAAAACTGAAAAGTGATTTCTAGAAAAGTGTGTACACATTACATAATTTCTTCCCCAGTATCATCTTCCTGTGACATTATATAAATTAATACATCAAGATGCCATTGTTTCTTATGGAAACAATTACTTCTACTTAATGCATGACTTGGTGCTTAAAATCATGTGCCTGCTGCCTGAGAATGTAACATGTTACAAACAATTATAAAATCTTCCATTTTATGACTGTTTCCTCTCTTCTTTGGATAGTTATTTTTTAAAAACTGCATACTGGTATCCTTCTGGTGTTGGGGGAGGGGTGGTGATGGAAGAGGGAGGGCTTCTAAGACTGGGGAATTTCTCAGTGTGAGGGAATCTTCCACAGGAATATCTGGCTTTGATGCCCACTTTCTTCCCCCATCCAACCCTTCATGAGTATATCATAGTCTCAGAAGACAGATGGGGTATGGTTGGATCTTGATGCACTTCAGCAACTCGTTAACCAGCTGGCATAGATTAGAGCAGCCTGAGGGCACTTCTATTTCTCATATGGCCCTCTGCTTACGATACTCCCAGTGCAAACTTGGCTCAGCAGATAAGTCAGCCCAGTATGGCAAAGAATGACAATAAATGCAGTGTGGGGGAAGGGAATATAAAGATTTAAGTATTCCACATGCTTTGCACTTTATAAGCGTATTTTTGACCATAACGTAGAGAGTATTTACAAACACTATATTAAAAGTGAGCTGTTTCAAGGGCAAAGATGCATTCATAAAAGGATGTCTTTTTGTTTTTAAATTGACTGAGTATCTGCCACCATTATGTATTGTTATTCCTGGCTTTTACCAATCATGCTGAGAACCACATTAATAAGGGAAGCTTGTTTCTTTGAGAATAAAGCAAGATTATTTTTCTCCCCTCAATTCAAAATGCTAGGTGTATTAGTTTACACGTGGAAAAAAATTGTCAAAGGTTTTTTAAAATGAAATGATGTAGACAATTACCTCTTAAAAATTATTCTATCCAGAAGCTTTGAAAAGTGACAGAATTTTCATATGCAATAAGTGTGTTTGTGTGTGTGTGTTTATATATTGCTGCTTGTCATAAATTGGCTGTATGTTGGCTCCAAATCAAATTGAAAAATCATCTTAAACATTTCCAAAATAACCTATTCACTATGATGATTGGCTCTTACGATGGTGAAGTGCGATATAGTTAAATAAGTAAATGCTGTTGCATGGATTCTATTAATGTTCTGCCATATGGACACAGTAGATATTATTTTTTAACTCTGACCTCCAAAGGACGATAGCATCTAAAGATTATACAGGATCAGTGGAGAGTTAGAGGGACAGAACCAGTAAAATGTCAGCTTTATTCCCTTTTACGGTCATTGGAGAACACTTAGAGCAAATTTAACATATATAGGACTTTATATGCAGTTCCTACTGCTGTGGAATGCATGACATTCCTTGCATACTGAACAGAAGAGCAGCATTTCAGCTCTGGTTATGAGTTAATATATTTAGACTACAGTACTGTATGTTTCAGTTTGTTATAGCTAGAATAATTCCATGTCTTGTATTGCATAGTTCAAACAAGTTATAGTAGCATGAGAGTAATTAGCCTGTAGGAATGGAACCTCTTTGTATGTTGTAGTATAATATGTAATTTCATTAACAGAGTACGCACTTTGCAAAGTATCTACACTTTTTAAACAAGAAGCTTTAAAATTGAAAACTATGTAATAAAACAAGCCTTTTAAACCTGTTGGGAGAAGGGAACATAGTACAAAGAATGTCTGGAAGCATTGTGGGGCAGATCCTCATCTGGGGTAAATGGTCATAGCTCCACTGAAGCCCTTGGTAATCACTAGAGGTATGATGATGCTAGCCAATACATATGTTGGGTATAGTATTAATATAAGTATTGGGAAGTTATGTTAACAATTCTGTTCATCCATGTCAAGTATCCCATAACACTTTGCATTAGCTGAAGTAGTAAGCTTTGGCTTAAGGAGATAGGAATGCTGTCAGGATCAGGACATGACTGTTTTACCATAGCAACAGGTAGGGAGTTACACTCACAGACTAATACTGGAATGTCCCAAAGGAAAAGAACAAGATATATCAATCTTCTACCTGGTACAAAACTAGGAGCTGTCTTCATGCTCCTTGGTACCTGGAATGCATGTGTTCAGAACAAAGAGATAAGAGACAAGGTATCAGAAAAACAAGGAAGAAAGCTGATTGGGTAAATCTAGTTTCAGATGACATACTGTACCTTTTATTTGTAAACAGGTAGGTTATAAAAAGATGACTTTAGGAATGTAACTTGGGAGTACATGTTCTGGATAAGGTGAATATAACACTGCATGAGATGGCTTCCAGGAAACAGGTATTAAACTTTTATTCCTATACTTTATTATTGTTGTTTGTTTATTGCTTTTTGCAATGAACCTGGCTGATATTGGTTATTTGGTCTTGTGAATATATTACATACTGAACCAAAGTGTGGTCAAGCAATTGACTATACAATTTACCAACAAGTTGCACCAGCAGAGCATCAGTGCCTGTAAGGATTTGGATGGCTTAATTAGTCCCAAGAATCATGAAATATCTCCAGACACCTCCTTCATGAAAGCTCTGCACGTATCTGGACCGTGTTATAGATCTACCTTGAAACATGTACTTGGTATAAAAGGTAGAACAATGTTTTAAAATATTAAATACATTTAGGGCTATTTTGAAACGCAAATATTTGACCTTTGACCACAGATAACTTAATTCTACTGACCAGCTGTGATTTAAAAGAAAAAGCAAACAAGCACGTTTTAAAACTTATTTAAGTGTTACTTATAACATTAGGTGTATTGTAATCTCACAGGCATTTTTATCCTGGGCATGCCGAAGTGCATAATAGCATAATGCTAATGATCACCAGATGTGTAGGCAGTGTAATGGACATGAGTCACAGGCCCCATTGTTATAAAATTTTCTCACTGGACTGGTGGGAAAAAGATTTTTCTGATGAGAAAAAGAGATGGGGGAAAGCATCTTGCCCGTAGAAGCTGCACTAATTTTCATTCCCTGAAATAAAAAATGAGGTGGTGGCGTAGGAAGAAGCAAGTAGTTTTACTGTGGCTTTCTATTTTAATAGGCGTGTTACAACCGTCCATTGAATGCAAGTTTTCTATAAAATGCCAGAGTAGGAGGAAGCCTTGCCAAAGGGTTTGCCACTGTTGACATATGTAATTTAGGAATCAGGGGCCATACTAGTGCCAATTATTATAGCTAGCGGCAAAATGGAGCATCTGAAACAGATTGGTCCTACTGAAGCCAATGGCAAAATTTCCATTGATGCCAACGGGTAAAAAAAAAAAAAATGCCCTTAGTGCTTGTCTACAATATAGAATTCTACACACACAGACACACACACACACTCCAACCAGTGCTATCATTGGCTCAGCTACACCAGTCGTAGTATTGGTATAGACCTAATGCCAGCGGTGTAAGAGGTGTGGCCTGCTTTTTTTAAGGGTCAGATGTCTGGTGCTGTCTAGCCCTGCCTGCTACATCTGGGATGAAGTATTCAGTTTAATTTAAACTAGCTAGCTATGGAGGAGGTAATACCCCTATAAAGGGCAGCAGAAAGTTGCAGAAACAGAAAAGAAGCTCAGGAGCTGTAGAGAGACTGCAGAGAGTGAGAGACTCCTACAAGGAAGATCCTGGGACAAGGGCAGTGGCACCAGCTAAAAAGGGCTGGGAGTATACTGCTAAGGCAGGAAAGACCCTGAATAGACCAGAGAAGTTTGCAGTTGTGCCCAGCTTAAGGCTGTATGGAAGAATTGTTGTTTTTGAACTTTAGTTGTTAAATCAGACCCTGGTCTTTGAGGGGGTCAACAAACATGGCCAGGATGATTCAGTGGATATAATGTACTTGGATTTTCAGACAGCCTTTGACAAGTTCCCTCACCAAAGGCTTTTAAGCAAAATAAGCAGTCATGGGATAAGAGGGAAGGTCCACTCATCGATCAGTAACTGGTTAAAAGACAAGAAACAAAGGGTAGGAATAAATGGTCAGTTTTCACAGTGGAGAGAGGTAAATAGTGGTGTTCTCCCAAGGTCTGTACTAGGATCAGCGCTGTTCAACATACTCAGAAATGATCTGGAAATAAAAGGGGGCAAAGTGAGGTGGCAAAGTTTGCAGATGATACAAAATTACTCAAGATAGTAAATCCAAAGCAGACTGTGAAGAGTTACGTCGGGATTGCACAAAACTGGTGACTGAGCAACACAATGGCAGATGAAATTCAGTGTTGATATGTTCAAAGTAATGCACATTGGAAGTCATAATCCCAACAATACATAGAAAATGATGGGGTCTAAATTAGCTGTTACCACACAGAAAGAGATCTTGGGGATCATTGTGGATAGTTCTCTGAAAACATCCATTCAATGTTCAGCGGCAGTTAAAATAGTGCAAAGAATATTAGAAGCCATTAGGAAAGGAATATTTAGTAAAACAGAAAATATCCTAATGCTACTATATTACTCCAAGGTATGCCCACAGCTTGAATACCGCATGCAGTTCTGGCCACCCCATCTAAAAACAGATATATTAGAATTGGAAAAAATAAGAGAAGGGCCACAAAAACGATTAGGGGTATGAAACAGCTTTCATATGAGGAGAGATTAAAAAGACTGAGACCTTTCAGCTTGGAGTAAAAGAGATGACTAGGGGGGAAATAAAATAAAGGCTTAAAATCTGAATGGTGTGGAGAAAGTGAATAAGGAAGAGTTATTTACCCTTTCACATAACACAAGAATCAGGGGTCACCCAGTGAAATTAATAGGCAGAAGGTTTAAAACAAACATAAGTGCTCCTTCACCCAATGCACTGTCAACCTGTGGAACTTGTTGCTAAGGGATGTTGTGAAGGCCAAAAGTATGACAGGGTTAGAAAAAGAACTACGTAAGTTCATGGAGGACAGGTCTATCAACAGCTGTTATCCAAGTTGGTCAGGGATGCAATCCCATGCTCTGTGTCACCAAGCCTCTGACAGCCAGAAGCTGCATGACAGGGGATGGATTGCCCTGTTGTTTTCATTCCCTGTGAAGCATCTGTCATTGGCCACTGTCAGAAGACAGGATATTGGGTAAATGGACCATTCGTCTGATCCAGTATTGGCTGTTTTTATGTTCTTAAGCAGGGTAAATCAATATGAAGAGGTAGCCTGGATCTAAAGAAACTTGTTTGTGTTTGTGTGCTGGCCTACACATGCAACAGAGGCATAATCTGATACATGGCCTACAGAGTTGAAGATGGAAAATCCAAGATATTGAAATAATATAGGTCAATTTAAAGATGATTTAATGTCTTTCTATTCACTTGTTTCTAATCTAAAAAGAGAATAAGAAAAATATCAATATTGGACAACAATTAGCAAAAAAAAAGGCTTCTTATACATATCAATATATGAGTGAAATCTGGAGTGATAAGTCTGACTATACAAAAAGCTGGTGAGACCACATTTAAAAACAACTGGGCACAATTTTGGGCACCATATTGAAGGAATATTGAAGCATATCTTCATTAGGGTGACAAATGGCTTCAGGGGTATAATTGGAAGGATAGGAAAATTAGGCTTTTAGTCATTATGAAAAGGGAGATTAAGAGAAGACATGATTGAGATGTTTACTATTATGAATGACACAAAGAAGGCAGGTGCAACAAAACTGCAGGAGAGTGTAACGTGCTCCAAAATAAGATATATTTTTTTTAAATAAAAGGGATAATTAATGTGTGGAACAGTCTGTGGAAGACAGTTGAAAGGCTGCAACTCTGAATGTGTTCAAAATAGTTAGATAAATACTTCATGAAAACAAGTTTTTTTTGGGGGGGGGGTGCAAACAGCACTCCATGAAAGAGGATCTGCATGGGCTTCAAAATGGTATGGCTATTATACATTACAGCTATGCAGGGTGGTAAACTGTTTCATCAGTCCTGGCTGCCTTCTGTCCACAGCAGAACCCTCCTGCAAAGAGTTATCATCCATCTTAGCTGAAAAAGAATACTTGCATTTGGGATGGCTGCTTGAATCCAGCAACCTGGCTGGCTGATGAATAGTCCACCAGCATTCCTTGATATCAGCTCATTCACACCGAATGAAGTATTGGATAATCTAAAGGGTGTTTGGAGTTCCCTAATACATACAGCAGATGTTCCCCCACATGACTAGATGACATAATATGAGTCTGCTAGTGAGTCTGAGCTGATGGATCTGATCCTTTAGCTCAAGCGTTACAAGTTCATTGTATAGAAGTTTGATCCCTGGAGACAGTCCATAGCAGGGGGATGTTATAAGTAATGCGGATAAACTCAAAGTCATGATGTGTAACAACACCATAGGTTAGGTCATCTGTGGGGATTGAGTCCGCCTTGGATGTATCAGACCTGGATAACTACCTCTCAGTATCAAACTTTACATTCCTGAGCAATCCCATAGAGTAGCAAGCCAAAAGTGTCTTTCAAGTACATCTAGCCAAAGCCAATGTCCTTGACTCAGCACAATCTGGATTCAATCCAGGCCATAGAATGGAAGCAGCTTTAGAGGTACTGATGAATGATCTGCTATTAATGGGTATAGGACAGACATGCCTTCTCATCCTCCTGTACATCTCTGCTGCATTTGACACTATCAACCATAAGATGCTTTTGTCTCATCTCTGGGAGGTCACAAGGCCACAGAGGAATGCGCTAAAATGGATTGCAGTGTTTTGTAGCTGGGTTGGTCCCAGGATATTAGAGACACAAGGTGGGTGAGGTGGTAACTTTTATTGAACCAACTTCTCCTTGGTGAAAGAGACGAGCTTTCAAGTTACACAGACCTGAACAAGGGCTCTGTGTAGCTTGAAAGCTTCTCTCGTTCACCAAGACAAGTTGGTCCAATAAAATATTACCTCATCCATCTTGTTTCTCTAAAATGGTTTGAACTTTTCCTGGAGGAATATGCCCAAAGGCTACTACAGAGAAACTGAACCTCTGCTACCAGAGCCCTCACTTGCAGAGTCCTACAAGATTCAGTTCTCTCTGGTCCTAATCAACATTTCAATGTAGCTACTAGGAGACTGGTCAAACATTGTAGGCTCTNCTATTATACATTACAGCTATGCAGGGTGGTAAACTGTTTCATCAGTCCTGGCTGCCTTCTGTCCACAGCAGAACCCTCCTGCAAAGAGTTATCATCCATCTTAGCTGAAAAAGAATACTTGCATTTGGGATGGCTGCTTGAATCCAGCAACCTGGCTGGCTGATGAATAGTCCACCAGCATTCCTTGATATCAGCTCATTCACACCGAATGAAGTATTGGATAATCTAAAGGGTGTTTGGAGTTCCCTAATACATACAGCAGATGTTCCCCCACATGACTAGATGACATAATATGAGTCTGCTAGTGAGTCTGAGCTGATGGATCTGATCCTTTAGCTCAAGCGTTACAAGTTCATTGTATAGAAGTTTGATCCCTGGAGACAGTCCATAGCAGGGGGATGTTATAAGTAATGCGGATAAACTCAAAGTCATGATGTGTAACAACACCATAGGTTAGGTCATCTGTGGGGATTGAGTCCACCTTGGATGTATCAGACCTGGATAACTACCTCTCAGTATCAAACTTTACATTCCTGAGCAATCCCATAGAGTAGCAAGCCAAAAGTGTCTTTCAAGGACATCTAGCCAAAGCCAATGTCCTTGACTCAGCACAATCTGGATTCAATCCAGGCCATAGAATGGAAGCAGCTTTAGAGGTACTGATGAATGATCTGCTATTAATGGGTATAGGACAGACATGCCTTCTCATCCTCCTGTACATCTCTGCTGCATTTGACACTATCAACCATAAGATGCTTTTGTCTCATCTCTGGGAGGTCACAAGGCCACAGAGGAATGCGCTAAAATGGATTGCAGTGTTTTGTAGCTGGGTTGGTCCCAGGATATTAGAGACACAAGGTGGGTGAGGTGGTAACTTTTATTGAACCAACTTCTCCTTGGTGAAAGAGACGAGCTTTCAAGTTACACAGACCTGAACAAGGGCTCTGTGTAGCTTGAAAGCTTCTCTCGTTCACCAAGACAAGTTGGTCCAATAAAATATTACCTCATCCATCTTGTTTCTCTAAAATGGTTTGAACTTTTCCTGGAGGAATATGCCCAAAGGCTACTACAGAGAAACTGAACCTCTGCTACCAGAGCCCTCACTTGCAGAGTCCTACAAGATTCAGTTCTCTCTGGTCCTAATCAACATTTCAATGTAGCTACTAGGAGACTGGTCAAACATTGTAGGCTCTAACACCAACAATATGCAGCTGCAATTTGTTCTATTTATCCTTCTCAATGTATGAGAACAACATAACCGTGCTAGCCCAGTGCCTGGCTGAGATCAACTCATGGATGAAAAATGGTGGTTGTAGCTAAATCAGAACAAGACTGAGGTCAGGCTGGTTGGCAGAGGGAAACAATGGGATATCCTGACCATGCTATGAGACTAGAAATGGAAGTGCTAAAGCAACATTGTTGTTGTGGTATTTTCAGTCTGAAACAAAGCAGGTAATATTAAGTATCTCATGAGAATTTGTTCCTTTGAAATATTTAGAACAACTTAGTAAAACCCAAGCTGCTTGGAGATTTCCAAATCTCCAATACTCGTCCCAAGCAAACTGGACTTCTTTCATGGATCACTGGTATTGTTCATGCGTCCCTTACTATGCATCAGTTTTCACAATGAGCCATAGTCCACATGTATGGTATCAACTTCATACTAAGACAAATAAAAAGTCATCTCCGTACTGATGAGTTAAACTAACATTGCAATTTAGCTATAAAATTGTGCTAAGGGTGGACTTTTTTCTACTCTGAAAATGAATTTAGGTCATCATAAAACTGGACCCATGATATATAAATAAATTCTGGAGTACCAATGCAAGCATTCTCAAAAGCAAAAGTGACTGAGTTTGAATGGCTGGAATTGGCAAATACATAAGATGTATTTGTCATTCATAAGATTTAAATGAGAAGACTGAAGTGGGACCCAATCCTTCTCTCATTTAAAACCATGAGAAAATTCCCTTTGAGTTAAATGGAAGGAGGATCTGGCCAAAAAGGACACCATAAAATGTGTCTAAAGGCCTGATCCTATATGTGCTTTTTGCACAATAGATCTACTTGTGTGTGATCCTACTGAGATCAGTAAAACTAATAAAGTTATTAACATCGTGTATAAGTGCATGCAGGATTGGGTTCTGTAATCCTCAACAAGAGCAGGTCATAGGGAGGAATATCGTTCTGTATAAAAAGTTTCTGTACATTCTACGTAAAATAAATTTCTTGGTGGAAAGGGCCTTGAGGCAGAATATTACTAAATAAAATCCTGGGTGACAAGCACTTATATTTAAAGTGATGTTGGAGGGGGAGGGTTGCATTAGTCTTATCTTCTAGATTTAGACAGTGATGGTGAGGAAGCTGTACCCAGCAGCAAAGGGCAGGCTTGAAACCCCAAACATTTAAAAAAAATAAATAGAAATGTCGGGCTGGAAGTGACCTTGAGAAGTCAAGTTCACCCCTGCACTGAGGCAGGACCAAGTAAATCTAGACCATCCCTGTCAAGTGTTTTGTCCAACCCAGTTCTTAAAAACCTCCAATGATGGGAATTCCCCAACCTCCCTTGGAACCCTATTCCAGACCTTACCTACCCTGTGAGACATAATAAAATAATCAGAGCTGGCAGCAATGAAGGTGGGGAGCAGGGCCTTCAAGCTACACTAGTGTGTCCTTTTAAAAACAAAATACACATTAGTGACATTTAGTGGAGCCAATGGAGGACAATGGCTACTCTGGCATAAGCAGCAACCCAATTGCCCCCTCACTGTTTTGGTAGATCTAGGGGTTCCCAGAGGTATTTCAACAGGGGAAAATTTACTGAATTTTTACAGAGGTAACTGCTGCCTAAAGATGTTGTGTCAGATATTGTGTACATGCTGCTGCCTGGATCCTAAACAGTCTGTGAGAGGAAGACTGAAGTATGACACAGAGGCCCATTAGAGTTCACCGTTCTGTAACAGCAACTCCAAGTAGCCTGACAAACTGACTACACCTAACACTCTGCTTTCATAGCATTCATCCATAAAGAATACAATGTGAAGTCGTAAATGGAAGCCAGTGTCTCAGTGGTTATTAATCTTATTGTAAAACATATGTACTGCTAGTATGTTATGAGGGGTGTGCACGTGTGTATGTGTGTGTGCACGTGCGTATATTAGAAATGTGTTCTTACAGTCGGTATTAAGGCAGAGTTGATTAACAGTTTATGCCAGACAAAGGATGTTCACATGTAAATTAAGCATTGTAAATAAACTCAATGGAAGCCCCATTTACATATGAAGTGAATGTGGTGGTGGTGGTGGGGAGTTTGGAAGTCAACTGGGAGGCAAGAGACTGGAAACTGAACTACAGGGGAAGTTGTCTTCTCTAGGGCAGGCAGTGGACTTGGGGATGTAAGTAAAAGGCAAGGAGACACCCTTTCAATCCTGTACCTGAGACAGTAAACAGACAGAATGTTAACATTCAGAAAATGGGGTCTCAGTCTTGGTTGAAATGCTGCAAAGGACATTTGGGGTGAGAGAAGGTTAGCCTTTTAGGTTCAATCTCTAGAAAATGTGTTATGATTTTGTTTTATATGTAACCTTTCTGTTTCTGTTATCCTTACTATCGCTTACGTATCTATCTTTAATAATAAACCTATGACTGGTTTCATTATAAATATATCAGTGCTGTGCTGTTATACAAGAAGCTGATCATAAATTGAATAATCCAAGCTGGTGTGTGTACTCTTTCTTTGGGAACAACTGACTTGGCAATTCTGTAAGTGTTCAGTGGATAAGGGGAACACTTCAAAAAGGTCAAGAACTGGGGTACACCTATTTTTTAATCTGCAAGACAAAGTAAGGGCTGCCATTTACCTGAGGAGATTGCTTGGGTGGTAGTACATGGGAGATGGCAGGGAACTGACACCCAATTAAGCATGGGCAATTCTCCCTCTTGCTGGAGATGGGAGGGGCGGAAGGGGGCAATAACAAGGTGACTCACGGTACTAGATACCCCAAGAACCATCACTCCAGGATCCTAAACCAGTCATGAGAGAGAGACCAAAGGCCTTCATATTTATGTTGCTGCATTTTAGGAAGGAAATGCTTTTGTAAAAACCAGACTGTTGTGAAGCCTTCCTGAGGACCCAAGAATCCTAAAATGGTATTATTTCAAGATTGTAGCAGAGATGTGCAAGAACACAGGGTTAAATTTCAACCTGCCAAAGAGCTTGACAGAAGGAAAAAAACAGAAAATTTCCCATCTCCTATAGAAGTGGAGGACTTGCTTAAAGGTCCTTAACTACATATTTCACCCCAAACAATTATCCTTAGCTCTGCACCACAAATAACAGAAGATCCGAACCAGAATCTATTTAGTTAAGGTGGTGCTATATTTTTTATGCAGAGCCATTTTGCTTCACAAGTTTATTCCACTTTGCAAGAATCTGCTTGTCTGAATAAGATTTTTAAATATTTTCAATGGGGAATACAACTGCAACGGGTAATATTTTTTTTGAAATGGGAGAAACATATGGCCACTGTTGTCATTTGTCTGACCACAACCGTGGTACAAGAATACCTTTAGAGTCACAGATGGTATATAACACACACCAACATACAAAGGGTGCAATCTCCACTGAAGCAAATAGGAATTTTGCCATTATAATAGATTGAAGAGTATACAAATACAACTTGCAGATGACACCGAGTTGGGAGGGGTTGCGAGCACTTTGGAGGGCAGGATTAGAATTCAAAACGACCTTGACAAATTATAAAATGGGTCTGAAATCAACAAGATGAAATTCAATAAAGACAAGTGCAAAGTATCGGACATTCAATTTTTCCTTCCTAACTACCAAGTGGGGAATAACTAGATAGATGGTGGTACTGAAAAGGATCTGGGGGTTATAGTGGATCACAAATTAATTGAGTCATCAATGTAATACAGCTGCAGAAAAGGCTAATATTCTGTGGTGTATTATCATTCTCTGGTGTATTAACAGGAGTTTTGTATGTATTAACTTGGGAGGCAATTGTTCTGCTCTACTGAGCACTGGTGAGGTTGCATCTCGAGTGCTATGTCCACCTCTGGGTACTACACTTTAGAAACGATGGGGACAAATTGGAGAGATCACAGAGGAGAGCAACAAAAATGCTAAAAGGTTTAGAAAACCTGACCTATGAGGAAAGGTTAAAAAGACTGGGTATGTTTAGTCTTGAGACAAGAAGATTGGGGCAGGGGGACCTAAGTCTTCCAATACATTACGGGCTTTTATAAAGCGGATGGTGATCAGTTGTTCTCCATGTCCACTGAAGATAGGACAAAAAGCAATGGACTTAATCTGCAGTGAGGGAGATTTAGGTTAGATATTAGGAAAATCTTTCTCACTGTAAGGGTAGGTAAATACTGGCACAGACTTTCAAGGGAGATTGTGGAATCCCTCTCATTGGAAGTTAAGAACACGTTAGACAAACACCTAGACCATCCTGACAGGTATACTTGATCCGGCCTCAGTGCAGGGGCCTGGACTAAACTACATCTTAAGGTCCCTCCCAGCCCTGCATATCTATGATCCAATGGGGTCAGGATTTCAGCTAGAGAGAGAAAAAACCTCTCATTATATGGTAGGATGCAAGAGTATGTTTGGATCAAGATCGTCTCAATACATTGCAATTTGCATGTCCCATTTTTGGTTAGAATGAACTTATTGTGAGCTGTTCGCTTTGTTTTCTTAACATATTAAAAACTGGTTCAGAAATCTGAGGGAATACAACTTAGGCAGAGAAACTAAAGGAGCTCTGGCTATTTTGTTTATTGAAGAGAAGGTTATGAGGCAACTTGATCACAGTCCATATGTACTAACCGAGGCAAAAGATATCTGACACACAAGGGTATGTTAATCTAGCAGACAAAGGCTTTACAGGATCCAATGACTGAAAGTTAGTGAATTTCAAATTAAAAATCAGACACAATTTTAGCAGTTAGGGTGATTAACCATTGAAACATAATACCAAGAGATTTGCTAAATCTCCATTATTTGGCATCTTTAAATCAAGGCTAAATGTCTGAGACATGATCGAGTTCAACCACAAATTGTTAGGCTTACTGCAGGAATCACAGAATGCTATTCTATGGCCTGCGTTACACAGGAGGTCAGACTAGATGATTGTAATTGTTGCCTTTGGTGTTAAAAATCTGAATTTCTTTGCATCTGTCTTTACCACAGATGAAAAGGAGAAATAACTGCCTGTAGTTGCTCTTTATAGGCAGAGACGGTGGGGCACTCTCTGAGACAGAGGCATCAGAGTGATGTTAACAATTCAAGATATTAAATTGAAGGAAATCACCAGCATCAAATAGCACTCATCCAAGAGTTCTGATGGAACAAAATCACTGAGCGCAAAATAGCTGAGCTACTATGGAAATAAGTAACTTTAATTTAGCATTGTCTGGCAGGTGACCAACATTGTACCCATCTTTACAAAATGTACCTATGAGTGTTTGATGGGTGTCCTGAGGAATTATAGACCAATTAGCCTTCAGTAACAGGAAAAAAGTTCAGCAAACTTCTCTTTCAGTAAGTTAACTGACGTGTGTGCTCTATGAACTGGATTTTTGTGTTTTCACGTGTGTGGCTGACTCAGTTTTGTGTATTCATTTACAGAATAACCCAGTGGCCACTGTGTTTTGATAATCCAATAGTATTTGTGGAGGGGAGGGAAAATGTGAGGCGTTTGTTTGATTAAACATTTCCTTGATGAATCTGACATTGGCCACAGTCAGAAACAAAATATCAGACTAGATGTACCATTCCTCTGTTGTGCTATGACAATTCCTGTGTTCCTATAGCAACAGAGTTCACTATAATGTTTAGGATGGATGAACTCCTGATAAAATTTTCCATGTAGTGTAATCTCAAGTGAAGCCCAATTGACAGGATATTGTATAAAATAAATTGTTCTAGCTTATTGTGTCTGTCTGTCTCTCTCTCTCTCTTTAGGTAGTCTGAATTAAAGGGTTTGAGTAGAGTATCACAGTGGCTCCTTTTCAATAATACACTGTAAAATGAAGGCGCAGTCTTCCCTAAAACAGCCTTTCTTACTTAAATTAGATAACAGTAAAGTGTAAAACTGTAAGGATTTGACTTTCTTCCTTGGTCTGCTCAGGTAGAGTGGATGCATTTTCAAGTTTAATCTTTTAGTTATAGCTCCATTCTTAAATAGCTGTATTCAGTTTGAGTATAATCACTTTATTTCCAATGTATGCAACCAAATTATCTGTTAGACCTCATTTTAAAACTGCAGTTCAATCAATATACTCCAGATGGCACACAATGATGATAAAATTATGCATATGTTACTTTGAGGAATTGAATATGCAAACAGAAGGAGCTTGTTAACTAAGGCTTTAGAAACTGCCTTCAGTACTTTCCCAATCTCCTGTACACTTCAAAAAAATAACTTTTGACTTGGTTTTTAGATAGGACATTTTTAAAAATACCACATGAAATGTAATTATAAGTAGACAACCCAGCAAACAAAAATGTAGGAATAATTAGTATTTTTTGCATGCAAATAGCAATACTAAGATGTTTCCTAAGCAGATAGAGGATTCACTTGGCCCTAAGTTACTTAGGCATTATGCTGCACATGCGTGAGGCGGGGAGAGAAACTCCTATTTGCAAGCAATCAGAAATGGATATATAAAACTGCTCATTTTAGGACCATATTTTCCACCCTTACTCAAACTGAGTAGTACCTTTCTCTGTGAGTAGTCCTGCTGAAATCGGGTATCAGTGATTTTAAGTGCAACAAAAGCTGAACCTTTAATAGTATTTTTGTTTTCAAGAATTATCCTATGATGTGAAATAAATACTGCTTGTGTTTTGAGAATTGATCATAAGTCCTATTCTACCACATACTATAGCCCCAATCCTTTAGACATTAGTTATGCAAGATTCTCACTGAGTTAAATGGGATTTAACTACAGGATCAAGTCATGTATTTCAAATTAAATGCTCAAGTGCACAGAGCATAAGTGACAATGTTGTTTTCATGGTGAATGGGTAGTTTGCTCTTTGAATAATGTTTTTTTGTATATGGGAAAAACATATCTCTGGAGCTTGTTCAGTGTTAAAATAATTACTGATAAAGATGCAATTCTGTTATAATGATCCCTTTATGGAGTGACACATTAACATTCCCTCTTTGCTAACCAAAAGGTTACCTTCAGTCCCCATGGCAACTGCTTTTCTAAAGTATTGGGTATGTCCTCCTGTAGACAAATGGTAGGCCATTTAGAAATAGGAAAATGACTGGGTCCAAGTGGTACCAGTAGGATTTCTTTTCCTACAGCATCAATCCAAAACTTATTTGTTTTAAATGGTTAGTTTACAGACATGGGTGACTTTTGATAAACTCCATAGAAATATTCTTTGTAAATGCACAAATCGAGGTAAGTACTGTATTGTGCGAGGGGCCAAGCTTTACGGTTTTTTTGTAGTTTCACACAGTGATACTGATGAACATTTCATGCAAAAGGAATTTCTGTAGTAGAACATTTCAGAATTCATGAATAGTAATTGAGCCCTTTAGTTCTGCACTAAACTTAAATCCATTATTCTCCATTTAAAGCAGACACATCATGTTGCTCTACAGAACACTGCTCTGTCACTTCAATGCTTTTTTCAGTGAGCTGGGCTGGAATATTAAGCATTCTTTGCTCTCAGTATTCTTGCTGTGCTTGGCACATTTGGATACTATTTGAAATAGGCAAATAGCAATTCTGTTCATAAAGAGTAGCTGGTATGTGGGTATACACCTTGCTTCAGATGGAGCACGAAGGGTGTATTATTTGCCACAACTCAGATGTTTGGCAACCAGCTTGCTTCATCTCTTCTCTGTGCTGTATGTAAGCATTAAAATGTAAAATACAATAAAAGTCGCTGTCAGATTTCTGCCTCCCATGCCAAACAAATTGGCTTTCTTCAATGTTCAGGCCATATACATTTTGTCTGTCACAGACTAATTTGAATGCCATGTAAAAAGAAAGTTAAAGCAAGATTAACATTTTTAAAGGATACATTCAATATTTAACGTTTGTTTTTAGCATTTGATTAAATGTAGCTATTATTGTGCCGAGGTCTCTGTGGAACGATGCAGGCAAATGTCTCCACCAAGCTAGAAGGGGTACAATTCATAGTCTGATTTTCTAATGCAATCTTTCCTTTTTGCTAAGGGTGTCTGAATATATAAGCTTAAATCCTGCTAACATGTCCCAATATGTTTCCATACTAGAAGGATTTTATATTCCTCTTAACCAACACATCATGCAATTTTGCTTAAATAAAATAATCTGGTTTGGAAGGCAGAGTGGGAGACTGAATTGTATGTATGCCAAAATCTAAAGTTTCCACCCTTTCCCCTGCCCCCTCTTTTTCCCCCCTGTTAGTCAGTGTTCTCACATTTGTAAAGGACACTAGCACGGAAGCTAGAGGAGATATTGACCTGGACATTTAAAAAAATATATTCTCTGTTTTGATTCATACGTCCATTGCATGGATTTTTTATAATCAAGTAAAGTGACAGGGGAATGAGGTTTCTAGCTGAAGAGGGGCAGAAGATTGTAAAGCCTATATACAAGAAATTAGATTTATAAGCATCATGTGGTGCTGATACACTCTACTGTGCTACAAAGTACAGTGCCTTTGTTCCTGCATACTGCAAACTTGAAACAGAACTTTAGGAACTTCTTTATACCTTACTCAGTCACTACTTTGTATAAGATGCTGAAGTGTGACCTACTGGCCCCGTTACACTAATGTCTTTAGAAGCATTTCAGTTCATATACCTCTTCTCTGGAGCTAAATTTGGCAAAGCTAAGTGAGCAGGAAGACAAATATGGCTTTAGGTTATCGTCACAAGCCCTGAACCATCAATTAGTGCAAGTTAGGTAGTCTAAGCATTTGCATGTAACATTCCCCTAGGAGCCACCATGACGTTAATGGTCTCTGAACTGCATCATACTCTGGTTCCAGTTCCATCACACCCCTTATGTTAGGGTGACCAGAAGCATTTGATACACCTGCTTTATACCATCTGGTGATTCCCCCTACACAAGGGGAATTCTTAGTTTTCAGATGGTTAGCAGTGAAAAGCAGTTGTAAAGGAGCCACAGATCTAGTCCAATATTCCTAAACAGGTTTTAAAAACTGTATTTGAGGGTCGGTTTTAACAACATTGTCCCTTGTCTAAACAAACTGCAAGAATCCTGAAAAATGCCAATAGTGAAGGAAGAGCCATTCTGAAGTCATCCAGTTATGAAGGGTTTGTATCAATACTTGTGGTTTTATCGACACTAGGAAAGCATGAAATGATTTGTCCAATAGTGTGGACAGGGCTAATCCATTTTCCAAACCTGCCACAAAAAGGGAGCAGGGCATACCGAGGGAATAGGGGAGGCAAAGTACCCAAGGTGGGGGAGTCAAGGGACTGGGCAGAAGGAGAGAAGACTGAAAAAGAGCCAGAGAAGTGTGAAAACAAAATGATGGGAGAATAGAGCAGCTGTGGGAGTGGAGAGGGAAACAAATTTGAGCTGTAAAAGAGGTCAAGGGCAGAACGTGAAAGGGAGGGGGGACCTGAGAAGAATTGGGCAGGGACAAGAGAGGCAGTGAAAATTGAGAGCTTGGGCAAGGGAAGAAAGGTAAATGAGAGGTTGAGTGATAGGAGAGTAATGGAAACAGAGGATAGAGGGAGAAAAAAGAAAGTAAAGGAGTAAAATGTGAAGCAGGAAGCAGAATGGAAAAATGAAATGAAAATGTTTGGAGAGAAAAAGTAAAAATTATAAAAGCTATGAAAAAATAATAGAAAAAATAGACTTGGAGAAAAGAGACATGAAAAGATATGAGGGCACAAACAAAAACACAGGGCTAGGACCTCTGCTGAACCAGATCTCTACTCCGTGCAGATGAGGAGGCTGGGTGGGAGCAGAGGCAGCTCTCAGCTATCTTTGTACTTCTCCATTCTGTAACTTATGTCAGACTCAAGGCTGTGCTATATTAACACCCCCCGTCCCACCCCAAGAGGCCATTTTATGGCTGTGGTTTGGAGGAGTGCACCAGTGATCCACTCACTTGTATGCCTCCAGCCAAGTCCCAACATGCCTTCTATGCTGGGATCATTGTGAGGTATACATCCAGCTATGAAGGGTCTCTGCCACTTGGGGATTTCTAGTGGTCAGCAACCTTTCTGAGGCTAGGGATCTGACCCACTGTGTCTAAGAAAGGAAAAAAGTGGAGAAAAGGGAGGAAAAAAAGATGTCCGTTAAATTTCTGTACTGTTTGAATATGATTAAAAAATTGTATGAAGATGCAATTATTTGTTTTTATATATGTGCATACATGCAATGGATGCTATTCAGAGCAAACCTTACGTGTTGTATATGCACTCAATAGAAATGGAAAGAAATGTCTGACTGAGAAAATGTGTGTATGTGTAACAAATGTAAATGTAATTACTTCTGTTGAGTCCCACGGGGAGGGTGGAAATATTTGTGCCACTATTCGGGGGCCTCATGAAGAAAGGAGGCTGGGCTCACTTCTAGCTCCTTGTCTCGTCGTCGTCCCCCCCCCCCCCGCACTGACTCTTCTGGATGTGACTCTTCTGGATGTGACGTGGTCCCTCATGCTGTGAGAGTGGGAGACGAGGCTGGACTCTGACCCTGTGAGGTTCTATGCACGTCCATAGGTTTGCTGAGCACAGTTCACTCCCACTGACTTCACTGAAGGAAGCAGGAGTTTAGCAGCTTTGGAAGATCAGGCCCTATTACTGCATTATTAGGAAAATGCTGCAATCATTACAAATACAAGTAACTTTATTAAAATGGTTCTGGGTTCAAATCAGTAGATTGTGGAGGGACAGACATGTTAGTTTAGAAAATTATTTAAAATTCAAATCCTGGTCCTGCCTTACAATCAATTTTTCCTGGAAATATGAGTCATACTTTAGATGGAAATTTGAATTAATATTAATGCACAAGTGCTTGGATCACAAAGGTAACTGACCTGAGACATTATGCACTGTACAAAGTAAACGCTTAGCTGGGAAAACTTTTGGGACAGCAAACGGAGACACTATGCTATAGGCTGGCTTTTGTTCCTTGTAGAGGTCAAATCAGTGTATGCTTGAAAAATTCATGATCCAGAAAAGGTAATTTTTAATGAATATTTATGAGAAATGTCCTTTCTTATCATATCTGTGCAAGTTTTCAGAAGCTTGCCACTAAGACTGGCTTCTGTTTTTTTCACAAAAAGCACGAGTCGAAACTTACAAAATAGTCACGTTACATTTTTTTTTGCCCAGCTCATTCTGGCTTCTGGTATGTGTCTTCAATGCATATTAAGATGCATCGCTATAGTATTTGCAATATCTCCTTTGCAGTCTTTTTTTTTAAACTGGCTGCTAGTATTTTAAGATCAGTAATGTTTAAAATTAATTATGCTATTTGAAGGTTTGTCACGCTTAAAATATTTTCACCATAAAAAATAGCTCTAGGTCTCCATAGTAAGTGGAAAGATTTGTGTAGTTAATTGCTTTGATTGATACACAGATATGGTAATCTCAGACCAATAACTAGAAGGTTTGTCTGCCTTTTCTAGAATAACATGATTCATTCCAGCATCCCAAATCTTAATTTTAAGAGCTAAACCTCAGGATATGGTTGAGGAATGTGTAACAAGGGGTTTCACATTTTTAGGGCTTTTTGTTTTTTAAATTATTATGGCATTATGCCTAGCAGCTCCAGCTGAGATCAGAGCCCCCTTGTGCTAGGCACCATCTAAACACATAGGAAGAGACTGTCTTTGCCCCAAAGATGTTACAAACTGAATGGACAAGGCAGTCGGAGTGGGAAGGGAATCAGAGGCACAGAAAGGTGAAGTGACTTGACTAACATCACATAGTGGGTTAGTGGATGAGATGGGAATATAACCATGTCCAAGTCTGCCTAGTGTCCTATCCCTGGACAATAGTGCCATTTAATTAAATAAATTGTTATTTCAAATGTTTGAAGATTGAAATATTTCTGTTACATTCAGATGCATAGGTACAAGATTAATAAACATACTTCACAGCTATTTTAAAAATATGAACTTAGCAAAAGGACCCTGATACCCAATTATAATTCCATTTATATTCTTTTCATTCTCTCCTTAGCCCCTAAAAATGGTCATGGTGATTAAAATATTTAGTTGTGAAGGAGAGAGACTCTGGTATATCAGTTACAATAGTATACGCAAAGCCAGTCCGTAACACT
The DNA here is from genome assembly GCA_003942145.1 of Platysternon megacephalum. NCBI lineage: Eukaryota > Metazoa > Chordata > Testudines > Platysternidae > Platysternon > Platysternon megacephalum. The sequence continues at coordinate 3,380,238 of QXTE01000132.1, forward strand.
GGTGGCGTAATTCGTAGATTTTCCCTGAAAGTGTCAAGAAGATATTACAGGGTTAACAAGGAACATTGACTTTGAATATAGATTGAATAAATACTGCCATAAGAAATATTGACTAGAGCAGAGTGAAATTTTCCAGATGAAACTTTTTTCACCAAAAGATGTGGATTCAGCTGGACTGAATTTTGTGTGTGTGTGAGAATTTGGGTTCCCCACACCTCAGGTGAATGGCCTAACCACGGGGATATGGGGTATAAGTGTAGCTGTGGCACCATCACCTCCAGTTTTGTGAATAGAGCCCTTCATTTCCTTTGGTTTTTATCAGAAGTGCCCACAATTAGATATTTTCTTTCAGGTCGAACAAAATGTTTCATTCAACCCCCAAGCTGTTTCTTCTGACTTTTTTAGTTAGTTGAAAATTCCAAAAACTTTTGTTTTGGTTCGACCTGAACTAATTGTTTTCCCCACCCTCAGAACCTCCAGTGACTACCAGTGAACTAAATAATCAGTTATTCACCTAGCTCTAAAATGGACTCATTATGGTTGTTATTTTATTAAACTTTGCAACTTCTGCTAAATAATTATTCTGATTAACTCTATCTGATGACACAAGCATTTTCCAAGTGGACATGATTTTATAAAAAATTATTATGGTGCTGAATTTGATATGTTAAGAGTAGGAAATATCACAGATTTGGGGGTTAAGTCCAGGGCCGGCTCCAGGGTTTGTGCCGCCCCAAGCAGGAGTTAAAAAAAAAAAAAAAGCCGCGATCGCAATCGCGGCACTGCAGCTCTACCGCCGCTTCATTCTTCGGGGGCAAGTCCTTCCCTCGCAGAGGGACTGGGGGACCCGCCGTCGAATTGCCACGGAAGACCCGGACGTGCCGCCCCCTCTTCACTGGCCGCCCCAGGCACCTGCTTGCCCCGCTGGTGCCCGGAGCCGGCCCTGGTTAAGTCAATAGTGTGGTGAAGTAAATGTTCATTTTTTATGGCACTTCTTAATGCTCATGGTCAATATATGCTTTTGTTGCAAAATGTACCCATTTTGTGTGCTTGTAAACTCATATTCCATTTTGTTAAACTTATAAAAGAAGCCAAAAATTGTAAAACCTATTATCCTAAATGTTCTAGCAAATTCTGTAGAGAATGTTATAATGTATGTGTAGATTCAGTTCTTAAAGCCAAAGATATCTGCTCTGCACCTTGTTCAGGTTACACTACCTAAGCCACAGTAGGTATAATCTTTCTGCATTCATAGCCGCAGACCGTTGGTTATGTGTTAATATTATGACTTCCCGGCTTATTGAACAGTGCATCAAAGTTGACGTATTTAGATTGTATCACTGATACCAGGTAGGGTGAATTACAGGAAATACTTTTCTTCTATGCAACTCTGCATCTGCAGAATTTTCCAGAATTACTCAGGATTTTAGACAATTTTTTCTCAGAACTTCGTACATTCTGGAAGTCATACATGGGGGAGGGGGTTGGAGCAAACAGCCAGTGTCCAGAATACAAACTGTAGAAGCAGAGACTGAGTGGAAATTACAAATACACGATTAACATTATTACTTTATTTTTTGCAGTTGTACTGATATGAACCAGTATTGCAAACATTCTCATTGATGGCCTCCCACATACACTAAGTAAGGCCTTGACCCATCCACTCAGGCAACAAAAAGCAGCCCTAAAGCTCACTTAATTGCACACTAGAAAATTCCCTTGAGTAGGGAAGTCATCAGGTAGCATAGGATTCATACATGCCAGCCACTCTACGGCTTCCAGAACAACCCCTTGGGGTTGTTGACAACCAGTATAGATTAGAAGAGCCTTTGGGCTTCAGTAATTTATACTAGGGACCAGTCAGATGGCTGGAAAGCCCCAGCTTTGCCAGAACATGGAGACTTGTGCACTTGTTTCCCTAATCCCAGCTGCAATGAACACTGCTCAGCTGAGTCAGCCATTGCTGAATATCCAATCCTGACTCTTAACAATAATTGGATTAGTCGATTTTACTATAACTGTCATCAGGAAGGAATCAGAGACGGAGTATTTCATTCTGCATGTGACACTGCATCCCATATTCTTCACAATGATATTATTAGGATATGATTATGACATAATTATAATTTATTTTATGCAAGATAAGTCATGTGAAATGTCATTGAAAAGGTTATGATTTTCTGAATATGATTATCCTATTTGTATGCATGTATCATTTTTGTATCTGAAGTTATAAATATTGACTATATCTGTATTTCAAATGTAGTTACACCTGAGTAACACCCACTAGAGAAGATGCTTTCAGACTCGATATCTGTGTGGGGGAAGGGCTTATTCAGGGCAATGAGCCATTAGGAAAAAACAATAGGCCTTAGGAGAAGTTTATTTCCATCCGGGAAGCCTTCCTGAGAATGCTACAGACAGACTCAGAGTAATGGCAGCTATGATTCTACAAAGACATGTGATGTGACCACATGTCTCTAGACTCCATTTTGGGATGTCAGTGTTTTTCCACAGACCGGTCTGGGAACCAAGCTTTGGAACAAAGGGTTCCCGTCATATGCAAAATCTATATAAGGGGGGAGTGACATCATCTGGTTGTTCTTCGCTCCCCATTCAAGAAGACTCCTGGAAACACCCGAGGAACAAAGATTAAGCTGGGGGAAGTGCTGGACCCAGGCTAAAGAGTGAATGTAACACCTGGGGATTCCAAGCTGTAAAGCAAGTGCAGCTTGCCCCTTAAGAATCTGCAGCCTGCTTGTATCATCTCTTAGGGTAAGAATCTGTTATTCATATCCAACCTATTTAGTATATTAAGTTTAGTTTGCCTTTTTTGTTTATTTGCTAGGTAATCTACTTTGATCTGTTTGCTATCAGTTATAATCACTTAAAATCTATCTTTTATAGTTGTTAAACTTATTTTTCCTTTATCTAAACCAGTGTGGGGGAATCATAACTCGGGGGCAAAAGGCTGTTGCATATTTTTCTCCGCATTGAGGGAGGGGACGAATTTTATGAGCTTACGTTGTACAGTTCCCTGTGCAGCACAAGACGGTATAATTTTGGGTTTATACTCTAGACGGGTGCGTGCCTAAGTAGCTGTGAGTAGCTTGCCCACGCAGGGGCTGGTCAGAGAGCCTGCTTATAACTGCAGCTAGGGCTGTCCCTACCTGTATGTATGCTGGTGAAAGTGCAGGCTGGAAGGCTTTTGCAGCTTGTCACAGCAGTGCAGTGTAAAAGAGAGCCCAGGTTGGTGGGTCTGGGGGCTCAGTGGTACCCCAGTTCCAGGTGTCACCCTGGGGGGAACCCATCACACTACATAAACATTCCTGCGGTAGCCAGAGATTGGTGTAGATTGAAAGTTAGGTAATAAAATGGAAGGTCAGAAACTAATTCACCTATATTCACTAATGTTTGAATCTTCCAGAGTAATAATTTACTCTTTTCATACTAAAAGTCAGCTTATCCTTTTGAATAAAGATTCATATATCTCAACAAGCAGTATATTTATGAGACATTTAGGTTAGGCTTCAGTATCTCTTTAGGTAGCATATTAATCTTTCTTCACAATGATAACTTCAGATCTGTGTAATACTATAAATTATTATTGTTAGTGGGTTTTATGGTAGTGTCTAGCAACCAACTGAGAATGGGGCCCTATTGTGCTAGGCATCCTGCAGTGAGACAGTCTCTCCCCAGAGAGTTTATAATCTAAATAGTCAAGACAACGGGGAGGCAGAAGGAAAATAACACATAAGCAGAGTGAACAGAGTGAGTGTTTACAAACATTTAGTTTCACAGTTTTCCCCCCAGGGTTGGGGTTTTGGTGCTTTTTGTTAATATTTCTGGGGTGGGTTTTTGTTGGGGAGGGATTCGCTAACTGGAAGGACAGACAAAGGAAGAGGAGCAATAGACGTGGTAGGGTGAGAGAGAAAAGGGAGGGAGGGAAGGAGAGCATGGAGGGCAGATGGACTGAGACTGAAATGAAGAGATTGTAAGGAAAGGGGCAGAGAAAGAGGGTTGGAGTAAACAGGCATTCAGCACAGGGGCGAAAGTGTCCAGAGAGAAAACTATCGAAAACTCTGGTGACATCAGTGTCCAACAATCCCTGCTAAAGCTGCTTCTGTGTGTGCTCCTGTTGACTTGTTTCTCTGGCTGCCAGGGCTGGCTCCTCCCTGGAATTTGTTTAAACGCTAAACCCATTCATAACTTTAAAATTATGGATAATTTTATTTAATTACAGTAGTACAATTATTGGCAGCTATATCAGCAAACATACAAGTACTCCATTTCCTTTTCTCAAGGCGCCACTTAAAGGTCCAGAAAGAAAATACTGAACTTGAATACAGTTTTGAAAGTCGCATTACCTCTGAGTTGATTCAATTATTCAACAGTCAGATATTATCAGTGGAAAAATCATTCATAACAGACAATGGCTCAGTAACTGAGTTAGGTGGGTCCTTTTAGAAGGATTCTAATATCATCCATCTATAATCAAATGTGCTGTATAAGACATACTTTTGTCTGAAAATCTGACACTTGAAATATCCCAAGGAAGAACAGGGTCTCTGAAATCAGACCTGAGTGTCTTTGATATGTTCTAAAATTAGGTTAATAAAGGTGTACAAAGCATGTAGGGTAAATTTTTAATAAGCTCTTAGCTAACTAAATGATCTATGTGCCTAAGTCCCAATTTCTAAAGCACCTATGTCCTACTGAAAGTGACTTAAGTACTTTTGAAAAAATGTGTCATTATCAGTATGCTAATGTTTGTGTTTGTGTGTATCCTAGAAGAGGGATAGGAATATGCAACCCACTTATAATAATAGTTCTTGACAAACAGGAAATATGATAAAATAAGATTTCTTGACTGTTACAGACTTTCTCTTGTTTTGAATACCACTTGCCTGGATGAAGACAGCCATTGTAGTTTGTGTCTAGTGTAAGTCTTGCAACATTGTGACCCTAAAAATCTTTTGAATTGCAGCAAAATATTTAGTGAACTTTGGAGAATTAAAAAAAAAAATGTAAGGACTTCTCTTCCCAGCAGTTACTTGCAATTCTGCAGAGCAGGGAAGAACCTTAACTACTGCTATGTCAACCCTGACGGCTAAAGGTTGCATTGGGATTAATGCTGTGGAGTGTGTCTGGTTCTGAATGCTTATTGCAGGGTTCTATGATTATTAAGGCTTTTCTAATGAAAGAATGGGAACTGCATACTGGAAATCTGGTTCTGAGCTTTGTGAAACATCATAAATCACGGTGGAGGCTAGATGGGGAGAGAAAAAAAATGGCTTTTCATGAAGGTATATGGTAAACTGCACTCTCCTTTTTCACCCTCTCCTGCCTACGCCTCAAAAACCATGTTTTGGACCAGAGAGAAATTGCAGATTCTGCAATACTGTACAAACACTGAAATAGCATGATCAGAATGCACAGATACAGTGATCAGTATTTATTCAGCGTATCGGGGGTAGCCGTGTTAGTCTGTATCCACAAAAACCGGATGCCACCAGACTCCTTGTAATTTATGCAGAGTTATCCCACAGCCATATTTGGGATTTTGTTCTAAGTGTGGAAAATATCCCAGATATCACGGAGAGAGAAATGTGTGTTATGTGCTAAACTTTTCTCAAAAAGCGTGTTGAAAATAATAGCACAACAACCACTTTATTGGAACAGTCTTTCCTCTGGGCCTTCACCATTTGTGCATAATTTACTTAGAGAATAGTCAATATTATTAGTGGCTGACTTAACTGAGGGTGATTGTTTTGGTGCGGAAAATCTCACCTCTCAGGATGTTTTGGGAGTGAAAATTTGCTGGAATTTTTCTAGAGGTTTGTTGCTGACTTTTTCTTGTTGTTCATGTATTGTTGTTTTGAATAATGTCAAAGGCACCATTGTAGCAAATTGGTGCCTTTTTTATACGTTGCTAGGAAAAATTGCAATAAATACATAGGGAAAGATGGGGACTGAATTAGTAATGGGCAAACTTTATCCCACGCTATTGCTCACGCAATCTTTCATATGCTGTTGGTGCTACTTCTCAAGCTGAGATCAATTCACCCGCTGATATTAAGTACATTTCTAAATATTTATTTTCTTGGCATATGTTTGACAAATACATCACACGTATTAGCAATGAAATTCCCAAGACAGACACACTATACTCAATAGAACATTTTATAAATTATTTTTAAAAAAGCTTGTAATTTTAAAACAACAACAAGAAAAACAGTAAAATTTTTCAAAAATGTCTCATTTTCCAGAACTATTGAGACACTTAGGAGCCAAGTCTTGTGGATTCCCAAGTGGTTAAGTCACTTTGAAAATAAGACTTTGGCTCCTAAATCACTTAGACATTTTTGTAAATTTTATCTGTAATTTCCTTTTCACAGATTTTGGAATGAGTTTTTTTTACCAATTAAACTGTGTCTAATCTGGGGTCTAGCTCTGTAGATTTGAAACTTTTTATTTGCGGTATCTGTAGATTTAGGGGAAAAATTCTTAATATGGACAATTAAACAATAAGATACAGTATCACTCTGATCGAAATCTTTGTGAAAAGAATGAGCCCAGACCCTAGTAATATCACTTTTTTTCCCCTCCTTAGTAACTGGAAATTAGTTTCTCCTTTAATTGCTGGCTTGACTGACTAGTCCTTTTCAGGAAATAATTTCTGCTGTGCTGTGTGTGCTTTGCTTTTGCCCTAGACCTTTACCCACCTTATTCTCCATTATCCTGCACTGTATTCTTCACTCACATTTGGCTGCTCAGCTTCTGCTGACTGGGCTTTTTAGATATACCACTCAGTAAACTGACTGAAACATAATCTCACTTCCGGTCAAATGCCTCTAAGCAGTAAACAGTTACCAGAATGGGTAAAAGGCTTTGTTTTGGATCTGCCTGGTTGGCAGGACCTGGATGGGCACAGGCTCTGCTTTTGCTGCTGCTAAGCCCATTACCGTACACTTCATAACTAGAGAAATGAAGTATTGTAGCACAGATGCAAAGGAATAGCTAACACGCTCAATAGTGACCAACATTGTTTGAAATAGCATTTGGGCTGGGGATTGAAACACAAGGAGAAAGAAGGGCAATGCAGTATTCTGACTGCTTCAGAGTGAGTGTCTCCTCTTCCTCCCTACTTTTCATGTAGTGTAATTCTTAAATATTGGATTCAGAGCAAGACTGAGGTAGTGTCCTTGGAGAACAAGCCCTTTGTTTGGTGGGACTTCTAATGTATCAATATGTAAGTGAGCAGCTTGTTTCATGGTATGGAGCTGACAGCTTCCCACTTGCTGCAGGGAGGAGATTCATTGTGGATCTGTGGTGGACCCTTGGGGCATGTCATCATGTGAGATGAAGAAACAGGTGCAGAGCAGGCAGCTGCGTGGAGCTGTGGTATTGTGACTTGGTCAGCATATTCTGTCTGGAGAGCCAAGGAGGAATGCAAGGCCAGGTCCTCAGCTGAAGACATCAGCATCAATAGAGTTATGACACCTGAGAATCTGGCAATGCAGTCTTCTCCTGAGCTGGAAATAGATTAGTTTTTATCCACCTTTTCTGGATTATACTTGAGTATGGTAAAATCCAGAATGTCCCTATAGAGATGTTTTAAATACAATTTAGGGCAAATTATCTTATATGTCGTATGAGTACCCTACCAACTTTCCATTCTGCTATACTGATGAAAGGTGATTTATCTTATACCGTTGTCACTTTCTTTCTAAAAGTGTTAAAATAAAACAATTGGCATAGAAGTTCCTCTTTTCTGACTTGAAATGTTTTGTATGAGAATAGAACATACTGTAGAAACCCACAGCAGCTGTTTTGGGAGGGGAAAGTAAGTGAATATAATGAAATGTAAAATTATGAATAATCTGAAATTCACATATACAGAGAGCTTTAAAACATATTCCCACTGTTCAACTAAATGTTTACCCTATTACTGAACATATAGTTGAAATGAAGGTAGTTATTAAAAACCCCAAAAGTCTGAAATTTTATTTTACAAGAAAAAGTAGGTGTTCACTGTAGAACTCACCGGATGCTCACCTGCATTACAAAACCACCCCACACAGTTCAGTCAGAGCAACTGGCAACATACACAGATGAGTTAATAAGGACTAGAGTAAGTGAAGTACAGTAATTAAGGTCAGGTGTGAGGGGCATAGTATAAAATGTGCACAGAAAATCACTGTACTGTACCTGGCTCTAGACAGTACTATGAATCCCTCTCTTACAAGAACAGGAAAAATTCTACATTTTAGAAAAAAAGGATTTCTAATGAGCCATTAATTCATATCCCTTTGCCATTGGATTGTTGAGGAAGCTACATTGTTATGATAAACCATAGCTGACATTTTGTTTTAAGGTAGAACTGTGTATGTGATTAAATGGAAAGCTTGTTGTCTTCTGGCCCGTTCATTCCCCAGAAAATTTTGTGATTCCATCACCTACTGTGTCTGGTGTATTTTCTTTTACTCTGATTTTTATTTTTCATTTTTATTTCTTACCTTCTGAGCTCATAGAAAGCATGTTTCAGTGTCGGAAATATGAGAATTTCTCTATAGCGGAATCCAGTTTGTTGGCATTTTTCAGTGGAAACAGAAATAATTGGGTCAATCAAATGATTATTTGGGCTATAGGAATATACTGTGAGGGGGAGATATTCAAGCAATTTGAATTGAGGAAATAACTACAGTGAAAAAGTATGCAAGCAAACACTACTGGGCAACACTGGAAGTACCAATTAAGTAGATTTGATGTGCCGCTTATCCATTCATTAGTCACTGAAATATGCTGCACTGAGTGCGTGCCTTAGTAGTCCTTCCAATTAAGCAGGTGTGATACTTATCAGGAGGATACTTAACTGGATGTTATTGTATGTCTTTTCCCTCTGATGGAGTATTGCAATCATATTTTCAGGAACACCTTTGCATAAAGAAATTCCATCAACATTCTTTGACCTTCAAAACTTAGTTTCTCCTCTCACGTAAGTGGATCCCAATCTGGTTTTTTAACATACTTCATTAAAATCCTTTCCCTCTCTGGCAAAGTAGGAGTCCACGACTGAAAATGTCAAGGTGATTTTTTGGCTCCTGCCAACCTCTTTCTCTCTCTCTCCCTTTCTCTGGTTTTCATAGATGGTTATGGAATTAGTTCCTTCAATATAATGTCCCCCCTGCAACTCTAATAGCAGAATAAGAAATGTAGCAGAATATTGCAGGATGTAGGGTTGACAATCCCATTGATCTCTCATCCTGCTAATCTTAAACAGAATATTCTTGTTTGATTAAAATCATCTGTCTTTGACAACCTACTCTATTTAACACCCTCATACAGTTTGGAAAACTACTGGAATTCAGCGACTGCTTATATCAGATCATGTGACGAGATGATCTAAAAACTCCTAATCTGTCTCTTCTAAATATTGTATGCAGCTAATAAATTTTGTTTCTGAATTTTGGTGTTTAAGGGCCACTTTTGAAAGTGTGCATCTGCAGCTATGGTTTTATGGGGCAACAGTGACAACCAGTGGCCAGTTTGTTTAATCCGACGAGTTTTCACTATGCATGTCCTCCAAGTTACTAGCAATCCACTTCCGCTCTTTAGAGGTAGAAGACAGAGCCAATTTATTGCCCATGTGTATCTGAACTCTGGTTAGGAGTAGAAAGTCACTGCTTGTCTCCTTGAGAATATCTTTGTTTTTAACAATACATGGTACGGTTCCTAAATGTAAGTCAAACAAGAGGCAAATGCTAACCCATGCTGTAATCCGCAATTCTGTCATAGGGTGTGTGTTTAAAAGTTTCATTGACTCTCTGATGCAGCATGACACACAAATCAAATCTCATCAACAATGTCAAGGGAATGATTTTTTTCTTCTCCTGAATGAAAAGAAAAAAGCTACTATGTATCTGCAAGAAACGGGTTATTTTACTTTACTGGCAAACAGTGTGAATGTATGTTATTTGCTACTTGAATATATCTGATTTGAGAATATCCTTTGTTACCTAAAATTTAGGCATTGCTTGTTCCTAGGCTTTTTAAAAGCCCAAGATATTAATAGGGAAATAGCATCAAACACTGCTACCACAATGATTTTTGTAAAGCTGGAAGTAAAAAGTAAATAAATAAACATGCGTGGCTTTATGAATTACATGAAGCTAATGTTAATGATGATTTAGAACCAGATTCTGAGGCCCTTACATTGAGTAGTACCTTATTCCATCAGTAGTTCTATTGGAATCAATAGAACCTTCTTATGTAGCAAGGTGCTACACAACTCCAGTAGGGTGCCCTTAATGTGTAGCTTTGTTTTATATTCTTTAAGACAGTTCTATTTATAACATTTCAAAGCTCAGTACAAGTTAAATGGTTTACAGCAAACTGGAAATACCAGTCCCCCAAGCATCTTATGACATTTCTCCTCTGTATCAAATTGTTTTTTCTCTTCAGTGTAGCTCCAAACCTTCATTTCCTCCTCACTGGCCCTGCTTTAAGAGTGCTTATGGCAAATTTGCTTCTGTAATCATAACTTGAACCCATCTGGGGATGAGATTGGCTGCAAGCTTAGTATTTCCACTTAACATATTCATGATTAGCATGCACAGAAGGAGTAGAATTAGGATGAATGTTTTTGGAACAGTACAGATAAATCCTCATAAATGTAGTACAACAGCTCTGGAAATGCACAGTGCTGAAATGTAATGAAGCTGAACTCTGTAGAGAGTATGGTATTCTCAGTACCATGCCTCTCCTAATGAACTCATTTAGATTAGAAAATGGATTTAATATTTTATTGGAATTAACCTGAGCCAGTAAAGGGGATTACAATTTCTTTCCATAAATATGGTGATATTACAGGGTGAGGTAGCATGTTACATGAATATTTAGCACTTTAGGAACATTGTCATGAAGCCAAAAAGAGAGTAAAGTAATTAAGTTTTAATATGGTGATACTGTTCTTATAATAATTAAATTTAAAAAATAATAAAAGTATATTATAAAATGATTTACATTAGGTTTTTGTTGTATTTTCAAAACTTTAAAGAAAGGCTTAAAATTAAAATCTGGTACTCTTTCTAAACAATCTATTTCAATAGAGTTTGGGATTTGAATTTAAAATACTAAAACTACTAAGAATACTTGAAAAATTGGGTAACTTGCATAACCATTGTACAAAGGAGAGAAAGAGGAGGCATGTTTCAGTGAATGTTACTCCAAGCATTGTCTCTACAACAGTGCTCTCTGTTCATGAAAACACATGTAGTGAGAGGTTGAGAAAAGAAATCAGAATAAAATTTTGAACCAAAACATAAAAAGATTTTCTCTCCTGTGGGCCTAAACTTTGCAAGCTTGTGAAAAATCAAACTTGTCCCTGTCCCCTAATCAATTACAGAGAATCTTTGTAGCCATAGATTGATTAATAATCAAAACCTATACCCTATCCTTCTTTCATTAAATTATCTTTTTAAAGGAAAACTGTCTTGTTTATAATCATTGTAGACTGCATGTAAAAACATATGATGATAAGTTTTGCAGTCTATTCTTATTGAGAATTACTGTAAATAATCTTACTCAAAATGTAGGGCTCGATCCTGGCTTGTTTGCAGTACTCATCATGACTGAACACACCTTTTGTAAAATCAGCTGCTGCATGTATGCTTCTGAACAACTGATGATTTTACAAGCTAAGATGCAAACATGCTGCACCAGAGGACAGAAGTAAACCTCAGGGCTATACTGAGCAACTACAATTAAAGCTGAGAAACGTACAATAAATGTAATTAGACTGATGTACCAATCTGGGAGAATTTTTCCCCCCAACTATCAGAGTTTTTCACTTAAGATGAATTTGAGTGTGTGAGTACACTCTGAGCCCACTCCAAAGGATTATCCTATGTTGGAGCCTTTCAGCAATTTCAGTTTAAAAACAAGAGTAAATTTTGGAACTTATTTAGTTAAAAATTCAGTCACAATGGATACCCAGAATTATACTGTTACATTGATGCAAAGAAAGTCATTATGGCTGAAAGGCATTATGATGTTATAGATCATCCTCATGTGAATTATCAGTATGTGACTGTTTAACAGTAAAAAGGTTCAAGAGGAAGTATGAGGAGCAGGAGCTTGCAAGGGAGAAAGAGTGGAGGAAGGCCTGGATGAGTAGACAAATAAATACTACCACAATTTATTTTCTTAGTTAAAGTATTTGTCTTGAAACAGTACATAACACAGTAGTTGTAAGCCACAGTCGGTTCAGAGCTCAGCAGTGTAGAACCCTTCCTACCAAAATGGAGGATGACCTTTGGTTCCTTCAGCCATGCCCATATCCTTACACAACAATAGAATTCCATCCCATGGGAAATTCTGACATTTCAACATTTATTTTTGTCCCCAATAAGAATGAAAAATTGAAATTTCATAATTTTTCTGCAACATGATAATTTTGAAAAATGTTCACTTTTCATTATTTCCAGTGTTTCAGTTGATTGAATTTATCTGCAATACTTTGATTCAAGTCTGTTTAATATGATACTGCATTTTCCTATGGTAGCATGTTGGAAGTTGTAGCTCGGGAGCCTGATGCCCCCATTCTCCACTATGGGCCAGATAGGTTCCCCGGTTGGACTACATCTCCCTACATAATGTACCCTGGATCGTAACTCCTATGAGGCATCATGCAGTGCCGTCAGAAATCTACACTGGGTGATGTAGTTTGAGCCCTCCCTCCCACCATTCTCTTCTATGGGGCCAGTTTGCTGGAGGACTACAACTCCCATAAGGCAAGGCACTGATAGGGTAATGAAGTTTGAAGTTTTGTTGAACAAGTTTGAAATGAAATGCCCTAGTGGTCGCAAACCTTTAGTGGCTTCCACATTCTTATCACTCTATCCATCAGTTATATCTGGGAGCAATGTCTATGAAGAAAGAGAGCGGGAGAGAGACTCTCTCTGCCAGATTTTCAAAAGATTTCATCCCCCAACACTGAGCTTTTGAAAATATGGCCTTTAGAAAGCCAGAAATACCCATGAGATACCTGCAGCTGAGAAGCACACATTGATTTCCCCTTATTTTGATAAAAGATGTTCCTATCATATTCATTGAAATCTTGACCATCTGTATCCATATAGTATAACCAGATGTCAGGATGCACATCACAGATTGTATAGCATGGTGAAGGTAGCAGGAAGTGGGTTGCAATAACATAGTAGAACTAACATTTTTTAGTCACAATGTCTTAATAGCACAACTTTTAGTTGTAATTTTAATTAACAAATGGTTTTTCTTCCTTGGGCTTTTATCTCTGATCTCATTCAAAATGTTCATCTTCATAATTAATTAAAATGACGATGTTTTATAGCCAGTGATTGAATTATCCTATATTGCTTGCCTAAGGTGGTCAAAATTAATCAAAATAAAGAGTGAAAGTTTTGCTATTTTTAATACAACTGATATGATTCTTGAGGTTTTGATCAAATGAAATGGAGGATCAAATTAACCAGGGATTGAACTATATATTTTCACTTAATTTCAGGATATAAAACCAATGTTTTTAGAAGTACATTTGTATTTCACTCTCAATAACTTCCAACGGGAGAAATGTTTGCTCTTTCTCAGGTTTAGAACCCTTTATTAAAACAAAAACAAGAACACATCACCAGCAACATAAAAACACTTGATTACTTTGTCTTTTAAAGTTTTCTTTTTTCTTCTTTTCACAATACCATAGAGAAAAGCCTGGTCACTTATAAATTATGATTCAAAACATTTCTGAACTCATCCTACAAAGCATTAATGTGCCAGATGCCAAATAACTTAGCAGAAATCTGGGACTCTTCAAAATAGAACCTGCCAGCAGAAATCTCTGCCAATTATCTATGAAAGGCCTTGAGTTGGTATCATTTAACCCATATATTTGTACAAATGTAACTGCTTTGTTATTTCATTACAAACTAATGTCACATATCATTAGCTGTTTTGACTGAGGCAACCTGACATGATACATCAGTATCCACAAAGAATCTTAGAAATGTGATTTGTATTCAGTTGCAGAAATGATCAGCATGAGAACAAAACTACATGTAATAATTTCGGGAGGGGGGAGGGGGAGGAAGCATGAAATACCAGTCTGGGGATATGGATGGTGGCCAAGTCATGGGGAAATGATAGGAACCTAACTACATAGTTAGGATCAAATAGGTATATCATAAAGGTGACATGTTTGGTCTTTATTGGACTACTCTATAATGCTCCTTTTTTGCAGGCCTTAGAGATGATTTATAGACTAGCACTAACAGATTATGGTTGTTAGTTCAAATTCACAGTACTCTGTGATCTCTCACTCCAGAAGCAAAACAGTATTTAGGGGGAGGGCTGCATGTCAGATGGGTAACAAAAACTGGATGAAATATTCACAACAATTTTAATTGAAATTTGCCTTGCTTCCATTTCTCACTGTTCACAGACCTGCAGCAATATTACAAATGTTTAAACATTTTCAACAATTTTAAAAAAGATGTCGGAATGACAAATTTTCACGTTACTTTTCAATTTCAAGCTGAGTTTGTTGGTTGTGATTTGTTTAGTCTCATTTCATTAGTTATTACGAGTTTGTTTAAAGCATGTAGAATGTACTCTGGTTCCCTGATTGATTGAATCTATTCCATGTGGCCAGGAAGGGAAGATTAGCTGATGAGATGTCGATACACTTTTTCAGAGGAAGAATATTTTGTGTTCTCGTTCTGAGCCAGTGAGGGAAAAAATTGGTCAATGACAGTAACAGAGAATTGCTCTCTTCTACTTTAAGTTGCAGTGTAGGTGGGGACTGTGTAGGTATATTTAATTATTGGCCTTATACCACCAAGGCCATCTGTGACTGGGGGGGGCAGTTGCTGAGCATGGCAGCCCGATGAAAATACTAAAGTGGCTAGCAAAATATTATAGACAGATACATATATGTGAAAGGGAATTCCATAGGGGCATAATGCATGTGGTCTCTGGTGAGGTTTCTTCACAGGGTTGGTTAAGCATCCAAATGCTAAATATTTAAAGATTCCCTAATCACTAGATTAATGTGCATTTAGATTTTTTCTCGGTTTGGGGTCTGCATATTTGTTTTTTTAATTTTATTCCCCCTGGAGACAGGTCAATAGGACTGTTATATTTTGGGCAAGCTATTGGATGCAGGAGGGACCAGACTGGTTTCTCTCCTGCTGTGCCACAAGAATAACTTCAGCATCAGACTCCATTCCCTTATTCCATCTCACCAAAAAGAAAGTCACATGCCTCCTCAGCTGCTTCTCTTCTTGGGAGCCTGCCCTCTCTCCAGGGACTGCTTGAGCAAGAAGGGTAGAGGAGGTCCCAGGGGTGAGATAAGTAGCTGGGTGCCTACCTGCATCATGAGCTGCTGTAGAACATTAGTGGGCGGGATCCCATTGAAAGGCCAGAGTTCTTGGTCATCCACAATCCTCTCTTGCCCATTCGTACTAAGCGAGAGCAGTCCCAGGGCAGCTAGATGCCATTCTCCTGCCTGGTCTGAATCAGCAGAAAGATCTGGTAGCTGATCTCCAGACCAAAAAGAAGTTTGGATTTTGCCTGATGGCCCAAATTTTCTAGTGAGTTACTGCCCTCTTTTATTTTAACTATGGTAGTCACAGTCCCCAGGGCTTGTCAACCCAGCACCTTTTACAAACACCACAGAAAGTGTGCTTTAAAAAAGAAAGAGAATCCTACTATATTGTAATTGTCCACAACAGCTATTCTTTAGTTTGGTCATAAAAGCTCGTCCGTATCAGTTTCTGCTAGGAAACTTACATGCCTTACTTATATAGTTATTGATTATAAAGCAGTTCTTGGATAAAAAGTATTAAGGAATAAAGTATTTGTACTGCATATTGTGCCACATAAATTAAAAATGTTTGATGGAAAAATATTTCACTTGTGCTCTCCAAATGGATTTTGAAAAAAAGCCTGGAAATGTAAGGTAGAGTTTCCCACAAAGGGTCAGACATACAGATATATTTGTGCTATCCCCTTGACAACTCTTATCTGTATCATTTCCAGTCCTGGAAATCAGTGATGTGAAGTACATGAGCTCTCTAACCTCATCTATTTTCCTTTAATCTTATGAACAGACTTGTTGAAATGCTGTCCATTCAGTAACATTTCTTCCATTGTACTTATTTCTTCCTACTTGCCTTTTAAGTACTCCACTCAGGGGAAAAAAAGAAAAACCAAAACAAAACCCACACCTGTTAAAAATTGGACTACCTTCCTCTTACTCTCTTTCTGATGGACATAATCAAAATTCTGCAGCTTCCTCTTTGGTGTTATGTTCTTTACATGACATCTAGAGGCCAAAATTGATGTGAGCTGTAATTAATCTTTGTGAGGCTATGCAGAACCCTTAGTTTGCCAGAGATAAGAATCACATTGTCTGCATGTTTAATATTACTGAGCATCCCACCACAAATCTGCATTCAGCAACTGCATTTGCTTCATGTCATCTCATCATCTGACAGATGTAAAAGATATGGTGAGAGAAAGCAATCTTAAGAAAAATGTCAGACACAAATTCACTTTAATTTATACACAAGATGCGTAGTAATCTAACTGCACACTGGCTCGCATACAAAACAGAGTACCTGACATTTGCCTATGACAGTTAAAACCCTTCATGTAATCTATAATGCTAATATAAAGTGGCTGATTAAAATCTCGTTCATTGCTATCTAAATTCTCAAATTCATCTTCCCTTTACTACTTCCAAATCCCACCTTCTGACTCTCACTTTTGACTCCATCACAGTGTATCCATCAAAGATATGGGGCAACACTATAGACTAAATGATAGGGACATGTCTTAGTTCATGTGCAATTCTGTGAGATCAAAACTTCTCATACAATAAATGCCAGACTTACTAAGTCATTATAAACATAATTCTAAATGCATTTCCAAATATCCAAATGTGGCAACCAGCGGCTAACTCGCATCACTCTATAAAGTTTAAATATTGATGTCTATGCACTTTGCATAGACTAAATACAGAGAATAAGTAATTTTTTTCTAGATTTATCTGTTTTATTAAACCAGAAAAAGGGTAAAGGTGAAAACTGTGGTGAGATATTAGCAGGGGGATATTATTCACTATTAAACAGGAAGATCTAATTCTGTCTTTCCCAAGCATTTGTGTCTCCCTAATCTTTTTAGGCTGTGTATTTTAACCTCTTTTTCCAAGACTGCACATGAGGTTTACTATTATCCATATCCTGTTTCAAAACATTCTCTCTCCCAGGATACATCCCATTGATTAACAATTAACTAAGCTTGTTTCAGGTCATACACACTTAAGATTTCTGAATTGATTATGCTGAGCACTTCTAAGTGTGAATCATTTGTACTTACTCCTGTAGCCTTGAGATTCAATTTGGATTACCATCAATCAACGGCAAATATTTGGGTGCACAAGTAAGACTATTTATTAAAAATGGTGCTTATAACTTGTATAGTGTGTTTCATCCAAGAATTTGAAATTACTTTAGAACCCTCCAAAATCAGATTAACTGTTCAGACTTTAAATAAAGTGTAACACTTTACAACTTTTAATGACATGACATTTTCAAAATGATGGCTCCTGTTTTCATGGTGCAACCTGTTCTGGTGATCAGAGCAGGGGACTTCACTGGGGTTCCACTTAGGCACAAGGGTCAAGAGGGATCATACAGAAACCTGTGTGTGCATTGGTAGCAATTTCTATCACATCTGTGCACCAGTCATTAATCATTAACCTCAGTGTACTATAGTCCTCCATTTTCTCAACAAAAGAATAGACCACATTCGATAATGTTGTGAGGTTTCGGCTTAAAATCATCATCTGGGGTCTGTGCAGTAAATGTACAGTGTCATCTACCTTCTCAGTGTTTTCTATTAGCTTACTGCAAAACTCATGATTTTGATGACAAGACTATTTCAAAGTACTGAGCACATCTCTGTCATTCACCAAGGTGAATTTTTCTTGCAAATTTTTCACTTTAACCTTTCTGTCTGAAGTCATGCTAGCATCCTGCATACCTTGTGAATAATTTTGGAACATTATACTCAAACAAGACTCTCTAGATACATGTCTAGTAAATTTTAAAATCTCTTCCTACTTATGATTGTGAATTTAACTCCCAGTTTTCTCCTAAATGTAATGGTGTAAGTCAGGGGTGGCCAACCTGAGCCGGAGAATGAGCCAGAATTTACCAATGTACATTGCCAAAGAGCCACAGTAATACGTCAGCAGCCCACCACCAGCTCCCTCCCCCACCCCCGCTCCCAGTGCCTCCCGCCCACTGGCAGCCCCGCTGATCAGTGCCTCTCCCTTCCTCCCTCCCCGCACCTCCCGATCAGCTGTTTTGTGGCATGCAGGAGGCTCTGGAGGGGAGGGGAGGAGTGAGGGCATGGCAGGCTCAGGGGAGAGGGTGGGAAGGGGTGCAGTGGGGGCAGGGCCTGTGACAGAGCCCGGGGTTGAGCAGTGAGCACCCCCCGGCACATTGGAAAGTTGGTGTCTGTAGCTCCAGCCCTGGAGTTGGTGCCTATACAAGGAGCTGCATATTAACTTCTGAAGAGCCGCATGTAGCTCCGGAGCCACAGGTTGGCCACCCCTGGTGTAAGTGAACTAGTGGGATAAGTAAACTTACATTCAAAGTAGAAATGAGATGATAGTGGTTATGGAGATCAAATCAGAAAGGGTACTGTCACAGATCTGGTTAGTTCTCCCTGTTGGATGCTCCCCAGTCTGTCCTGAGGGGATCCAAATGCTGAATCCCATGTGCTCTTCACTTGCTGGGGATAGGTAGAGTCTATGCATTGTTCTTGGCTTTGGGACTTTAGGCTCCCACTCCAGGTGTAAACTGTGTCTAATCCACACAATCTCCAGAGCAGAGCAAAGCAGCCAAAAACAGACAGGTGAATAAGGCCCATTGCAATATTGTTAGAGACCAATGCTTTGTGAAAGGGAGCTGGGAGAGCTCCGTTCTTGAGTCCCAATGTCTCTAGCTTTCAATGGTCCCCATTGCACTGTTGCCTCAGTTCTGTTGGCAATACTTCCTCAATCAATCATCATGGGGAGCCTTTCAGCCACTGATGTCCAAGTTAGTCTGTGGCCATGAAAGTTTTGCAGAGCAGTGACATTTGGGCAAAGCCATCTACCATTGAGAAATCTTGACACATTTTGCACTTAAAGCAGAACTGGACTCTATCCAATCTCCCTCATATCACTGACTCATTACAACCAATAGAATTGTAGGTGAATTAGGCATGGTGATTGGTTGAGTTACTCTGATATTACAATGGCCCCCTCTTGAGGGTTGCCTGAGCTCGTGACCTGAGCCTGCCTGTAGGCTATCTAATCATAACAATTAGATACCATATTAATTAATGACTTAAGCACAGCCTATTTCTTCAAATTTAGCCTGCACACAAGATTTGAATTAATATTAAATACATTGAAAGTCTGAAGAATCTGCAACATTCTGTAAAAATCATTCAACTCTCTCACACACGCACAGATTGACACAGGAGCTAAATTTCTTAGAGTACTCAATTTTTATTTTAACTCTAACAGATTTACTTGTAAATCGTCAGGAAAATTTATTCTATATTCAAAGTACGTACTGTAAGTTTGGGGAGGATATGCCGTATCTCTGTTTTTAAGTGCAAAATGAACTCAGACTTCACTATGGTGTCATGACTGGCACTTCCATAATGCATTCTAAAATGTTATGTGGGAGATGACTGAATAGCTCAGAAGAAGTGTTTCTGTAAGTCACTATGCTAAGTACAGTCCAACATAGCAGGTACTAGCCACAAAGTTACTACCTGATGTGGCTGTTCAGTGGCCTGTGTGAAATATGGTGATGGTTTCGTTCCACTTCCCTGTGTACAGGTTCCACACCACAAAAAACAAGATCACAACTATATGACTGTGATCCTGTGGCACTAACTGGTTCCTTCGTTCTCAATTTCAGAAGAGAAGTCAGAGAAATTGTACAGCAGTGTGATGAATCATTTAGTTCTGCTGCACATATAATATACCTGTTCTATGAATAAAGAGCTTCAGTTTTCAGTACTATCAACCTTGCATTTTTCACAACCACTAAATTCCCTTAAAATGTAACATTATTTTAGAGTTAGTTATACTGCATTTGGGAACAGCTGTTTTTAGTAGCACCCTTTTTTCTATGTGTTGTCACTTACTGTGCTAGCAAGTGCTCACTCACTGGTGAGATGATTATTGTTTTCCCCCTACTTACACAGTACTGCAGGTTTGGTTTGGCCACTGTCCTACAGGTAGAAACTTTGCCATTTGTGTTTAAAATGTCTTTTTAGTGAATGTTTCTTTAGAAATCAATGAGCTGCTTTGAAATGGCCATTTTTTCAAGTTGCTAATCTCTTCTTTAGCTTTTCCATTCTATCAGATCTCAGTATGGTTTAAAGCTGAAGCACAAAATACTCTTTCTCTCTCTCGAAAAGTCTTTCAGAGCCTTCCATATTTTATCTCAAAGTCTCAGCTTCAGCTGCTGGATTTGGGAAACGTTTGGTATTTAAATACTGAATTTTTATTTTCTTTACAAAGATGAAGAAAAAAAATTAGGTTTAAAGATTCTTACAACAAGCCATATTCTGCAGTCATTACTCACTTCTCATGAAGGCAAAACTTCTGTTGATTTCAATGTACAGTCTTTCTCAAGCTACCCCCACAAATAAAGTCTGACATTAGTGGAAATTTTGACTGAGTGAGGACTGTAGTTTTGGCCCTGATGTTACACTGTCTGACAAATACCAACAAAACCCTTTAGCACAGTTTGTACCTTCCATCATTAAAAAGCAGCATCTGTAGAAAATTTTTCATGAATGTTACACTTTACCATTGAACTGAATCTGAAAGTTTAAGGATAAAACGGTATTTAAAATAATTGTCAGCTTAACTTCAGAGTCTCTTGGAAACAGACACTCATATTTCTCATCCACAGAACTAGGAAGGTGAAGAGTCTCACCAAAAAAAATAATCTAAAAATATATAGATATATTCCAGAGTAAAAAAAACAACCCTTGTATCGTGCAAGTAAACTCCTGGAAGCTGAGTAACATCCACACTGTTGAACTTTATATGCTAGATATTTTGTTTCATCTTGTGATGTGATTCTTTAAAATTTAGTAGTGACATGACATGATGAATTTTATTTGTCTGATTCTCTTCTATATGGATCCTGTAGTTATGTTAGCTTTAGAAAATGTTAAACATTTGCCTCAAGATTTCTTCCCTCCTATTCCCTCATTCCTTTCACTAAAGAAGTTTTTCAGAAATATTGAGATGAAGACTCTCAATATAAACATGTATTGCAAGCAAAAAAATTGTATGCCTGTTTATCTGAGCTTTATATGTACAGGGAGTATCTTGGGAGATTGGCTATTGATATCAAAAAGATGTTAGGAGCCAACTATGCAGAACCCTAAAAAGATATCACTAGAGGAGATATATTCAGCTATCAAAATATAATTGACAACACTGGAGACTTACAGTCTATCAATACTGTGGGGTTGCAGTTAGCCACTCATTTAGCTTCTTTATTTAAAGCTCAAGCTATTCAAATGAAATTATTATGGTGGCATGTTTAATCTATTATTTGGGGGGAGAACACTATTGCAGAATATGTAGCTAGGCTAAGAATCTGGCTTATCGCTTCTACGGTTTACAGAGGAGCCAATATTCCAGTTATTGAGGCTGTTACAACAGGAGGGAGATGAAAAATCAGTAGTGGCATAACCATGCACTAGAATATTAGCTATAGCACAAAGAGGCACAGTATGAATTATGGCCCTTGCCGAACAATGAGCTGTGGGTGAATGGACCCCTATGGCTTCTTGGACCCCTGTTGAAGTAATTGAACCCTACTCACCTTCTGTAGTACAATGGAAGGGGTTTGCCTGTGGGAAGGTCATCGCAGATTCAAGGCATAGCCCAATGTCAGAGAATGGATGCAGTAAATGTCTATAGTCTAATATGGATACCACCCCTGCAATGTGTACATATAATTTACAGCTATAGATATGCCATTCCTTTATCTACCAGCTTTTGCCAAGTTTTGTAATTAATAACTTGTCCTTAAGTTGCTAAAACCTATATTCTGATGTTATGTTGGGTATTTAATTTTAAATAATTCTCGAAAGAGAGTTTAAAATGCCAGTGTGAATAGGTGTAATGTATTTATACCTGAGGTTCACATATATCAGTTGTCTCATTCATCAGAGTCAAATGTTCATAAAATTGATCAATTTATGAAGTTACTACAGGAGCGCAGATTTGTACATTTCATTCTTTCTTGTTACTGTCAATTGTGATTTATTTGAAGGCATGTCTGACATGGATAATGATTCAACAAATGTATTCTTAGAAAGGGATTATTGGTCATTCTAATTGATCCATTGATTACTATGACTTCATTGATTCCTTCAATTTGTTGTGCTGTACCTAATCCCAGTTTAAAGATAGTGTATTTTGTAGTACAAACAGATGATAAAAATGCTGCTTTTTTAACACCTCAGTCTTAAATATTTAGGACAAACAATACATACTTTTGGATTGCTTTAACTGGATTGTTGAATAGCATCCTGACCTCCTCCACAATGCAAGTATTACTGTATGCATAGTTAATTTTATGTAGTTCAATTATTATTTCAAGTGCTTGTTGCTACTATAGATAGTTGCTGAGGTACTAAGTTTGTGTGTATAATATGGGTACCATTTTTTTAAAAATCCACTTTATAGGGAAAAATAAGCAGAAAAGCAAAATAAAACAAAACTTCACAAAGTCAAAATATCATGTTCTGACACTTGCTACACTTGGGTGTGAATACCAGTAGAAGTTTCCTCAACTAAGAAACTCCTACCAGTGGATCTGGAGAGTTTAACACTAGGAATCAAAGGTGGTTCTTTGTTTACCTTATGACAGCTATGTGAATCAGTCTAGTACATAGTGTGGTCTCGATCAATTCTGGTCTTTAAAGATTAATCCCGACACCACAAATTGCATCTGGACATGAACAAGAAGCCAGTGGAAGACATGAGTAAGGTAATATATGAGATTACAATATCTCACCACACTCAAGTGGCAGGCAGTTGCATTCTTACGCAGCTGAAGCTTCCAAGTGGACCTAAACAGTAGCAGAGATATTTCAGTCAAAGTCCCCAGGAGGTGGGAATGACTACAAATCAGTAGAATTAAGCCTAGAGGTGGATGAATTTTTTGTTGAACAAATAAGTTTATTTGCCAAGAACAGCAGGACCAGCTTATGGCGCATTCTGCGGGCATATAGAATCCCTCTCTGTATAATCAACATCATCAAAAGCTTTTATTTCAACTTTACATGCAGTGTTGATCACAATGAGCTCAGTTTTGAAGTCAGAACAGGAGTACGTTGGGGTGTGTCATGGCTGCAATCCTTTTCAACATTGCCATCGACTTGGTAACACAGTGTACAACAGAAGACATGCCAAGAGGCATTAAATGGACACCCTTCTCATCCCTTGAAGACCTGGATTTCGCAGATGATCTCGCTCTCCTATCACATACCCAACACCATATACAAGAAAAAAAACAACTCAACTCAACACATTCAGCCAGACAGATATCATAACCTTTAATATTGCCTCACCATCACCAGTACGGATAGAGGATTATGTTCTCACCAATGTAGAAACATTCACATACTTGGGCAGCACCATCAGCTAGGACGGTGGAATAAGCCAGGACATTCAGAACAAAATCAATAAAGCCAGGAACACCTTCAGGAGCTTAAATACACTCTGGAAATCATCAAAATACAAAACCAAAACCAAACTCAAGATTTATCAGAGCTGTGTACTTTCAACATTACTTTATAGTGCAGAATGCTGGGGCATGAGAAAGTATGACGTGTCCAAACTATCTTCATTCCATACAACCTGCCTCAGAAAAATCCTCCGTATCTTTTGGCCCAGAAGAATCTCAAACCAAGATCTATTGACACAGTGCAGCCAAGAGGATATGAGCACCATCATTGCCAGGAGGCACTGGAGATGGATTGGCCATGTGCTTTGGATGGAAACTGATTCCATTACCAGAGTAGCAATAAGATGGACACCCGAAGGCAAGCAAAAATGAGGCCCAAAAACAACATGGCAAAGAGCTGTGGAAGCCGAGCTGAAAAACCTGGGGTACAGGTGAGGAACCATTGAAAGACTTTCCAGAAACAGACAGGAGTGGAGGAGCTTCATCGCTACCCTAAACGCCAGAGGCGTAATGGAAACATGATGATGATGAAGGGCTGGCAGTTCCAAGGAGTCTAAGATCGTTGGGTGCATATGCTGGGTCCCCTAGGGTTTTTTCAAAGTCCCAATTAAAATATTTTTTAAAAGCAACTAACTCCACAGCATTTGCCTCCTGCTGTTCTAGTGAGACAAACTAGCCAGTGTGTTTTTAGGAGCTATTGGAATTTGGGGCAGGGTTATGGGTTTGATGCCTTGGGATCTCAGCTGTTCACTTCTAGGAATGTATTTTGCCCCTCTTTGGAATATATCATGCATATTGAGCTAACCAGTGTATAGACAGCATCAGTGCAAAATGGTTAAGTCTTACCCAAGGTTTGTGTGGTTTAAGGTTTTGTTACAAACTCAAACCTCAGATCAGGTTCATCCAAATGGTTTCTAAGGTTTTTCACATCTTAAGTGAATCTGGTACCATTTCTGAGCAAGGTTGGATCAATTTGTGGTTTTACATGAAAACTGAGTGAAATAAACTAGGTGGAACCCAGCAATTTTGATAAAGTTTGATTCAAAAATTGCCTTTGAACCTGAAACTCAAAGCAAAAGCAGTTACATAGATCCTTGTGAATCAAAACTTCAGAGATCTGCACAACTCTACCTCTATGTAGTCCTGGGGGGTAGTAAGATAGACAAAATAGTCTTAGTCACTGATTTAAATTATTAAACTTATGAGACAGCAGGGGAAAATGTGACCCTAGTAACTGGACATATGGAAAGGTAACTCAGCAATCTTATCTAAAGATTTTGGATTCTAAATATACAAAAAATGGATTTACATGCAGTATATAAATAAGATGGAATTGCTTAAAATTGGCCTCCACTACGTGTTAAACTTGATCGTTATTACAGAAAGCTTGCTTAATCCCTTTAAAATATGTGTGCTGCCATTTGTGAATGCAATTTTCTGTTCCAGAAAACATGTTTATTTTTTTCCAGGCCAGGTCTGCCAAATATCAGATGTCATAATAAATGCAACTGCCACTGAGTTTTATGATGTGGTTAATAATGCTCTTGGAAACAGCAAACTCTGTCTGCAAGATTTGCAGATGAACTCTTTCCTGAAAACAGCAGTGTCTGGGTCATTTTAGAAGCAATCATGGGAAAAATATATATTTTTGTTAGTGGCCAGGCATTTGTAGGATATACATTTTTGTTTCTTACCAGTGAATGAATGAATACATATTGACATTGCTATCAATATTTTTGTAATACAGTCTGTTCATAATATATGCCACACCACTGGCTCATTTCCTTATAGGTTATATCTAATACTTTCCTCCTAAATATAATAGGCCATTCAGATTTTCATGTATTTATTTTGCTTCCCTGCAGTACTCCTGTCCTTGCTTCAATGTCTCTCATTTAAAAATGAAATCAAAGCATACTGGGGCAATGTTTATACTCTTTCATTAAAAAGTTTATTAGCTTTTCCATGATGGATTTTGGAGACTTGGAACAATTCCATTATGTCTGGTGCATGAAGCACGGGAACTCTTTATGGGGGAAATTATGCTAAATGCAAGCCAGAAGAGTAGGAAGATTAAACGGTGGTACCTGAGTACTTTTGGGGGCAGAGGAAGGGAGCTGATTGGTTGAGAGGACAGTCATCCTCCCAGGACCCAGCAACTTATTTTTCCATTCTCCTTCCCCTCTGTCCCAGTATCCTTTCTGCTGTAGAAACTTTCACTTAAAAGAAACTCTTTGTGGAAGGCCTGTCCACTGTGCTCCAGAAAGATCCACTTTTTCCTCCCTGTTAATGACCAGTTCTTTCTGTCCCTGGCCAGTTGTATACTAAATGTGACTTGAAGCTGGGACCTGTAACTTCATAAAGTGGTGTCCACACTACGCTTTTATTAGCTCCAACTATCCTTCCATGGTGACTACTGGTTCATCTCCATCACTGGTAGGACAATGTTAGGAGTGCTAGTGTAGTTAGACCTCCAGGCAGCTGCATTTGTAAGCACCATTAGTTTGATTTTTTTTTAAAGGTATTTAGGCATCTAAAGATACAGAGCGGTGTCTAGTGGGAAATTTCAAAAGCACTTGGGTGCCTAACACCCATATGCACGTTTGAAAATTCTACTAAATAGCTAGCTGCATATTTGGGGCCTAAATACCTTTAAAAATCTGACCCTATGTCATCTAACCCTGCACAGAGCAAGTCTACATGACACTGTGCTCAAAAAGCTGGCAGCTGCCTGTGGCCCTATCCATAGTGGGAGCAGAACCAGTAGTCAAAATGGCAGGAAATTTTTGGAAGAAAGCCGAGAGTATACCATGTCTCCTGCCATGAGGGAATACTTGACCTATTTAGCTGAAATCTTCTGAGAAAGGAAGCATCCCTGTTGTTGGGACATCCAGGACTGACCCCACCTAAGGGGAATTTCTGTGTTCATCTTGCAGCATGAGCTTTCGTGGGTGAATACCCACTTCTTCGGATCCAAAGAAGTGGGTATTCACCCACGAAAGCTCATGCTGCAAAACGTCTGTTAGTCTATAAGGTGCCACAGGATTCTTTGCTGCTTTTACAGATCCAGACTAACACGGCTACCCCTCTGATACTTGTGTTCATCTTCTAACTCTCAAGAAAGAACTAGAGCTGACTGCTGGAACCCTTTAGAGGAGTGCATTGAATTCTGCTCTGCTTAATAAGGGAATTCTGAAGAATTTCCCTTTGCACGTCCCATACATAGATATCAATGCATTTTGCAAAGAAAGGGAAATACCATTATCCTCATTTTACATATAAGGAAATTTCACCTAGAGAGATTAAATGACTCGTCCACCATCAAATTGTAGGGTAGGGGTAGAACTTGGAATATCACCCAGGTCAGACCCATTGCCTCTCCATATTACTTCTGTATTTAATTTTACTTGTAAAGGGTTCAAGACCCTTGATTCATGAGGGCATGGCACAGGATCTCTTACACATACATATGCATTGTGGGCATATCTGCTCTAACCGCCTGATAAAGCTGGATTTGAGAAAAGGCAAATGCTTTAAGTTGGCTCTTTCTGTTGTATGGGAAACAATTTTAAGTGGTCAGAACACAGGCATTAATTTGTCTCCCCCTTCTTAAATGGACAAGAAGTAGCAGGGCAACAGGGAAAAATACATTAAGAAAATAGTGTATGTGTATTTTGACTAGTTCTAATCCTATTTTATCTTCATTTGATTTTAAT
Organism: Platysternon megacephalum; assembly: GCA_003942145.1. NCBI lineage: Eukaryota > Metazoa > Chordata > Testudines > Platysternidae > Platysternon > Platysternon megacephalum. Next base: position 3,407,779 of record QXTE01000132.1, read on the forward strand.
AATTAGTGTTGGACTGGTTTTTTTTTCTCTTATAGAACCTTTAGCCAGGATGTAGGAGATATGCTGCTATTACTCTAGATCATTAGTTCTCAACCTGTGACCCACGGGCTGCTTGCAGCCCAATCAGCACAGAGCTGCGGCCCATGTGACATCCTTAGGGCCATACAGGTAGTATTGGCCCACATAACACAATGGTAAATAGATTGAGAACTACTGCTCTAGATCTTACTTTCTCTTTTTCCTGGATCCATGAACATATGTGCATAGAAGGTGAAAAACTTGGGGGAAGGGAATCTTTTAAAAATTCATGCAAAGTTTCTGATGACCAGAATGTGAAGCCTGGGGCTCCATGACTAGATGCTGAAATTCAGAGATATTATCCACTGAGATTACAAAGGGATGTTTCAGTATTATCTGGAGTTCAACTGCTCTGTCTCATTTGCCTTGACGTATTCCTCCCTTTCTGGCTGAGTCATGTGTGTTTTTGCTGAAGTGTCCCCTTTTCATTCTGTAGAGGAACTTTAGGAAGAAAAATAATTTTCACATTGACGGGTCTGCCGTGGAAGGTGGCAGAACACTGAGGGAATGGGTGTCATTTGGGTGCTATAGTGTAAGCTTCAGAATCCAGCTGGATGCCACTGGAAAAAATCAGTCTACTTTTAAAGAAAATCCAGTGCCTCTATCCAAAATTTATCAGCATTAGTAACTTTTTAGTGAAAGAAGTGAATTTCTGAACAGCAGTTCTCTAATATAATAAACTATGCTTGGCCATTTCTCTCTGACAAAGATCTGTGTAAAGATTAGTAGACCCGCAACAACTCTAGTTATTTTGTCTAGAATAGACTGAATTGTTTGTTATGCATAAGGTATGGGCAACATAAAGTAACATGGAGATCTGGTTGGATTCTGTTTTGATAATCATCCAGACTTTTAGCTATTTATCCTGGGTTTATCTAAACCTCTATGGTTTGGAAATTACCTTTTCTGGAAACTGGGAGTTGAGATGGAGTCTTGCACGAAAGTTAAGCAGGCTGGTTCACATTTTGTCTAATCCAATTCAGAACCAGTGGTTAGTTCCAGCCACAAGAAAGAAGTATGTCTCATAAACATCACTTCAAAGACAAGAGCAAATGGATATAAACTGGCCAATAACAAGTGTAGACTTGCAATTAGATGAAGATTTCTAACCATCCATGATGTTAGACCTCAAAGTAGCACCCTTTAACCCCTGTCTTCATCATATGTATATGGTTGTGATATTTCATATAAAGCACACCATGAAAGATACCATATGAAAGGCAATGATCTTCTGAAACTCATTGTTCTGTCAAAATATGTATATCACTATTGTGCATGAAGTTATGGGATTTTGCTATATGGTGGTTGTTGAAATACATTGTGAGTTTGGGAGAGACTAAAAAGGTGGTGACCCACACCCACGCAGGCATTTAATGACCATTGATCAGAAGGGGAATTGTAAACAAGAGATTTACAATTCTGTAAAACACAGTTGTGCAAGCACCACACAATGGGGATTGCTCAACTCTGTGACTCTCAAAGCCCACCAGGATATGCCTGGGCCAGTATCTTCCCTGGGACATGAACTGAGAGTATAAAATAAAGGACAATAGCATCATGAGACAACCTCTCTCCTCCCCCACCTATGCTGAAGGCAACAAGAATGCTGGGAACACAAAGACTTTGAACTGAGAAGACTGGTTCCAGGCTGAGAAGGAAATTCAGCCTGTGCATTAAGAACTGTAACCAGCCTGAAACGTCCAGTGGGGTGAGATGTAGGGGTGTGTTTTTTATGAATCCTCAAATGTATCTGTTCTCCATGATAGAGAATTTTTTTATATGAACTTTTTTTTAAAGCTTTTGGTCTGAAAGACGGTAACTTCAGTAAAACAACTCCAGTCCTATTTTAGTACAGAACTGGTTCAGATAGAAATGTTCTTGTTAGTCAGTAGTTGATTTTTGTGCAATATTTAGATATCATTGTGATCAGTATTACAAAGTAGTTCCAGAGGCCACATTGTGCTGGGGATTCTAGATTACACATAATATTCTGTGCCGCTAAGGAGTTTACAGTCTAAATCAGAGGTGGGCAAACTACGGCCTGCGGGCCACATCTGGCCCGCGGGACCATCCTGCCCAGCCCTTGAGCTCCTGGCCGGGGAGGCTAGCCCCCGGCCCCTCCCCCGCTGTCCCCTCTCCCCCGCTGCCACGCCGCCACACGGGCAGTGCTCTGGGCGGCGGGGTTGCGTGCTCCTGCCGAGCAGCACGGCAGTGTGTCTGGCTCTGGCCGGGCGGCGCAGCTGCCAGACATGCTGCTCTGAGAGGCATGGTAAGGGGCAGGGGGTTCCGGGGGGCAGTCAGGGGACAGGGAGCAGGGGTCGGTTGGATGGGGCGGAGGTTCTGGGGGGCGGTCAGGGGACGGGGATGGGGGGGGTTGGATAAGCATGGGAGTCCCTGCGGGGCCTGTCAGGGGGCGGGGGTGTGGATAGCGGATGGGGAACAGGGAGGGTTGGATAGGGGTGGGGTCCCGGGGGGCCTGTCAAGGGGCAGGGGTGTGTATAGGAGTCGAGCAGTCAGGGGACTGGGAGCAGGAGGGTTGGATAGGGGGTGGGGTCCCAGGGGCAGTTAGGGGCAGGGGTCCTGGGAGGGGGCATTTAGGGGACAAGGAGCAGGGGGGATTGGATGGGGGGTAGTTCTGAAGGGGGCAGTCAGGGGGCAGGAAGTGGGAGGCGTGGGATAGGGGGCGGAGGCCAGGCTCTTTGGAGAGGCACAGCCTTCCCTACCCGGCCCTCCATACAATTTTGCAACCCCAATGTGGCCCTTGGGCTAAAAAGTTTGCCCACCCCTGATCTAAATAGACAAATCAGACAAAGAATCGGAGAAAGGAAGTGATTCCCCATTTTACAGATGGGTACATGAGGTACTAAAGGATTAAGTGACTTGCCCCAAATGACACAGGAAGTATGACAGAACCAGGAATTAAACCCCTATCTCCTGGTTCCCAGTCTACTGTCTTAACTGTAAGACTATTCTTCCACTGCAGTGTCTGGTGTTTCTTTATGGTCAACTAGTACAAATGTTAGTGAAGCCTAACCATATTTAGCATCTGAAATCTGGCTAGGTCAGAACTGAAAACGATTTAACAGTAGTTTCAAGATTACTCATAGAAAAGAGATGATACAGTGCCAGGGGGTCACTGTGGTAAAGCATACACAAATTCTTGCCATGGCTGCATGTGCAAGTAGATGAGAGAGAACTGGAATGGAGTGAGAAGGCAAGAAGAGAAGAAATACAGAGGTAGAATCCAGTTTATTTGGAAGTCACATAGTTCCATGTTCCAAGGATAGGTAGAAGGAGCTAAACTTACAATTTACTCTAATTAAAAACCTAAATCCATATTATTAAAAACATATTTAGACAATATTATTATTGATATGACTAGAGATATCAATATAATCATTAATAAAAACACATACACCTCTACCTGGATATAATGCAACCCGATATAACACGAATTCGGCAGCGCTCCGGGGGGGCGGGGCTGTGCGCTCCGGCGGATCAAAGCAAGTTCGACATAACACGGTTTCACCTATAACGTGGTTTCACCTATAACGCGGTAAGATTTTTTGGCTCCCGAGGACAGTGTTATATTGGGGTAGAGGTGTACTATAATGGTGGTAAGATTTATTTTTCCTCCTTTGACCCAGAAAAGACATACTCATTTATTTATTGTAAGTATCAGTCAAGGGTTGCGTATTTGGAGACCTCTCTATTGAAATAACATTTGAGTCTTGGTTATATAACAAAGTGTCCTCACCCCTAGTCAAGTGCTTAGGAGTTATTTCTCAGGGCTCATTCCTGCATCTTGACTTCTTTATGCTATTGATTTTTTTTCTCCTTCCTTTGATTAACATTTGCCTTTTTTCCACTTTGGAAATCCAGTCTTATGAGACAGTCAACAAGGCCTTGTTCCCTTTGGCATGATGCCTGCAGCAGCACAATGTTTTAACTAATGGGTTATATTCCCATCTCAGTGTGTGCCTGGGACTTTCATTAATGTTAATGGGAGCTATGTGAGTATATCAAGGCGAAATAGGACCCCTCAGTGTGACCAATGATGGAAAGGATTGCAAACACATACTGTGCTACCAAATGGCTTTCTGGCTAGAAAGAGTGGATGTCTAGGCCTGTATTGAATTTTGCTGATATTTTTACCAACAGATTGTGCCTAATTTCAACACAAAATGGTTAATAAAATGCATAAGCTGCGATCAAGAGAGCATAAGATCATCTTCCCTCAAATTCCTTTTACTTGTGTGGTCAAGTAAGGACTCTAAAATATTTAAATGTATTGAAAAAAGAATCTGCGATAGATAGAATATAAGCAGGTCCTTGGAAAAATCCGTTTGAAAAAGGAATTGGGGAAATAGTAACAGCAGAAGTGACCAGGAAACAAACCTCTGTTAGTTGTGAGAGACGACGCCTGGTCATCAGCTTTGTTAGGTTTTAGAATGAAAGATTACACAAATGCAAGTGAATCTAGAGGGGATTACAGGGAGTGCCTCATTCACCTTGCTTAGTCTGGAAGGGCAAGCATTCGGTAATAGTGTGTGGCAGTTACTAGACATGCTCAGTAGCTGTTTCTAAAGCTACATAAGAAGTTTTCATGCAGGGCAAATATTTTTGTAGGTACCACAAATTCACCATTTGAGAACCAAGCCACTCAGAGTGGGTGGCTGTAGGTTATAAACATAGACCTGTGTGTGCTTAGCAGCTGATCAAAGCAGGAACAAGAGATGTCTGCTGTGAGGGATGGGTTTCACTTCCCTTACTGCTTTGGATAGAGGTGTTATTGTCCCAGACACACAGGAAGAAAGACAAGAAGTGAGGAATGTGGTTTAATTAGGCTACAACTTTATTAATTGAATTTATCTGGGAACTATTAGCAATAGCCCATACAGTGCAGGTCATAATTCCTTTCTTAATTGCTCCTACCTGGTGGAGGGCTGCCATCAGCCCCCAACTCCTTCACAGCTAGTCCCCAGGCCATGGCTGGGACTCCTCACACTTGCCTTAGATAAGGATTAAAAGGCTGGGAAAAGGGGTCTGTTTTCTCACTGTACTAGACATTAATAGCCCAGATCCCATTCTTGATCTTCTTTAAGGGTTTTCTTCCTCTAAATCCACTTCTGATTCCAGATTATCAGGTTAATGGACCGGCTACAGAATGAGTACCTACCCTGGATATCTGACATTGGTAATCTGGGCATGAAAGGGTCTGGCTGGAGGGACAGAGTTTATGTACCTTTCTCCAGCTTACCTAAACCCCACTGCCCTGCACACCTGCTTAGGTGATGCCTTCTCCTTCTGACTACACCTGTCTCCCAACCCAAGATGGGAGCAACCCTTAAAGAAGCCTCTACTCTTTCCCCCTCCCACCACTCAAGACAAAAACCCCTATGGCAGTTGTGGGGATACATTCTAGATTTACTTACTAGAGAAGTCCTTCATTAAGAAAATATTTTGTCCACTGTTGTGGTCTTTCATACAGCAAGAGGCAGAATTGGGAGAGGAGCATCTGTCACCCCTAGAGATTACTCAGACCATGGAATTTATTAGCTAACTGCTTTAAAGTGTCATTTGGTCCCAATTAAAGAGAATAGGGACATAGCTCAGTGAGGTGAAGGTTTTATAAGTTCGTACCTGTCTTAGCTGGGCTTATGGGGAAAAGACACTGTCATGTAGAGTGAGTACCTTATAGATATCTGGGGAAGGGATATCATATATGCTGATCTCAATACCTGTACCTCTTTGGGTATGGGCTACAATTTCCTGTCTGACCAGAAATGGAGACCAGTACACTATTAACCCAAGGGGTTGAATACTACTAGCTGTAAGGATCTCAGACTTTAGTTTATTAACAAAGCTTTGAAGTGTTTGGAAAAGAACTGAGATGCTGCCTTTCTGCTCAAGCTCTGAAGAACCCAACTGGGTCACAAGACATATTATGATCACATTATAAAGGCTGAGAAATCCTCTCTGGAAGAAGATCGGAAGGCAGTGTTCATAAGTATGGGCTAAAGTATAGAAATGTAAATATGATGTTGACACTTTGCATTTAAATATCTGTAACAGCAACAAGGGGGGATTTTGTATAAAGAACACCATAATGAATACTGCCTAAAAGCTTTAGTTTAAGTTATTCGTAAGTATTCTGAATATTTTTTACAATGTTTGAGTATTAAATGCTTTTTTACTAAGAAATTGGATAGTACCCCCTTTGAAGCTGACTGGGAACTGTTATTAATGTCTATATGCAGTGTTTTACACACAGTAGCCCTGAGATGTAATACTTTACAGAAGGTCTTGAAAGGACAGAACTCTGGCCTGTGCCTCAGCAAAGAGTTAAGCTGAGGTGCAGGAAAAAGGGGAGTGTAATAGTTATAGTTAATATTCCATTGGTATCCCACACTAGCAACATGTTAGGATGGTAAGCATGAAAATACTCTGGTCTTAATGAACAGGAGAAGTCAATGACCTACAAGAGTAAACCATATTAAATTATCGTACATGAATATTTAAAATCTAGGTTTCAGTTGACATTCAAAATATTTTCTATTTAAAACTGAAAATTGCTGGGAGCAGCAAGCACTGGGCAGTTTAGACAGTTTAGCCTTTATGAGCTATAAAAGAAAGTTCTGTCTTCATCCACAGGGTTTGTGTAACATCTCAGTAAGGAGCACTTCAGGTCTCCAGGCTGATGTGTGAAAACTCAGGTGAAGAGAACTACGGTGTCAGAAAGGAGGGAGGTACTGAGTTTGTGGTCCCTGTAAGAGCACTAATATCCCATGTTCCTCCTAGAAAAGTTGTCTCTTTGAGGGGAACAACAGAGGGGAGGAAAAAAGTTTCTGCTGCATCTTTGCTAAAAGGAGTATGGTTTGATCATTTTTATTTAGAAATGTGGAGTCAGAGCTCTATATTGGATGTCTGGGAACTTGATTTTCCTGCTCACATGAGCGATAATGAGACACCTTACACACACACACACATATTCTGGTATTGGAAAGTTTGGTTTCCCAAAAATCATGCTTACGTGAGAACTGCAGAAGCTTTAAAGTAGGCTTCACTCTGTCTTGCTAAACATTATATAAACCATTCAAAATGCACAGAACCATCATAGGCCTGATTCTTTATAGCACTGCACCTTGTGTAGTCATATGCAATAGCACAGAGCAGGTGCCAAGTACTGCTATTCTGATTCAGTAGCACTGTGCGCCCGCTTTGCACTGGTCTAAGTGATTGCAGAAGGTTCAGGACAACAGAGAATCAGGCCCTATGTTTGTTATAACATGGGAAAAGAAAAATGTGTTTACACAAGCCACACCTGCTCAAGTTTCAGAGAATGCTACTTCTGGTGCTCAGAAAGCTGTTGCACCTGTGATCCCTTCTGTATCGATTCATGCTCATAGCTGTTGTGAGGAGCTTGCTTTGGACCTTAGCATTGCTAGATGAGAAATACCAGTCTCAGGATCAAATTCAGCTGTGGTAGAAGCAGCTGTGGTATTGATGTATTATGTCTGAGCCAACTTTGTTTCTCAGGACCCAAATAAGGAGTTTCTGCTGCAGAAGATAGCTTGTCATTTGATTTATGCAACTGTTTGGGTGGTATGAAAAGAGAATAAACTTCTAACCAGGAAGCAAATTTGCAAGGAGATTTAGTACTTCAACCAATTTTAAATGAAATAAGGATGTAGAGAAACCCAAACCAAAAATGAGGGAAAGGAAGTTTTCTTATATAATTCATATTTGTCAAATGATAAAAAGAGATGGAACAAAAAAGACCTGCATGTTTAATGGTAAAGATCTATGTTTTGTATCATGTGTATTGTAGAAATTGTTTGTGTACATCATTGTCACAATAGTGTCTTATCCCTTTAGCAATGCCACGGCTGCTGTGATTTGCTGGATTGGTAGAAAAGTGGCCTTTAGTTTTCTACATCTTTTAAGTTGTCAACCATGTTTAAAATCAGTCCCCTTCTTCAAAATGTATCTAAGCCATATGAGAATGGTGCCCTTAATCTATAGTACTACACTGTGCATTATATAATCAGGAAGATTGTATCAGTATCATTCAATCAACTGAAGCTGAGGATTCTCCATGACAAACCAGACTGGTTTGTGGGGTTTTTTTGGGGGGGGGGAGGGAGAAGGAGGGAAGTTTTATGAAATCCAGCAGGGGGAACTATTACATAGCAATGTGTACAGAGTGGGGGGGGGGGAGGGCAACCCAAGTTATAATTCTTACTGAACAGCAATTGTGTAAGAACAAGTTTAGTTCCTTCCAAGCCATCCTCTCTGTTTGCTTATATCTTAATTAACACATAAATAAAATGGGAAAACAACAAAAAAACAGAAAGCTGAATGGATTGATATATGAATAAAGATAAAGATAGTTTGGCTAAGAGGCAGTGAATGATGGGTGTTGGTGGGATGTGAGAGACACATACACCCTTCAAATGTTTGTTGATATAACATCAAGGATAGAGGTGATCATCTGTTTATAAATAGGAGAGATGGGGTGAAATGAAGAAGAACACTTAGGTTGATTATCAAGAAAATATTCATTGTTGGATTTGTTTGGTTGTGGAATAATCTCTGAAGGGAAAGTCATGAAATCTCCATCACTTAGGACATTTTTAAAATAAAATGGGACAAAATACTGGAAAAAGTAGTGTAGGGAACAATCCTGCACTGGCAGGGAGATGGACTTTGTGTTTTCCATCTCGGGTAGGAGCCTGTGCAATTTTGGTGAAAAACATTTAACAAATGTGATTTTTTTTCTACAGAAAATGATGTTTTTTTAAATTTGTGTCTAACCCACAATAGATAATACGAACAATGCAGCAAACTGCTCCCCACAGTTTCAAGTTCTGACCAACCACACAGGCTGGCATGCTTTATCTGTAGCTCCCACCATTTTACTTCTTAGAGACTCAGAAGACTTAGGTAACGTTGGCAAAGAGTGTGGTGCCATTGATCCCATGCCATACAAGATGGAAAAGAATTCATTGGTTCAAAAATCTGTTTCAAGATAAAATATTTTTCATAACTAGATTGGAAATAGTTTGTGATTCTGAACCTCCTCACCTTAATGTCCTGCCCTCAAACGTTCAACTTTCCAAAGGTTTTGTTTGGTTGGTTGGGGTTCTTTTTGTATTTTTTGCATAACAATTAAACAAACATCAATTTGAAGAATGGAAGCTTAGAATATATTTTTTGGTCAGCTGCTGCTTTAGTTTACTAGGGGTTCCAGCAGGGTCTTGAAATATTCACCTCTTTAAGGAACAACATATTATAATTTGTTTTTCTTGATTTTCCTAAAAGATCCTATCAAACCCTGTCCTCTTTTCAGGGATAATCGCTTTTCAGTGGCTTCCACTGTTGAATGCAGTTCTTGTAATGAGGATATTGATTCCAGTGAATAAGAAGAGGACCATATAAACATAATACAGTCTGGGACTCTTTCGTACAGAGTCATGTTTCCCACAAGCATAGAGCTGTAATTAAAGGAAAATGTATTTAGTCAAGAAGATAACCTGTATTAATAGCCTATTTTATAATCTGTAGCTACGCAACCAGGAACTATCCTGGTAGTTTCCATAAGCTATGTAGGGTCAGGCTGAGTCAGTACTTGTGTGGGAGACCTCCAAAGAAAACGTAAATGTTGCAGGGAGTAGCATTGGTTATTGAGTTAATTGCAGTGTTTTGGACCAATGCTGTGGTTTATTTTGTTGTATAAAACTTTAGTTCTTACTGTCTGTGGTTATTAAAAATCTTAAGTCATTTTTGCTACAGTGTAGGTATTAGATCCAGTGTTCTGCCCGGATATTAACTTGGGGAACTATATCCTTGGTATCTAAAATTCACCTGCAGTTTCAATTTAATAAGATTTTTTTCTTCTTTTTCTGCCCTAAACTGTTCTATAGTATTGCTGTTGGGTCAATACAGTACTCCTGGGGAAATTCTGCGCCACTGTGCAATGCAGAATTTTGCAGAAATCAGTGTTGTGCACACAAAATTTCCTTCCCCCACAGAAATGGGCTGCAGTGCTGCTAGCCACCACTATGGGCCACTGGATTCGGCAGATCCCTGCTTAAACGTAGAAGACACTGCTGGGGGGAGGGAGAGGGAGCTAAGGGTTCCTAGCAGCTGCAGTTCCCAACATGCCCTGAGGGAAAGAGAGGGTGTTGCACAGGAAACTCTGTGAAAGCTTGGGACCGAGCATCAGGCTGTTTCTCCCTCTGGATCCGTGGGCTCTGGCGGGAGGGGGATGGGTGTCTAGACAAGCGGGGGGCGCAGATGGGCTCTCGGGGCAGAGAGGGTGTGAGTATCTGGGCTGGGGTGGGCTGCAGTTGGGCTCTGGGAAGGAGTGGGTTCAGGTGTGTTGGCTGGGGGGACCCCGCAGGTGGGCTCTGGGGGGGGAGGGATTGTTTGTCTGGCAACCCAGCTAGGCTCTGGGGGAGGTAAGGATGCAGAGAAACAGGAACTGGGTTGTCATAGGGGTTTCTTTAACTCTCTACTTCTGGGGGAATTTTTGCGTGTTTGTATTGTTACAGACATACTTGCTGACAGGTATTTTGAAATAATTTACCAAAATCATTGAAACTGGTGTGATTATGTAGTGCAATTTTGGCAAATGAAATTTGCAGAATTTTGAAGAATTTTTAAAATTTTTGTGCAGAATTTTTATTTTTTTGGCGCAGAATGCTCCTAGGAGTAATACAGCATTGTGTAGTAACATAGGAGGAATTGGATTTGTGTGTATATATAGTTTGTAAATCAGGTTATAAAGCACTTCCAGACCCTTCTATAAGAATTGCACAGTGTACCTGTAAGATCATGACCAAGTTAATAAATTATGAATCAAGTGGAAGAGTTTGAACTATTGGACAATGGAGGGGACACTTGCATGAGAAAAAGGATACATAAATACTTGACATTGTTCTGAGGAATACTAGTGCCATTCCTTCTGAGAGCTTCTATGTGACTGTGATAAATGTATATAATAAAGGCAATGACCAAAAAGGAAGTTTTAGAAATTGTTGTATGCTCAAGAATTATGCATGACAGCTATCAATAAAAATACTCAGATAAGCAAAAGGTAAAGGTGGTTCTCCAAAGACTGGTAATGTAATTGAACATATGAAACATCAGGCATAGTAAAGGAGCACAGAAGTGGTTTTTTGGGGGGGAGAGAGCTGGAAAAGCAAATGGGCTCCAATGGGGATGCAAAGGAAATTCCTCCCTATCAAAATAAATAATTTGAACTACATTGATACCTAGCACAAACAATAACAATACTGGGCATCAGTTTCCTCTTGTTATGTACCAGTCCTGTGCAAACACAAAGCACAATTTCCCTGAGATCTGAGGGCTTATACGTTTTAAGTTATTTTTAATAATGTCAAAATCACCAGCCTGAAACCAAGTGAAAACTGAATAATTTATGGTTTTTAAAATCTCATGTATCCCCTTACATATTGCTGCAAATATGGGCCAAAAGCTTCTAAAAGAGGTTCCTAAATTCATATTTAGGCATCTATCTGATTTTTTTCTTTTTCAAAAATGCTGGGCACCCAATGATCACTATGATCTAGCCCTAAACTTTTTTGAAAATTCAACCAGTGAAGTAAATGATGACAAAAGAAAAAAGCAGGGATAGATCACAGAATAATATTGTTTACATTGATTTGGCATTTAGTGGATGTGGGGGGAAAAAAGTACATCTTAAACCAATCTAGTGAGATAATATTCTGTGGGGAACTAATGTATCTGTTTTTCAAACACTTTAGTGGGGAATCTTTAGATTTTTTCTATGAAATGAAAGAGTCCTGGCCAGTTTGCAATCTGCTACACCAGTGTCAATCCACTGACATGGTATTTAGCATTAAACTATATAGTAAATAGCAAATTTTGCTCTACCAGCTTTTTGCCATAAGAAACACCCCTCAAGACTTAGTGCAATAACATTTAGTTTTAGGGATTAATTTAAAGGGGGAAAATTCTGCAAGAATCAGTTTCATTTCCAACAATCAATATTTGATCCATTTAAGACTTTCTTTTAGAAACAATTTTTTTATTGTACGACTAAACTATAGGACTAGGAATCACAGTCTGATTTCAGTTTTCTCAGTGTAAATCCAGATTAACTCCCACTGACGTTAAATCAATGGAGTTACCTGTAGCCACTTTGTATTTCTGATATCTCAGTATAAGCAATGGAGGTCTACACCAGGTCTACATCAGACTAACTAAAGCCAAACTGGTAGTTCCTGGTCATGTAGTTTGTTTGTAAAAGGAAGTCTTCTAGGTAGTGCAAATATTGATAGTTGATAGTGAAGGGAGATTCTGCAACAATCTTTCTCGCTGAAATGAATCTCTAAACTCTACTCCATCCCAATCTCTCTCAGGATTATGTCTCCTGACAAAAAGCTCTAGCAAAAGTTTTTATCTACTATCTAACTTATATAAATTGGCTTTGTTACAATAAAATGTTATAAAGAAAATTCCATTTTGTGGTGTTAACTCCATATTAGGAAAATTCATTGGGTCTCTGTACAGCACAGCAGTCTTTGAGATAAGCATACTTGATTTTGATAATATTGACTACAAAGGTTATGGAATGCTGTAGAGTACTTACTAATAAACTCACCATTCACCAGAGGCATCCTAACTTCTCCCGAGATTAAGGATAAGCAAATCAGCCTAGATAGAATTTTTAAAAAGTCTCTAACTTTCATTTGAAGCTTCAACAGAACAGTTTTGAGAGTTGAAAAAGTTCAGCTAATTTTTTTCCCCTCCACATTTTCACACATTTCTGCACTTACTACCTAGGGCTAGGATCATAAGGGAAAGCACTTTACTGGTAAGGGTCAGTGGTTTATATATTAAGTAAGCAAACTACTTACACGGTAGGTAAAATCACCAATCAAAGGGTGATTCCCGAGGTGTACTTAACCCTCAGCTCCCATTCAAATGTATAGGGGCTAAGCAAACTCAGCACTTCTCAAGATCAAGCCCAAAGTGTCTGCTTCTGGAGGAAATATTTCAGTTCTTGAAGAATCCAGGAGAATGATTAAAGAATTTTGAGTATAATTGGGGTACATTAAGAGGTGTTTTCCAGTCAAATTTTAGGATGGGGAAGAAGCTTGGAGTTGAGGGCCAGCAGCTGAGAGAGTTTGTCTAATGGTCAAACATGGCTATGATTTCTATAGGGGTGTGTATGTGTATGTAATGTATTACATCCAGAAAACAAAGTTGGAAGAACGTTAAGGTTGCAAAGACAGGCACTCAGAAGTTAGGAAGTGTCAATATTAATGGTGCTTGTGCATCCTTAATATGGCCTTCTTGTGCATTAAGATAGTCTTTAATTATATGATCACATCCCATTTTTTGACAGGAACCCTGCTTCATTCTGTATACATAATGAATGGTGCTGACTGAATGTTTTCTTTTATTCTCATTGTTCAATACGTGGCCCCCTGCTTTATTTACTGTGCATGAGTCAAACCCTGCTCTGAAGGCAGAATTACTATTTTTCTCTTAGGCTTTTCTATGGAACTGATTATTGTAGTATCTGAGCTCTTCACAAACATTGATTAATTTATTTTCCCAACATCCCTGTGAGGTGAGGGGATGGTAACTATCCTCATTTTACAGATGGGGAGTTGAGGCACAGAGAGATTATCCACTAATTTTTGGGTGCCCAATTTGAGACATGCAGGACCTGATTTTTTTTCCAGAGTATGTAGCATTATGTAACACTTATCTGTTCAAAGCACAGTGCCCATTGACTTCAAGTATACCAACAGTGGGAGCACTGAGGACACAGGAGAGAGTCCTTCTGCTCTTAGTCCCAGTGCCTGGAGCTACAGTAGTACATAACATCTGAAATCAGCAACTGCAGATAGCTCACTCCCTTGCAGCCCTAGGCTGGAACATGCTCAGTGCAGATGGAATCTTTATAAAATTTAGCAGCCAAACTCTAACATGTCACTACTGAGCATGTACAAGCTGAGAATTTTTGAAAGGTTTATGGCCTAGCCAAACATAGGTAATTTTTTAATGGGAAAGCAAAAGGCATGTCCCTTATACCCAGGGGTGAAAGTAATATTAAATTCTTACCAGTATGGGGGCCTGGCCTTGGGCAGAAGGGGTGGGGCTGGGGGTCAGCCTCCCCCAGCCAGCCCATTCACGCTGTCTGACCCGCGCCGCCCATGGCTTTGGCGGCGATTTAAATCACCGGCCCTAGGGCAGCTGCCCCCTTTGCGTGCCCCAACTCCTGCCGGGTCCGTAGAAGGATTGCATATGGGATTGGGTCATCCACCTAAACGTGTAAAACATCCGGCTCCCCAGGCAAGCCAAGTTGCTATACCACTCAGCCCCGCCTCCCAGCCCAAGAAACCCCCCAGCTTATGTGTACTCGCCAGCTTCTCCCTAAAAGACTTCCCCTATCATGGGCTCCGTCTGCTGGGGAGAACCAGGTGAGGGTGGCTTCCCATACTAACCAATCTTGTTTAAGGCTAATAACAGCTGCCTCCGCCCCTTAAAGCCTTTCCCTCCCCTCCAACGTAATCCATGTTAAATCTAAGTACAAGCAAAAGCCAAAGTCTTGTATAAACCCATAAGGCCCATCTTCAAGTAGCCCTCCAAAGGGAAAGCAAATTTAATTGCCCCCCCCAAGTCCTAAAACCGTTTCCCATTATTTATTCTCCTATTCTCCTCTCACCCACTAAACCATCACTACCAGTAATCCCATCCCCAATGCCTTTAAAACCCATGGCACAGCCTCCAACTCTTCCTCTTGGCATGGCCCAGGGGTATTCCTATGTGCCCTATATAAAGAGCGAACAATTTCGAATTTATCTGGGTTTAAGCCCCACTGAAAGTTGGGCATCTAGGTGCTAAGGACAAGCACACGTCTGTGAGCTGTTTTCAGGTAAACCTGCAGCTTTGGAAGAGGTAGTTCGGACCCTGGGTCTGTGGTGGAGTAGACGGGTGTGTCTAGCTTCAGCGGGACAGGGTGCTGAAGTCACTAAGCTGGCAGGGAAAGCAGAAACAGGGGTAGTCTTTGCACATCGGGCGCCGGCTCCCAAGGGGGTTTCTGTAATCCAACCCGTCACAGGTACCTAACCGTCCCTCAGTACCCCAAAACCCCATTACATCTGCGGTGGCCTTAGTGATGCCTAAATGGCATCAGATGGGGGCCCTCTTTTGTGGCCCCTATAACAGTAGGAGGCCTTAATAACTCTTGTAACAGCAACCCCCTCTGTGGGCTCTAACCAGGGCCTACCCTGTAACCAGCAGATCAGAAGCCTGAACCATACTAGGCTATGCCCCAAGAGGTGAGGCCAGAGGAAAGAGGAACTGGAATATTTGTAACAGCACCTTGGCCTTAGTCCAGCTTGCCTACGTGCCTGCATAAACTGTTACTTCTAGATACTGTTTGCTTCTGCTGTTAAAAGTATAAAGCAATAAGGCTGATATGTAACCAATAACCTGTAACAATTTAGCATAACAGTAGTCCTAGTGGTCATATTGGGGGGCACCATACCCCCTTCTTTGTTCCACTATGTACCCCCTACCCAATGCTCTACTAATGCTTATAAACCAGGGAAGATATTAACACCCAGTAAAATATATTGCTGTTGGCTGGCTCTGCTATGGAAGTATGTACTGAAGTGTTCCGGTAACCTGTACAGGAACATTTCTGCAATCTATGTTTTGTAACCGGAATTGTTGTTCTCTAACTGCCCTTTTGTGAACCCTTTGTGTCCATAGTTGTCACGCTATGCCCTTAATACCTTAATAGGGCCTAACCGCCATGGTCACGGGATGCTAACTCTACGTGTCCAGGACATGTTGAAAGTTTCCATTGGAAGGAACTGGTCATCACATCCCCCTCCCCACCCCATGGAACACACGGGGGTGGGTTGTACAAGTCCGGAAAAGTACCCCATAATGTGATGCATTTGCGGTGTGTATGTAATTGCGGTTTTGCTCTATAAAATGTGCTGGTAACCTCTTGTTCGGGGGAGTGGTTTGGCTGTCCACTACCCCAATGCATTGTGTATGTGTGTATTAAACGGGCCTCAGGCTTGAGTCTATGCTATCAAATTACTGCCTAGGGGTATTTGTTCTTGACAAGGCCCTGCCGGTACGGTCCCTACTGGCAGGGCTGCTGATGGGGAGGCGGCAAAAGGGGAAGCAAAGTTAAAGTGCAGCATTTTAAGGAGGGTCCTTTGTCACGGTAGCACTTTAATGTCGGCTGTGTACGGGCCAGTACCAGTACCGGCCTACTTTCACCAGTGTGACCTCCACCTCCTGCTGCGAAATGTCAAGTAACTGATTCAAAGCATGGAGGTGCTAGATTTTTCTGAATGAAACAGTTGTTAAGAAAATTTTTTAACATAGGTAAAATTTCATATTTTCCCCGAATCTTGTTCTCAAAAATGGCTGAACCATATTAGTTCAAACCTTATAGCAATCTCAGGTTTCTTGCTTGTCAGTTTAAGGTGTCCTCAAAAGAGTAGCATTCTGCTGTCACTTAAATTCTTGGGGAAAAGGGCCTATTTTAATGTCATTTTCAAAATCAGGCTTACGAGGTAGATGGTGAAGCAGTGAATAAAACCTCAAAAGAGCCAGGGCACCCAACATGTAGTAACCAACCATAGAACACTACCTTATCATTTGTAGTCTCTCTATTTGAGAAGAGCATAACTAGAATAGCAGGGATATTACAAGTCATGACTGAGGTGTACTGGCAAAGGTGTACCTTCCTACACCAGCCCATGGTGTTCATTAATCACTTTGATAATCATTATGTTCACTCATTTAAACAAACAAAAATACAAGGTCAGAAAATCCTTTAACATCGATTTCAAAAATTATCCTCACTGACTCAGTGTCACTCTGAGAAATACCACTGAATATCAATACTTCAGAGAGGCGATGTTAGTAAACTACTAAATCAGCTTTAAAACCCTGAGACTTATCTTTCTAGAGGCAATGTTTTTGAGGTTACAGTTAGTGTGGCAATGGTTTTACTGAAATAGATAAGTGTAAGGAGAAATAGACATCCTTTCCATGTGCATGTGTTGATATTCTGCCCTGAAGTATCATGTCGTTTTAGGCTGACCCATGGTGATACCTTTTGATTAAATTTAAATCATTATAATGCAGTACTAAATACACATTGATAGTTTCACATATCCTAATGCAGGGGTCGGCAACCTCTGGCACGCGGCTCGCCAGGGTAAGCACCCTGGCGGGCCGGGCCAGTTTGTTTACCTGCCGCGTCGGCAGGTTCGGCCGATCGCGGCTCTCACTGGCCGCGGTTCGCCGCTCCAGGCCAATGGGGGCAGCGGGAAGCGGCGCGGGCGAGGGATGTGCTGGCCGCGGCTTCCCGTCGCCCCCGTTGGCCCGGAGCGGCGAACCGCGGCCAGTGGGAGCCGCGATCGGCCGAACCTGCCGACGCGGCAGGTAAATAAACTGGCCCGGCCCGCCAGGGTGCTTACCCTGGCGAGCCGCGTGCCAGAGGTTGCCGACCCCTGTCCTAATGTAATGTAAATTGTCTCATCTACCATTTTTCCTCTCCTTGCTGGGTTTGAATAGCCCATCTAGTGTTCGGAAAAGACATGATTAGGTGATTTATAAAACTTTTTCGATGGTGAATAGTTGCAATCCTTTATCTGGATAATCTTAAAGATAATCACTTTTATACTGTAGGTACCACTAATATTCAAGACACTAGTCAGGTGTATTTGCAGGAAATCGAATGTAGGTAGCAGAACTGGAAAATAAGATACAGCATAAATATGTGTGGGACTAATGTGTTATGTTAACAATATTACCTATTTACAAAAGACAAATGTAGATGCAAGGGAAATTAATGATTGCTCTGGCAAAATTAAATTATCAAATATTAAAATAGGGTTGTCACTCAATGGCAATTTATATTTCTGTGCTGTTGTGTTTTTGTAAATATATTTACTTTAAAATACTCTGAGATGGAAATTGCATATTTGTTTTGGAAATATTTATGAAGCGACTACAGGGGACAAAATGTAATGTTGATTTTCAATAAGTTTTGGAACATTGGGAAAGTTCCAGAAGACTGAAAGAAAGCTAATGTTGTGCCAGTATTTAAAAGGGTTAAATGGGAGGACCCAGGTTATAGGCCTATCAGTCTGGACAAGATAATGGAGCAGCTGATGCAGGATTTAATTAATAAGGAATTAAAGGAAGGCAATATAATTAAGGCCAATCAACATGCTTTTATGGAAAATAGATCCTGTTAAAGTAACTCTGTGTGTGTGTGTGTGTGTGTGTGTGTGTGTGAGAGAGAGAGAGAGAGAGAGAGAGCGACAGAGAGATATTTCAGGTTTGGTTGATAAAGGTAATAATGTTGATGTAATATACTAGACTTTGAGTTGGTACTGCACAATATCTCTATTTTTAAAAAGAACTAGAATGATATAAAACTAACATGGTATGTATTAAATGGATAAAAAACTGGCTAATTGATAGGTCTCAAAATATAAGCAGATGATCATCATTGAGCGTGTAGATTTGTAGTGAGGTCCTGCAGAGACTGGTTCTTAGCCATATGCATTATCATTTTTATCAATGATCCTGAAGAAAAGTTAGCAGATGACACACAAAGTAGGGGAGTGGTAAGTAATGAAGAGGACAGGTCACTGATACACAGATCTGAATCATTTGCTAAACTTGGTGCAAATAAACAATATGCATTTTAATATGACTAATTGTAAATGTATCAATCTGGGAACAAATAATATGGGCCATTCTCACAGGATGGGGGACTTTATTCTAGGAAGCAGTGACTCTGAAAAAGATTGGGGGTCATGGTGGATAATCAGCTGAACATGAGCTCCCAGTGTGATGCTGTGGCCAAAAGAGCTAATGCAATCCTGGGATGCATAAACAAGGGAATCTCAAGTAGGAATAGACAGGTTATTTTACCTCTGTATTTGGCACTGGTATGACAGCTGCTGGAATACTGTGTCCAGTTCTGGTGCCCACAGTTCAAGAAGGATGTTGATAAATTGGAGAGGTTTCAGAAGAGCCAAGAGAATGATTAAAGGATGAGAAAACATTTCTTTTACTGATAGATTTACGGAAATCAATCTATTTAGTTTAACAAAGAGAAGGTTAAGGGGTAACTTGATTATAGTCTGTCAGTACCTACATAGGGATCAAATATTTGATAATGGACTTTTCAATTTAGTAAATAAAGTTGTAACACAATCCAGTCGCTGGAAGCTGAAGCTTGACAAATTAAAACTAGAAAGGTGTACTTTAAGTGAGAATAATTAATCATTGGAACAATTTACCAAGGGTCATGGTGGATTCTCCATCACTGGCAGTTTGAAATCAAGATTGTATATTTTTCTAAAAGGTATACTCTAGGAATTATTTTGGGGAAATTCTATGGCTTGTGTTATACAGGGGGGCAGACTAGATGATCACAGTGGTCCCTTCTGGTCTTGGAATCTATAAAATGTTCATTATATTTATATGATACTCAGAGAGAGTATCATATAAATATAAAGAGTAAGTTTCCATTTGCTGTATTAAAAGGACTTTCTGTTACTTAATATTTTATATGGTATGATGAGAGCAGAATTTATTCAAAATACGGACCCTGTTTTTCCCATTGATTTGTACATATTTTTATAATTGAAAGCATTATACCAACAGTTTGAACTGGATATACTACTGTGACTAGAACAACAATTTCATAATACACTTCAAAACTGTTTCATTTTGTAGGGGTCAAAATTGACCCATTTCCTATTTTCTGAAAATAGTTTCTACAACATTATCATTTTTAAAAAATCAAATTGTTTAGATGCATTTCGAGTATACGAAAATGTTCAATAACAATATCAAACATGAATTGAATAAAAACTAGATAAAAAGGTTGTGGAAATTTTTGCAGAAGTATGTATTCTTAAAGATGCTAACAATTTGTCATGACAAGTTCCATTTCCCAGAAGGCAGCAAGTTTTCAATTGAAAAAAAGGGTGTGAAATCTTTTGACCAGATCTAGCTGCATCCGATTTTTGTTGAGGAAAACAGCAGAGAAAGGTAGGCTGCTAGGGAGCCAGTTACAGCTCCCTGAGTTCTTCTCACCAGCTCTGTCCCTGTTCCTAGCCCTTAGGAACATGGTAGAACAGCCTGGGGAGTGCTCAACATTGTGCCAGCTGGGGACTGTCAGAGTGCATTGCGCTCACCCATCTCTGTATTGGGAATATGGAATATGCCACTCACCCCAACACAATCTCTGTGGTTGGGTCAGCAGGAAGGGAGTTTTTAGGGGCCAACTCTCCTGGCTCTGTGCCTGCTTAGGCTCCCCCATCATGCTGCGATTATGCTCCCGAGAGGACGTGTGGGAGCAAGACCGAGCATCTGCCTCCGTATCTTTCTCCTTCTGTAGCAAGACCATATTTAGAAAGGAAAACATCTAGAACAACATGTTAAGGACAACCCCTGCCTATGCAACCGCAAATCATTTCTAGGCAGTGGATTCTGCTGTGCAAGAGTAGGTGTGGGTTTTTTCATTCCTTTTGGGACCGCTTGTATTTCTGCTATGTTTTTCTCAATGCAGGGTGACCAGAACTGAACACAGTAATCATAGTGGAGATTTACCATTGATTTATACAATGCTATTAAAATATTTTCCATCTTTTCTATCCCTCTCTTCATATATTCTAATGTTTTGTTTGCATTTTTCACCACTGAAGCATGCTGAACCCACCTTTTCATCGTGCTGACCACAGTGACACATTCAGTGAGATTACATCTGAGGTGGTTACAATGAAAATAAACACCCATTGGTGTATATCAGTAGTTCAAATTCTTCCTTCGAATGTGCACTACTTTGCATTTGTCAGTGATAGTTTTCATCTGCCAGCATGTTGCCCAAACCATCTAGCTTTAAGTTGTTCTGAGATTCTTCATTGCCTTTTCCGTCTTGACTAACCTAAATAATTTTGTTATATGTTAATTTTGCCACCTAATCATTTTCATTCCTCATGAATTGGCAAATAAATATATTGTTTTCCTACACGACCTGAGCCGTTCACCAAGTTCAGGGTGCTGCGGGGGTTGCTCCAATTAGGAGGAGAAATTGATGATTAAGCCAGGAATTTTCTTTGATGCAATCTTGTTTATTTACAAAGATAATATATAAGTCCTGTTTCCTGAATACAGTAGAGATCAAACAGCAGGAGAGAGTTTCTTTGTTCATTGTTCCATACCTGGCTTTCCAGCCAGCACTCTATGCCCAGAAAGTTGTCTCTTAACTTTCTCTCAGAGCCACATTACCACCACTTCTGTTACTGTCTACTTGGCTTTCTGGCCACCTCTCTCTCTCTTTGCCCCTTCTCTCTCCGACAAATACAGTTCCACGATCAAAGCCCAAGACCATACATTTGCTATCAATGTCCCGGGAAACCTCTTAGAACCACCTGTTTTAGCTTCTACTTGAGCTTTTCCATGTGCCTATTTTTGGGTGCTGCTGCTATTGTTTCAGCCATCTGGTTAAAATGGTTTCTTTATATTTATCCTGAATGAAAGGTGTTGTTTACACCCCGACCAATGACAACAAGATATAAAATCCATGACATTATTAAGGAACAAAATTCTTATTGTGGAATCTTAGAACATTTTTTGTCCTGTTGAAAACTGGTCATTTATTTATATTTTTGTTTTGTTCTCAGCCCCGTTTTTGAACCCGTGACAGAACTTTACTCCTCATCCCACAACTACTTAATTCCCTTAGTAGCCTCTTTTGAGCAGCTTTGTCAAAGACTTTTTCAAAATTCGAATAAACTATGTCAGAGAGTTCTCCTTTTGTCTACTAATCTTCAGTTTTCTGAAGGGTGCCTGAGTGAAGGATGGGGTAACAGCTACTGCCTCTGGTACAGTTTCTGAGGAGGGCTATTTTAATTCTTGCCAGGTCTGTATGAGTCTTTACTGGTGGAAGCCTCATAAGGGAGATGTATAATCAGTTCACTGCCTTTTTCCTCAGGCCATACTTCTCTTCAGCTAATATCAGCCACTTTTCTGTCAGTAAATTACACTATAGGTGAGTATGGCCTAAGGTATTCAGCTCACAATATGGACAAAATATCAATGACATGCTCATGTCATATACAAAACCAAGATATATTGATATGTTTAAAGATAAACACTGTGCATCCTCTGCATAGCTGGATTATTAAACGTGAATAGAGATACACCAAAGCAAAATTTACATTGAGCATACTCCTTTTTGCTAAAATAGATTAAGGCTGGATTTACAGTCAAGCTGAAGTTGAAATAATGTAGAAGACAGATGTGATCTTGTTGATATACTCTAAGAACTGTTCTGTATGTGATCAGTTTGTAAAATCCATAAATCAATTAAAAAAATGTTCAGAGCATATTGAGCATTTCCTATGGGGACAACTGCCTGCACATATGCAAAATTAATTTTTGCAACCAAATATGAAGCTTTAAAAGTGGCTACAGAAATGGGCCACAGCTGCCATTTTGGATTAACTACTTTGACATTTCTGGATTTTGTGAAAGGAGAAAGTTAACTGTAGCTCTGCAAAATTTCTAACATAATAGCACTGGAAATACTGGGCCAGATCCTGAGTCTTACGCCAGCTTTTCTTAACTCTTAAAAAAATTGGTCATAAAACATTGGTCCATATTTTGGGTGATAAAATGTCACTTAAAACAAAGAACCAGAACCATTTTTGATTTATAGGAACCCAGCCATGTAGTATTTAAATGTGCTTTTCTGTTGCATTCCAAGTGAAAAGTAATTCAAACTGTGCCACTGCAGGGCTCAGAATAAAAATGATGGGATACCTAATCTCTTGCCTCTAGGCTGTCTGTAGGAATCTGGTCAGTTCAGTAGTGTCATAAAGTAATTACCACCTGATGTCTGACTGACTGATATTTGTGAAAGATGAGTTGGTGGACTCAGGCCAGTTCTTAGTGAGCAAGTACCAACGTAAAAATAAATAGAAATAAAAGGCCATCATAATTGCAACTAGAGGTGGTCAAAATGTGATTTTTTTTGCAAAATTTCACTGACATGTTTTTTCATAGAAATATGAAATTTATATAGTGTTGAAAATTTTTAACCAACTCCAGTGGTAACATTGGTAACTTAGTTGAGCTACTAAAGTGATACTTTGGTAGTGAGACAAAGAATTAGCTGGACATAGAAACTAACTATCCCTTTGCCCACAGAGTGGGTCACTCCAGTACAGAGTTAAGCCACAATGGCAGGGAAGCTAGTGCTACCTGCTTTGTGAAAAACAGAGAACTTCCCTCTATAGTGTTGTCTTAAGTCAACAGGAGACTTTTTCTGTTGATTTCATTGGGTTATGACGTGATTGTTCCCCTCTATTCGACATTGGTGAGATATTTGTAGTACTGTGTCCAGTTTTGGGCCCCACACTACAAGAAGGATGTGGAAAAATTGGAAAGAGTTCAGCGGAGAGCAACAAAAATGATTAGGGGGCTGGAGCACATGACTTATGAGGAGAGCCTGAGGGAACTGGGATTGTTTAGTCTGCAGAAGAGAAGAATGAGGGGGGATTTGATAGCTGCTTTCAACTACCTGAAAGGGGGTTCCAAAGAGGATGGATCTAGACTGTTCTCAGTGGTACCAGATGACAGAACAAGGAGCAATGGTCTCAAGTTGCAGTGGGGGAGGTTTAGGTTGGCTATTAGGAAAAACGTTTTCACTAGGAGGGCGGTGAGGCACTGGAATGGGTTACCTAGGGAGGTGGTGGAATCTCCTTCCTTAGAGGTTTTTAAGGTCAGGCTTGACAAAGCCCTGGCTGGGATGATTTAGTTGGGGGTTGGTCCTGCTTTGAGCAGAGGGTTGGACTAGATGACCTCCTGAGGTCCCTTCCAACCCTGATATTTTATGATTCTATGGATTAGGCACTTAATTCATTTTTAAAGGGTTTTTAATTATTCTTATTTAAATTGTTTTGGGGATCAGCTCAGTTTGACATGTTTAAACTCAAAAATGAAATTTTACAGATGAACTACCGTATATACTCGTTCATTAGCCCATTCGTTTATAAGTTGACCCCCCAAAATGGATAGGTAAAAATAGCAAAAACTGTATGATCCTTTCATAAGGCGACCCTATATTTCAGGGGTTGGAAAACTTTGGCTCCCAGCCCATCAGGGTAAGCCGCTGGTGGGTTGGGACGTTTTGTTTACTTGGAGCGTCTGCAGGCATGGAGCCCCTCAGCTCCCTGTGCCCGCAGTTCACTGTTCCCAGCCAATGGGAGCTGCGGGAAGTGGCGCCACAGGGAGCTGAGGGGCTCCATGCCTGCAGAAGCTGCAGGTAAACAAAACTACAATGTATTAGATCAGGGATCGGCAACTTTTGGCACGTTGCCTGGCACGGTAAGCACCCTGGCGGGCCGGGCTGGTTTGTTTCTGCCGCGTCCGCAGGTTCGGCCGATTGCGGCTCCCGCGGTTTGCTACTCCAGGCCAATGGGGGCTGCGGGAAATGGCGCGGGCCGAGGGATGTGCTGGCCGCCGCTTCCTGCCACCCTCATTGGCCTGGAGCGGCGAACCGCGGCCAGTGGGAGCTGCGATCGGCCGAACCTGCAGACGNCGCTGCAGGTAAACAAAACTACAATGTATTAGATCAGGGATCAGCAACTTTTGGCACGTTGCCTGGCAGGGTAAGCACCCTGGCGGGCCGGGCTGGTTTGTTTCTGCCGCGTCCGCAGGTTCGGCCGATTGCGGCTCCCGCGGTTTGCTACTCCAGGCCAATGGGGGCTGTGGGAAATGGCGCGGGCCGAGGGATGTGCTGGCCGCCGCTTCCTGCTGCCCTCATTGGCCTGGAGCGGCGAACCGCGGCCAGTGGGAGCCGCGATCGGCCGAACCTGCAGACGCGGCAGGTAAACAAACCGGCCCGGCCCACCAGGGTGCTTACCCTGGCAGGCCGCGTGCCAAAGATTGCCGATCCCTGTATTAGATATTCAATTTAATGATTTCATAGAGTTTAAAATCATCACATTTTGGTGTAGACCCGTTTACAAGCCGACCCCCGCTCTTTGATGCGTCACTTTTTTACCAAAAATATTCGGTTTATGAATGAGTATATACGGTATGTAACTCTTCAAGTGGAGGGTTTCAATATTGAACCCCTGACAGAACTTTGGCTATAGATAAGCCCCAGCAGCCATATATGTAACTTATTCAAAGAGATATGAGAAGTGTGTACAATTTTTTAGCTGGGTGATAAACCATATAGTGGTGGTTTTTGAACAGCCTAATAAATTAAGAAATAGAAAATGGACTTTAGTTCTTTGAAGTTATTTTCCTCAATGTATCTTTGAAGTATATATTATTAGTCTGTCCTAATGCAAAGCTAGCAACTGAAACTAATCTCACTAATGAGGTTCATTTGTTCCTTGACAAAGCAATAAATAGTTTCTTCAAGGAAAAACTTAACTAATAGTGTAGCTACAGCCTTATAATTAATTTTCTTCTCCAATTCTAGCAAGCATGAAAACAAACAGTAAATTTTTCATTTGTTCATCTCTTTAGAACAACTGTTTAGCACAGATATGCTTGATTAATGGATTTAATTTGTTCTCTTCTTCTGTAGTCAGTTTTCATTTTACACTGGTTATCAGAGGATAGGACAATAATGTGGGCATTCTCATTGTACTGTATTCCATCAGTGTCAGGGCTGCCTTCTAGCTCTGGGTCTGCATCTTTAACCTCTGTAGTCCTGCAGAATCTTTCATCAATCTGTGTTACAGTCACCTTGGGAAGAAAAGGCAGAAGCACTCAGTCAGCACTTACAGGTAGTAAAGTGTCATTATTTCTAACAAAATGCTGGCAGCAGTGTACCTTTCTTTTCCAACAGAAATATGATTTGTGAGATCAGCAAGCCAACTGTTAAAGAGAAAAAGTACGGTAATAGTCTAGTCAATACTAGGTTTTTATATAAATATACACATTTACACACACAGGTATGAATCCCTGAGATTTCCGTGTGGTTCTAGTTCTACAAATTGAATATTATTATCTAGTGTGAGTTCCTATGTATGGTTCAAGCATCATCGTAAAACACGTAAGGGCAGTGAGTTCATTTTTTTTTCTAGTGGAAATCCTGCTAAGCTTATTTTTAGGGCCCATTATAGCAAAGCGCTGAGCACTTGTGTGAGGGGTAGTGCCTTCTATGCCTACTGATGCGAACAGGAGTTGAGGGTACAGCTCCTTTCAGGATAGAACTCTCAATTAATTCCTTTGGCATATGTTTGACCTAGATCTTGTGGCAAAATGCAAGTTCAGAAAATGATACATTTGTAATTACATCCTTATATAATTAATTTGATGAAGCAAAAATGATTACATAAATATTTAAATAAAGCTTTAAGGATGCCTTTGTAGATACACAATAGGTATGAAATGCAGCATGTTCATTGGCTGAGGATGGCATGTAACTGGAAAAGTAATTTTGTGGATCAGATCCTCAGAGGGTGTAAATCAGTGGATTTATAGGTGAGGATCTGGGCCTCTTCTTAATAGAAGTCTTGTTATATTGTTGTTTGTATTTGAGTAATGCCATCCAGTGGTGATTGTTATAAGGGCTCCATTGCATGAATATGGTGAGAAAGAATCTCTGCGCCGAAGAGCTTACAGTTTAAGTAGACAAGACAAATGGTGGGAGTGAAAATAGAGTCACAGAATGATGAAGTATACAAAGTCGCACAGAAGGTCAGTGGCACAGCCAGGAGTAGAACTCAGGTTCCCTGAATCCCAGTAAAATAGCCTATCCACTGGACCGCTACACGACACTACTTAAATACACTTCATCCAACTTATTTTTGACATACTTTGATTATCAGGACTGACCAATCCTTATGCTTCCCTTGGCATTTTTAATACACCTATAATATACAGGGGCAATACACCTATCACAGATTTTACTAAAAAAAAAGTGCATTACAGTCAATGATTTACATCTCCAAGATAGTGATAAGATGGCACAAAAACCATTCTGGAACCTTTTGTTACAAATTATTTTTGTCCATTTCATCATGAAAGTATCAACCACTCTACACTATTATTATTTAGTCCTGTTAGGAGTGGGAAAGAGCAGTCAGAAATAGCTATTATAATAGAATCCATGCAGCACAACTTTCTTTAATGTAATAGAACCCTTGAGAAAAAGTTGTTAAAAACAAAAATTAAAATTTACCTGATTTGTTTTTTAATTTATATTCTTCGACCATATCCATGATAACGCCATATCTAAGCATGATATGAAGGCAGATAATACCAAATAAGACACATATAAGGAAATAACATAAGATTAATAGAATTGCATTCAAACATAAAATTTTGAATCAGATATTGGCCAGAGTAAATATGGTTTTGGTTTTTCAAGACTTCATCAGTCTTGTTTTATTTTTGCAAAATAACAGCCTGATCCAAAGCTTATCTGCAGTCAATGGAAAGCCATCATTAACTTGAGTGGGTTTTGGGTCAGGTCTTAAAAAAGCTACAGTAAGAATAGTTTGCATGTGGGTCCCATTTTATTTTATCAGATAAATATGTGGAGGGGGTTACATAGGAACTTCTGTCTCTGTCCCATCCTGTTAATGAGCAATCCAAGTTAAGTTTGGTTTTGCAAATACAATTAAGGTTCAGATCTGGGTTTTTTTTCTAAACCACCAAAGTTTGAGGAGTCAGAAATCAGGTTGCAGTTTTAAACCATCTCTACTTGATATAATTTATTTTTAAAACTCTAATTAGGTCCTATGATTTCCAAACATCTAATTCTTCATAAAAATACTCTGAGAAAGAATGATTATAAGTTTAATAGGGCTGCCCTAATTGTGATAAGTTCACTGTCATTCTCATATTCACTAGGCTTCTAAATTGTGGGACTTTATGGTTTATAGAAATGACATGATTTATCAGCCAGGTGTTAAATAAGTGGTTCTATTGCATGGTTGAAAAGTAGAGGAATAAGATTAAAACTAGAGTTAGACACAACTTTTCCAGCAAAACTTTCCCTTTGAAAACAGTTTTAATCAAAAACTAAAATACTAATGGGAATTTTTTTGATAGTTTCTTTAAAAAATATTTTATAGGAAATGTTAGGACAAAATTAAATGAAAATTTTTGTTTTGACTTGAAACTTTTTGGTTTTCAAAATGATTCCTCCCGCCGCCTCCAGCAAATTTTGGATTTGCATTATTTTCCTCCTTTTTTGTTCAGGTGTGTGTGTCTATTAGCGTGGGGAGGTTGGTTTTTTTTTGTTTTCTTTAAATTTACTTTTTCCTATTTCTACTGAATCAAACTTTTCCATATTTGGAAATGTTGCAAACTGACAAGGAAAAATTGAAACATTGCAACGTTGAGTATTGAAAATTTACAATACTAAAAAAAAACCCCCAAAAAAACGGGAAGGAGGGGAAAAATCCCTAGACATTCAATCTATTACATTCAGTGGGAAAAAAGGAAGCAAGATAGAGAAAGGAGAAAAATTTTTTTTTCCCTGGTTTTGAAAAGCCCAAAGAAACAAATCTCTGTTTGAATCAAAATGGAAATTTCAATTAAAATCAAAATTAAATGAAAAATGCATTTTGTTCCAAAACTTTCTCCTCCACTGCCCAAAATTTCAAAGGAAAATTTGAGACAAGGTAGGTGAGGTAATATCTTTTATTGGACCAATTTCTGTTGGTGGAAGATGGACAGTTTTAAGCTACACACAGGGCCGGCGCAACCCATTAGGCGACCTAGGCGCCCTGGCCGCCCGTAGAAATTTGGGGGCGGGACCTTCCGCCGCCGCTGTTGGGGGCGGCATTTCGGGGGCGGGACCTTCCGCCGCCTAGGGCGCCGGAAGAGCTGGCGCCACTACTGGCTACACGGAGCTCTTCTTGAGGCCTGCGTAATGCTTCAGTGTAGACACTACCTATATCAGTGGTCCTCAAACTTTTGTATTGGTGACGCCTTTCCCACAGCAAGCCTCTGAGTTGAAACCCTTAAATTAAAACACGTTTTAAAATATTTAACACTATTTTATAAATGCTGGAGGCAAAGCGGGGCTTGGGGGTGGAGGCTGACAGCTCGCAACCCCCACATAATAACCTTGCAACCCCTTGAGGGGTCATGACCCCCAGTTTGAGAACCCCTGAGCTATATGTATGGGAGGGATTCTCCCATCAGTATAGGCAATTCACCTTCCCGAGAGGTGGTAGATAGGTCGGCAGAAAAAATTGTTCCGTCGACCTAGCACTGTCTACACCAGGGATCAGGCTGGCATAGCTATATGTCTTGGGGTGTGAATTTTTCACATGCCTGAACAATGTAGCTGGGTTGACCTCACTTTTTAGTGTATACAAGGTCTCTATCTACATACATTGCTACAGCGGCACAGTTGCTGCACTGCACTCACTATAGTGAGATACTAACTTGAGATAACTTGGTGAAAGGTTAGGTGTGTAGTTAATACCACTTATCAAACAAGAAGCCATTGGATATTTTCTAATAAAGGTGTAATATGAGAAAACAATCTTATTTTCATTATAACTGAATAATTAGTTCTAAGGAGGTGAGAGGCAATTAAGAAAAGTAACAGAAAAACTAGTCAACTTGAATTACGCTCATCCAGTCTAGAAGAGACTAGTTTTTCAATGTCCAGCCAAGTAAAGGATTGTTAACAGCATAGAAATTATCATTATATATTAGGAATTCTTTGAATGTTAAGATGCTTGAGCCAGTAGTCAAACAAAATCTTGATGTCACCAACAGTTTTGCCTGCATACAGACTGAGTATGACATTGGCATAGGTTTCTAGCACTTGCATCTGCAGGTGTGACCAAGTTAAGGCTCTCAGCAGCGAATGGGAAAAGCATCTTGATAACTGTTAGTTTAAGGAAAGTCCTGCTTTATCAGGATTCAAATATAAAGCAAAATAGCAGCGATCCAAGCCTGGTTCACAGTTAAATAGGATATAAACAGAAACATCATCTCATTGGAATCTTAATACATTCCATAAACACTACATCCCTTAGAGGGATGTAGCAGCTTTTGCAGTTCCCCTGGACATCTGGGAGGCATTCTGCCCCTCTCTCAGAGCTCCCAATGAGGCAGTGCAGCTTAAAGTGCATACTTGACCCTCAGGCTCCAATCCAGCACTTGCTTAACTTGAAGCATGAGTAACTGTATCAAAGACGGGACCACACATTTGCTTAAAGTTAAGCAGGAGGTGAAGTTGGAACCAAAATGAACTACTGAAACAAACCAGTGTTAGAACTAGAATACGGTTCTTCATTTTAATTTGAGTGATCTGACCCGAGGTTTTGACGGAAGCCTTCAAAATTATGAAGGCCATGGTGAAAACTGTTGCCTTCCTTTTACTCCTTGCCACGTAATACAAGAACACAGGAAGTGAAATTAGAAGGCAGTAAATTTAGAGCAAGTTAAGTACCTATAGCTAATCCTGGCATTCACAGAAGGTCAGTAAGCCCAACACTGCTTTTGGAATTTTGAAAGGTACAGGATACTGTTATGACAATTAGTTTTTGTAACTATACAAAATTAATGGCATAAAGTAATCAGACATCCTGTGTCAAGGTGTGAGCTGATCATCAGGGGAAGGGGAGATCAAGTAATATTTCACATACATAATGCTTTTCACAATAGGCTAGTGTCAGTTATAGCATAGGAAATGTGGATCATAGGCTGATAAATAAGTCTAGTGAATAGGTGAAGGGCAGAAAGCAACCAGAAGTGCTTAGTAAATATCAAAAGACTTCATGTAATATCTTGTTAAAAGCCTATTAATTAACTTATCAAAGTTCCAATAGCAACAGTCATATGAAAAACCCCTTTAATAAAATACATCTTTAAAGGCAAGAACTCTGAAACTCCTTAACTAAA
This sequence comes from Platysternon megacephalum, assembly GCA_003942145.1. Taxonomy (NCBI): domain Eukaryota; kingdom Metazoa; phylum Chordata; order Testudines; family Platysternidae; genus Platysternon; species Platysternon megacephalum. The sequence goes on from QXTE01000132.1 coordinate 3,438,820, forward strand.
GTTGAATCAGCACTAGGACTCAATGTGTGCTGAGTACCAAACCCAGACTAAACTTTCCAATCTTGACTGCGTTCCTAGGAATAGCATAAGCCTCAAACCCCAGAGCGAACTCCTGAGCTAATCTAATTTCCAAGCATGGATGAGCTCCTTGCCTGAAGATGAATTTTATACTCCATTAGCTGTATAACTTATTATCGTTAGCCAATCAGTTTCCTCCATCTCTCCATACAGTTTCATTGGGAAGCTGTATTGCTTCCTCAATTGCAGTATTAACAGTAGATGGTGTGGTATAAGTAGTGGTACTTCCAATCCCTCCTCATCTGTGGACAAACACTGTGGCTTCCACTGATCCAGGGAAAACTGCATCAAAACATTGGCTCCAGATGAGAATACCAAAGTCTCATTGTTTAAGTTAAGGGGGAGCTAAGTGTGGAGTATGCACCCTATAGTTGGATTCTGCTTTCTTATATTCCTTTGAGACTTTAAACAGCATTCCCAACCCCAGAAGTTCAAACACCAATAGTCAGACTCCAACAAATCATGAGGCTGACCAGAAAACCACAAGTTGTATGCAGTGGTGCTGTAGCAGTGTTGGTCCCAGCATATTAGAGAAACAAGGTAGGTGAGGTAATATCTTTTATTGGACCAACTTGTGTTGGTGAGAGAGGCAACCTTTCAAGCTTACACAGAGCTCTTCAGACCTCTTACCCAGACCCGAAGAGCTCTGTGTAAGCTCGATAGCTGGTCTCTCTCACCAACACAAGTTGGTCCAATAAAAGATATTACCTCACCCACCTTGTCTCTCTGAAAATCATGAGGATTTTCTTTGATCACATGTGGAGGGGTTTGGACTCTCTTGATTTTTTTTTGAGCTCTCCACCCACTCCGTGTGTGTGTGTGTGTGTGTGTGTGTGTGTGTGTGTGTGTGAGAGAAAATTAGCATAGCCAAGTTTGTCAGGTTTTGTCCCCTGCTGCAGTCACAGGCGCCGGCTTCTTACTGGCCCCGGGGCTGCTCAATCCCCTGCCCCGCGTTTGCTCTACCCCCGTCCTGCCTCTTTTTGCCCAGTTCCCCCCATCCCCCCTCAGTGCCTCCTGCATGCCATGGAACAGCTGATCACGGCAGGCAGGTAGCGCTGGGAGGGAGGGGGGAGGAGTTGATCGACGGGGCCGATGGGAGGCGCTGGGAGCTGGCTGTCAGTGGGTGCTGAGCACCCATTATTTTTGCTGCCTGATGGCCTGGTGATTCTAGCTTCTTCCCAGACTCCAAAATTTTGAAATGATTCTGTTCCCCTGTGGTCCCCACTCTGCTCGTCCCCCAGCCTAGCAGTTAATTATGTGCCACCCAACCCTATTTCTGCTTCTCTTACAGCTCCAGGTGGTTTTCACCCCCCTCCTCCTTTCCCAGGCCAGATGTTGGAGGGTGGGATGGAGGAGGAACGGAACAGGCGGAAGGACCAGAGCTGCTCTGAGTTGCTGGGCTTTCTCATCCCCCTTCTTCCCTCCCTCCTGTAAGAATGATGTTGGCCGCTTCCACTCCCCCCTTCCTTACACAAAAACTCCTCTTTGTAGCAGAGGAGAGGTTATTCCTATTAGAGACCAAAAAAATAAATAAATCCTGAGCCCATAAACTGGACAGCTTGCAGTAGGTACTGAGCACCCTTTCAAATTTCCTGGAAAAACTACCACAAAAATGGACAGCTGGCAGTCTGGCGCCAATTCAGATACTTCCAGTGGGGGGAAGGGCAAATTTAAATATACAATAAAAAACAACTTGATGGAGAATTTTTGCTTGATAGTACTTGAAACAATACATAGTTCAGTAAAATAGTGCAGGCTACAAACGCCACTGAACACTATTTTTGTCCTTGGGCAAACTTACACTTTTTTTTTCTTATGCTACATTGCATTGAAAAGTGTCAGGTATTATAAAGAGACATTTCAGTAATACATACACACATGGGCACACAAAGCAGTGGTTGGAGTACCTTTCAACTTTCAAGAGTTTGAGTTAAAAACCATGCAAGGTTAGAAACCTAGCGAAGTAGGAGATCCCCTGCATTGCCTCCCTGGAGCCCCTATCCACTGCCTCCCAGGAACCTCAGACCTTGAGGAAGCTGACCTACTGTCCCCTCCAGGAGTCCCAGTTCTTATCCCTCCCTGTTGGCTCAAGGCTTCCTTGTGGGAAGGGCTTTTAGGATCTTCCTCTCTATGCCCCACAGCCAGCTCCGCTCCCCACTCCCTAGGAGGGAATTGCAGGAACGAATTAACTGGGCACCCCCCTGCCCCACCAGCAGTGGCAGCACAGGTTCCCCCTTCCTTGTGCCATAGCTCACTGCCTCCCCCACCCTGCTCCTTAACCCTCTCTGCTGGCTCCAGGTTTCCTCTGGTACTGAAAGTAGCTGCTATGTGTTCCGGCAGGGGGGCCTGCCAGGTAGAGTTGGACTCAGCTACCTTACACGCTCCATCCCATGAGCCCCTGACTCCCCCACCTTACTCCTTACCATACCCCTTCTCCCTGCTGGTCCCTGACACTGAGAAGAGCTGCTGTGGGTTCCAGCAAGTTGGGGACCTGGGTGCTGGCCACCCTTCCAGCCGCATGAGATGTGCAGTAGGTACCATGTCACTTAGCAAGTGCAGAAACCTGGGGGAGGGCATTCATGAGACAAGCTGCAGTCCCAAAATCAGATTTCTTGTGAGGAAATTCAGGGCTGGCAATGATGGTAACATATAATTCAAGAAGGAATTTAAATACAAAAACCATTGTGATACTGACAGACTAGCCAACTTGGGTGTGACCCATGACAATTTAACAAGAGGTATTGAAATGTAATCTAGACAATCTACCTGCATGTGAGTTTCAAAGAGATGTACTAGACCAACAATCATTCACCCATTTATTTGGAGTAATAGAAATCAAAGCTGGATGCTTCATCTATTTGTCTCTGTTTACCTATTTCTTGTTAGAAGTTTAACAATGTAGCCAGATTAGCTTGTAGGTGCTAATTCCCTTTCATGTCTTAACTGCTTTATATTATCCAAGCAGATGTTTTGGTTAACCTAAAGGTATAAAATACTTCAGGAAACTAATAATATTATTTACATTGTCTTAAACTTAATTATCTATGCTATAATGAAGTACTGGCTAATTGCCTTATGTGAATGAATGCAACTAGTTTACCTGTGTATTTATAGGAAATAGAAGATTAGCTTCAAAGCAAAAATCTGCACTGCCTATTCTTAATCCAGGGAAGGTCCTGCTGTGACAATTGCTGTGAGGAGGCCTATTCCTTGCTAGAGGACTACAAAGGAAGCTTTGGGCCTGATACTTTTTATCTCAGGTCTGCCAAAGTTTAACAGGAAAGGTCTAAACTGGGGTCGGTAACCTTTCAGAAGCGGTGTGCCGAGTCTTCATTTATTCACTCTAATTTAAGGTTTCGCATGCCAGTAATACATTTTAATGTTTTTAGAATGTCTTTTTCTATAAGTCTATAATATATAACTAAACTATTGTTGTATGTAAAGTAAATAAGGCTTTTAAAATGTTTAAGAAGCTTCATTTAAATTAAAATAAAATGCAGAGCCCCCCCGGACCGGTGGCCAGGACCCGGGCAGTGTGAGTGCCACTGAAAATCAGCTCGCGTACCGCCTTCGGCACAAGTGCCATAGGTTGCCTACCCCTGGTCTAAGCCATAAAATTGAGGTCTCCAGGTTTATCCTTGATTACCCTGGAATTCTCTTAGAAGAACTTGAACAGACTCTATGCCTGGACTGTCTATTGAACTATAACCTTTTAAATTGATTCCAGAAAGACTTTTACATATCAGCAGCTTCACTATCTCTGCTATGAAACTGACCTAAGGACTTTACACGTATTTGTATGTATATTGATCTTTTAACCATTGCAAATCTCTTCTTTGTTTTTCCTTTTATTAATAATTATTAATATATTAATTACTAAAGGATTGGCATCGGCGTGATTATTGGGTAAGATCTGAGACTCCTATTGACCTGGGGATCATTGTGTGCTCCTTTGGGATTGGTGAATCTTACATATGGTGAATCTGGTTGTCAGTAATCCCCCAGTATATTAGACTTGGCTGGATGTCTAGGGCTGGAATGCTTAAAGGGGACTGTATCTGGCTCCTTGGTGACCAGTGTGGTATTACAGAAGCTGTTTTGTTACTGGCTTAGTAAATCTAATTATAGAATAAACCACTTGTTTGGAGGATTATCTGCCCCATTCCTTACAGTCTGCCCCGAATGTAGCATTCTCAGTGTGGTCCATCCAGGCACCAGGTCACACCAATACATTATTATATTAACTCTTTCATGGGTCTGTCCTTGGGATTTCCAGATTGTCTCTGTGATGGCATGTTGGGTATGTTTATAAGTGTTCTGCAATTTTCTAGGGGTTTTTTTTCCTGGAGGAAGGCTACTGGACTAGATGGGTCATAATGGCTTATGTTCTCTCATTTTGTTAATATCTTAACATAACAAGATGTTAATTAGGGTTACCTTAGATTCTCCTCCAAAACACTGGGAAAGAACCCCCCACAACCTGTGATCAATAAGAGGTTAACATGGATTTGAGAAACAAGCTGCATACAGTAGATATCTTCAGGTAGCATCAAGTATCATAGTGACAATCACCATGGAGACTGACAGAAATTGAAAAGTGTGAAGGAGAAAAAAATATAAAACTTGGAGATATTCCAGATTACTTTGCTACTTGCAGGAGAAACACCACTCACTAAATACGATATGCAATGCACGCTTTATGGCAAATTCCAAAAACATACATGCAGAAAATTATGAAATGGTATAAATCATTATATATTTTGAATTGTAGGCAAAGCTTACAATAGAAAACTTTGAGTACTTGTTGGTTTTATATGTATGTTACAATAGTGTGTGTATTTTTAATTGAAGTCACCAGGCTGAGCAATATTAGTTAACTAGCTCAAACACAGTACCCAAATCTGCCTGTACTTCATGTATTATTTACTTATTATTTATACAGCGTCCAAACAGGAGAAGAAAGATGGCTGAGTGCTTGATGCGAGCTTGGGATTTGGGAGACTAAGATTCTATCCTTTCTGTGCCTCCAATTTCCTGGGTGACTTTAGTGGATAAGTTGCTAGTCACTGGATTTCAATGGCAGTTTGGTGCTTAAATACCTTTGAGAATTTGGGCCTTAGTCTCTGTGTTTCAGTTCCTATCTGTACTTCCGTACCTCACACAGGTGTTGTCAGGATAATTCTGTTAGAGTGTGAGGTGCTCAAATACTGTGGTAATACAAGACATATAAATTACCTGTGATGGGGCATCTTATTTGCTTGTATCTCCCTGAAGAGTTTACCATCTGTGGACCTAATCCTGAAAACTACTGACCATTGATAGTGCTTAGTATGTGTCGTTTAAATCAGAACGTATGACCTGCTTTATAAGCTGGTATGTCAGATGACCTATTTTTGTTAAATGGGGTGAAAAATTTTAACACAGAAGAAATACTAGTTAGTGACAAGTTTAAAAATACAGAGAGCCTGCTCCCATGGAAGTCAGTGAAGATTTTGCCAGTGAGAACAGGATTGGGCCCATAATATATCTTCAGGCAAGTGCAGTTTTTCTCTTATGGAGGGAAACAGTGACATAGTGTGATATGAAGAAGATTAGCTGTGTCTCAGCTTCTTCTAGCAGCACATTATGTTCATGTCATGTTCTTGAATTTCATTTACAGATAAGCACTGTGAGTAATTGTAACATGCATCTTAAAATTGTAATCTACTGTTGATGCATGGAAACACAGGAAATTAGATTGAGGGCATCTTTCAAGTGACTTTGTATGGATTTAGTCTATATGGTTTTCCATACGCAGAACAAATCTTTCCCTCTGCCACCTTCCCCCATTTAATTTATTTTACAGTCTGCAGCAGATTATGGGTTCAGATAGGAGGGATGGGCTAACGGCGACTGATCCCTTAAATTAGCTACTTTAGATATTTTTCCTTTAATGCAATAAGTCATATAGGCCTGAAAAGCAGTAGTGTTCATACATTACCCCATAAGCCTGAATAGTATTAAAAACTTACTATAAATGACAGTAATTACACTTTAAGTGATATTTAACCAAAAAGCAATATTCTAGCATGCCCCTCCATGCTTCTGCCACTTTCAAGAAGTTATTGGCAAAATAATGTATGTGGATTACTGAATTCCCCATATGTTCCTAGAAAAATCCTGAAATGTTAAGGCTCAACAGAAAATAGAATTTGGTTTTATAATACCAGTGTTCATAATTAAGGTATCTTGCGGCTTTTACAAAGCGATGATTAAAATTTGGATTGCATTAGTGACTTCATAGGCCAGTTCCACAGCAGTTGATTCTAAAGTTGGGGCAATAGAATGTCTTTTAATGTCAGAAGAAATTTTCATGAAAACATCCCTTTGACCTGATGATAGGTTGTTAAAAGAGAGGGAGATTTGGCCTGCTGGAGAAGCAGAAGTCATGATTAGAGTCAAAATTTTCAGAATTTCATTTTTTGAGGATTTTTTTCTATCAATGTACTCAAATTGATTAGGAGACAGGTAAAATAAAGCCTAGGCTCCATAATATTCTCCCCCTCCCCACACTGACCCCTTGCTACTTCAGCTGAGAATGACTCTTGCCAGGAGTATTGAGAGTTAACTGTCACCTTGCAGTCACAGTGACATAGCATAAACTTTACTCTTTTGTCCTATAACACCCTAGAAAACTGTACACTCTTAAAGGTAAAACAGCTGAATGCTAACCAGTGTGCTAAGGGTTCAGTGGTTTCCTAGAAACTTTCCATCATCGTCAACAACTGCTAAGAAAGAGTAGTGCTGCAGACGGCTGTTCATCCCTCTACAATACTGTAGCCTCTTTAGGAATTACAAGTTATTTTTGCTTCAGACTCACTGTTAGCTGAACGATAGTATTGCTCCTATTTTGGAGAAATTATGTGAAAACTGCAAAAGGTGTTTGTTTATTTCATTGTTACTAAGTTATGCTGCTGTTTCAAAAATATTGTTAAAGACAAAGAAGACTAGACATCTACTAATAGGTTAGGAATTGAGCATGAAGAGGCAGAATGCATATAACTCCTCCATGCTGCAATGGTAGACTAGTCCCCCCGGAAGGCAGAAATATTACTAACTAGAATTGAAAAATAGCAAATATATGTATTTTTGGCAACAGTTAAGGCACTAAATTAGCCCCTCATTCATTTCCTTGGCTCCCTTTAATTTAACTTGGTGTCCCAAACCTATTTTGACTCAATTTCAACAGTAGTTTTTGTGGGCTAGATTTGCAGGACACTGCCATTTGCCTTGGATTCTTTTAGTCTCTATTACGTTCTGTTCTGCTTATTGATAAAAAGAAGGGCCCAATTCTCTAGTCCCAAAGCACACACCGCTCCTATGGAATTTAGTAGGAGATGGGTGCATTCATAAATATCAGAACAAAGCATATTTAATTTTCTGCATTGTGTTTGATTCAATTTTGATGGATAATAACCAAGTCAATGGATGGAACTGGGGTCATAAGTTTTTATTTGAAAGCACCTCGAGTTTTATTTCAAGGCATCTTTAACCAAGCTGGCAGCCCATGAAGCAGTCTCATAATTCACAGGTGTGACTTCACCTCAAGATTCAACTAATTGATAAAAACTGTTCACCGCTGTGGGACTGCTGCTCCAGTAGCAATTCAATTTGGGCTGCTCAGGGAGCATTTTATGTATAGTCACTTCAAAGAAAGGAGTTCCTGTCTGGCCACTCTTCAAGGGAAGCTACTACCTCAGTAGTTGACATGGGAGAGGGCAGAGGAAAGTGTCGTATATGTATATCTCTATGCCACATGATATCTGAGTCAGAACACCATGGATTCAACCAAAGAAATTCACAGTTAAAATCTCTGAAGGCCTTCAGTGATTGCTAATGATTTTCTAGGCTGTGTGCCATGAAGTTCCCCCTCAACCTGACTCATCGACCCTACTGCCACTTGAGCATCTTTGATCACCTCAAACCCCTGCAGATTCCCAACAAAGGATAGGTGGATTTTTTAAGGACTGACTCCTGTCAAAGGGACTGAGATTTCAGTCCCTGCACAATATGTAGTTGTTGACCTCTGATCCTGTCATGCCTTTTTAATAACCTTATAGGGGTATATTAATATTGATAGGTTTGAATGGCTATTAGTTTGAAACATACTGGAGCCAAGTAAGAAACACAAATAAGAGGGGTGTTAGGCTATGATAAGAAACGGGCATTTATTGTGTGTGAGGCCTTGTGTGACAGCCTTGATTTGTAGTTATCCTAAGTAGGCCAAAGGACTTAAAGCCAGGTCACAAATAGTGCCTTCTCATTGTGTGTAACAAACAAGTCAATCACAATAAATAAATTGGAATGCCTCAAGTTTGCAACGGTAATTTGGAAATAGTATTGGTTTTTTTTTTGTGGGAGGGTGTCTTGCAATATTTTGTAATATAGTAATTAGGCTGTTAGACCTAATGGATGTATATGATTTTTTAAAGAAATCGATTGACACAAATTGCTTTAGTCAGTGATCCGAAATATAATTATGGTAATCCAGAATGCCATAGATGGATAATGGGCAGGAATAAAGTTTATTATGGACACAGAAAGGGTGAAATATGGCTGTATATCTTCATGGTTACAGAAAAGAGAGGTATAAAGGATGTGGCTTTGTTCCCGAAAATATGGGCGTGTTGGGTTCCTGAAACAGTTGTGAAGGACTCGCTGATGTGCTCCATTGACTGATTTCTTCTACCTTGGTTTTCAATAAGTTTTGGGATATGTAAGTATGGTAGCAATCCTAAAACCTCTCTGTTTGTGTTGTTTGGTTATGTTAGTGAGAGGACTTATTTGGATTTATGTAAAGCATTTATTTGTATCTCTTGAGTGTGCCATAAATCCCCAAATCAACAATCTTCCGTGTAGCTGCCTGTACAGAAGATCTTGTAATATACTCAATAAAGACATAAAGAAATGTAATAAATATTACAAGTGCATTAATTGATCACTTGTAATATTGTATAGGGCCAAAACACAGCAATCACTGAAGCCATGCAGAGATTTTAACTGTGAATTTCCTCAGTTGAATCCATGGTGTTCTTTCTCACATATCATGTGTCTTCACAGTAAACTGGACACTCTTTCCCTTGAACTTCCCACGAGGCATCTACTTTTTCAGTATCCCAGATGGTGGCAGATTAGGGATAATACCTCCTATATACAAGTTGGTCTTTCATTAGAATCCATCCTACAGCATCCAACTGCTGTTTCCTTTCAGTCACTTCCAAATCCCATTCTGAGTCTACCTTGGTCTAGCTGGATACCCAACAAATGTATGATTTTAAGCACTCTGTTAATCAGATCTATACAAGCTATTAGATGTGTTTATGTAAAGGTTTTTTCCTTTGGTATATGACAACACTGGAGGAAGGGAGTTATCCAACAATTTTGGATGGGAGCTTAAAGCTCCTTGACTTAGGCCCTGATCCAAAGTTGAATTCAGTTAGAATCTTTCTGCTGAATTCATTGGGACTTGGGTCAAGCTTTTATTAACTATAAGAATTTTATTGCATTCTTGAACTCACACCTCAGGAACAGTCACATCCAAATTTGTCATTCTAGTAGTTGGCGTTGTATTCTATTTCTCTGTGGGGCTAGGTTTGTACAAGGAATACCATTTGTGCCATTGCCATTTTAAAGCAAGACAGATCCTGAAATTGACTATGATAATTATTTTAATGTGACATTTTTTGTTTTCATAGATTTTTTTTTTTAAATGTGAGAAGGGATTATCATCTGTGAATCTGACCTCCCATAAAACATAGGCTATATATACTATTTTACCTAGTAATTCTTGCATTGAGCCTAGTAATTTGTGGTACATCAATCAAGGCCTCATCTATAGCAGTTAAAGATTAAAAGCCCATGTTGATGAAAAGGTTCATGAGCCTTTCAAACAAATATGGGCTAATTTATAGTTTAGTGTCAAAGCAAAACTGAGTTTTGCCTGGTTTCAGCATAATTGCAGGTAAAACTAGGAAGGCTTGACTGAGTCTCATTTTGAATTTCAAGGTTCAATTAAACCTGAGATTCAATATAAGGCTCAGGGAGTGTGAACCCATACTGATCAAAACCAAAACAAATTGCATGAACCAACAGGTTTGTATGAACCTTTGTGAATTGAAACCAGTAAATTTTATCCTGTTCTCGTTATTGCTCCCATAATTCACAGCTGCCTACTATTTATTCTTGGTACACACCATGTTTTGTAACAGTGAACATTAAGAAACTGAGATTCATTCTAACAAACATTCCATGCTAAATTACCAATCTTCTGGCCACTAAACAAAACAATAGAAAGCTCACACTAAATCAGGTAACATATTTACCTTCCAAACTGAAACACAAACTCTATTAAATCACTGAAACATATCTATTTAGACACATATTAGGAGAATATTAGTATGAAGTGATCTGTCTGGCTATATAGCTATTTCAGAGTGGAAGGGTTTACTTCAACATATTTCTCCAATAAGAATTTACGTGAATGTTAATTACACAAACAGCATGGATCATTGGTTACAGATTTGTAATCATTAGGAAATGACACTTTTATCCATGTATGCAGTGTTGTTGTAGACATGTTAGTCCCAGGATATTAGAGACACAAGGTGGGTGAGGTAATATCTTTTACTGGACCAGGACTGAAAGGGAAAGAGTTCATATAGGCTCCCATAGCAGTGCATAAGTACAAAGATGCCACTACGTTCATATTGAATGTGAACATGAACCAGGCTGCAGAAAGGAATGTACACAAATGCTGTCCATTCACAAATATTTGCAGCCAAGCAACAAGTAGAACAAATGGAGAGAGACAAATTCAGCCTAAACACACATTTCAGCTTACTTGTTCCAAGGTGGTGTTAGGAGTATATGAAAAATGTTAAGCACTGTAGATTTTGAAAATATGATTTAAGCTTTGACAATGCCCTGACCAAGAAAGAGCTGGGATCAGGAAATGTTCAGAAAAAGATATTTCCATTCACAACAATCTAGAAATGGCTTCCTGCTCAGGTATCTAGTGCTGCCTCTGCCTCAGCTTCCTTCTCACTATCAATGATGTCCCTCTTCCTGGTTGGTCAGTTTACCTCCAAGAGATTGCATCAGTTAGATAAATGGGTATCAAATAAGATTGGTTGAAAATTTTCAGTTAAAAATGTCTGATGGAAAATGGAATTGCTGACAAAATGAAAATTTTAATGGGAAGTATTTGATTTCCTTTTTATTTTTTCATAGGAAAACCACAAATATTCATTTTTGGGGGCAAAACAATGGTCTATGAAAACTTTTCAGTTTTCAAATCAAAAGTCAAAAATTCCTGCTGGGAAAACAAATCAACAAGCTCTCCAACTAGCTCTAGTAACACCACTACCTCAAGGTGGCACTACTGAGGCATAGGAGAACAGGTGCCTTCCCTATACTGCAGGCATCAGCCCTGAGGTTCTAAACAATGAAGCAGGCATCCTTTCTAGTCTGAAACATTCTCACTTCTCGCCTCTTGTGGGGTTACTTCTTATGCTTGCTTCCCTGTCTGCTCAGGTTTTTCCCCCCCAAAGTTTCTTCTGCATGGTTCTGGTAAGTCCCTCTGGAAGCTACAACCCCAGAATGCTTTGGGGTTTGGCTGAAATAGTAACAGAAGCAATGGGTCCACCCTTTAAAGGTGTATTTAAAGGTCAACATGACCATAGGTGCCAACTTCTTCTGGCGCCGGTGGGTGCTCGACCCCCACCCCAACTCCATCCCTGCCCTGCCTCCTCCCTCCCCTGCCCCACCCTCATTCCAACCCCTTCCCCAAAGTCCCCGACCCAACTCTGCCACCTCCCTGCCCCTACTGGACTCCTTCCTCAAATCCCCGCACCGGCCCTGCCTCCTCCCCGCCTCCTCCCCGAGCGTGCCGCGTTCCCACTCCTCCCCGTTCCCTCCCACAGCTGTTTCACGGCGGCAAGCACTAGGAGGAGAGGTGGGGGCGGGGTGGGGTGGGGAGCTTGGCTGCTGATGGGTGATCCAGCCCTGGAGCACTCACGGAGTCGGCACCTATGAAAATGACTTGTTACAGATATATACACATACTGTCTGAGGAATGTGTCCTGGTCTGCTTTCTGCTTGTCTTATCAAATCTGTGAGCAGCCTATTTTTGCTCATTTGGACCCCTCACAAAATACTATAGAATTATTGGCAAACCCAAGCATTTAACAATCTTGAGTTGGGCCCGAAAAATCTTGAAATTGGCTTAAAAATCAGTGTTTTAAAATAATAGAAGCTAGGTTCTTTTCTTTTTTTTCTGGTTTGAGTCTTAAAGGTGTGCCCTCAGATCATGATTACAAGTTTTCTCCTCAAGCATGAGGGCTAGAAACTTACTTATTTTTAAATGAAAGCAGATAGTCTCACATAATCACTAGAATCCAGGACCTGAGACTAAGAAAACCCTCCACAAATATTGCTATTGCCTTCAAACTGACTTTCTACGTAACAGACGAGCTACCAGGGTAAAGGTGGTAATGTAGCTAACCATTGTTCTGCTCTCCACACATACAGAGCAACACATGTATTTCTGGTTTCAGAGTAGCAGCCGTGTTAGTCTGTATCAGCAAAAAGGACAGGAGTACTTGTGGCACCTTAGAGACTAACAAATTTATTTGAGCATAAGCTTTCGTGGGCTACAGTCCACTTCTTCGGATGCATAGAATGGAACATACAGTAAGAAGATATTTATACATACAGAGAACATGAGAAGGTGGAAGTAGCCATACCAACTGTAAGTGGCTAATTAATTAAGAGAAGCTATTAACAGCAGGGGAGAAAAACTTTTGAAGTGATAATCATGATGGCCCATTTCGGACAGTTGACACGAAAGTGTGAGGCTGCTTCAACATGGGGAAATAGATTCAATTAGTGTAATGACCGAGCCATTCCCAGTCTCTGTTCAAACCTAAGTTGATTGTATCTAGTTTGCATATCAATTCAAGTTCAGCAGCTTCTCGTTGGAGTCTGTTTTTGAAGCTTTTTTGTTGCAAAATTGCCACCTTAACGTCTGTCACTGAGTGATTAGGGAGGTTGAAGTGTTCTCCTACTGGTTTTTGAATGTTATGATTCCTGATGTCAGATTTGTGTCCGTTTATTCTTTTGCGAAGAGACTGTCCGGTTTGGCCAATGTACATGGCAGAGGGGCATTGCTGGCACATGATGGCATATATCACATTGGTAGATGTGCAGGTGAACGAGCCCCTGATGGCATGGCTGATATGATTAGGTCCTGTGATGGTGTCACTTGAATAGATATGTGGACAGAGTTGGCAGCGGGGTTTGTTGCAAGGGTAGGTTCCTGGGTTAGTGTTTTTGTTGTATGGTGTGTGGTTGCTGGTGAGTATTTGCTTCAGGTTGGGGGGCTGTCTGTAAGCGAGGACAGGTCTGTCTCCCAAGATCTGTGAGAGTGAGGGATCATCTTTCAGGATAGGTTGTAGATCTTTGATGATGCGCTGGAGAGGTTTTAGTTGGGGGCTAAAGGTGACGGCTAGTGGCGTTCTGTTATTTTCTTTGTTGGGCCTGTCCTGTAGTAGGTGACTTCTGGGTACTCTTCTGGCTCTGTCAATCTGTTTTTTCACTTCAGCAGGTGGGTATTGTAGTTTTAAGAATGCTTGATAGAGCTCTTGTAGGTGTTTGTCTCTGTCTGAGGGATTGGAGCAAATGCGGTTGTATCTTAGAGCTTGGCTGTAGACAATGGATCGTGTGGTGTGTCCTGGATGGAAGCTGGAGGCATGTAGGTAAGTATAGCGGTCAGTAGGTTTCCGGTATAGGGTGGTGTTTATGTGACCATCGCTTATTAGCACAGTAGTGTCTAGGAAATGGACCGCTTGTGTGGACTGGTCTAGGCTGAGGTTGATGGTGGGATGGAAATTGTTGAAATCATGGTGGAATTCCTCAAGGGCTTCTTTTCCATGGGTCCAGATGATGAAGATGTCATCAATGTAGCGCAAGTAGAGTAGGGGCGTTAGGGGACGAGAGCTAAGGAAGCGTTGTTCTAAGTCAGCCATAAAAATGTTGGCATACTGTGGGGCCATGCAGGTACCCATAGCAGTGCCACTGACCTGAAGGTATATATTGTCCCCAAATGTGTAAATTGGGGTAGCTACATTGTCTTTAACTGAGCTATGCCACTTGACATATGAGGATCTGACCCAAAGTCTTCCAGAGAGAGAGAGAGAGAGAGAGAGAAAGAAAACTTTGTGCATCTAAACTGAAAAACAAAACGTCAGCTGCCTCACATTTAAAGTGAAAAGCATAGGAAAAAAGTAAACAGTACCTTTCAGTTGCATAGCTCTGTACACCACAACCATATGGAGCCAAATCCTGCTCCCCTTCCTCACTGAGTGTTCCCATCCCCATGAAGTGTTCTCAGAGTCCTCTTACTACCAACAATCCATGGATAAAATTACAGACACAAGGGGAGTGAGGTGATATCTTTTATTGGACCAACTTCTGTTGGTGAGAGAGACCAGCTTTTGAGCTTACACAGATCTCAGTCCTGAAAAACCTGGTCCAAAGCCCACTGAAGTCCCATTGACTGTAATGGGCTTTGACTTAGACCCTTAAGGAACAGAGTTCGATACCATTAAACAGTTGCCCTTTGTTGCATCTTTTTTTTTAAAATTATTAAAATAATTCATTAAGGTATAATTAGGTCTGCAAATTAATTCATGTTTCTGCCTTAATTTTTCATCCTAATTCAAGGGGCTATTTTTTTCCCTTTTATTCAACNACTTTGTGCATCTAAACTGAAAAACAAAATGTCAGCTGCCTCACATTTAAAGTGAAAAGCATAGGAAAAAAGTAAACAGTACCTTTCAGTTGCATAGCTCTGTACACCACAACCATATGGAGCCAAATCCTGCTCCCCTTCCTCACTGAGTGTTCCCATCCCCATGAAGTGTTCTCAGAGTCCTCTTACTACCAACAATCCATGGATAAAATTACAGACACAAGGGGAGTGAGGTGATATCTTTTATTGGACCAACTTCTGTTGGTGAGAGAGACCAGCTTTTGAGCTTACACAGATCTCAGTCCTGAAAAACCTGGTCCAAAGCCCACTGAAGTCCCATTGACTGTAATGGGCTTTGACTTAGACCCTTAAGGAACAGAGTTCGATACCATTAAACAGTTGCCCTTTGTTGCATCTTTTTTTTTTTAATTATTAAAATAATTCATTAAGGTATAATTAGGTCTGCAAATTAATTAATGTTTCTGCCTTAATTTTTCATCCTAATTCAAGGGGCTATTTTTTTCCCTTTTATTCAACTCAGATCAAAATGCTTTGGAAGCTATTTTTTGACATAATTTGAGCAACAATTTATGGTAAAATTCTATAGAACTTAATTGAAAAAATTCCTTTTCTATATGATTTTTAAGTTAGGTTAATTTGTACAATTCTGTAGCAATGATGTAAATAATTCCATAGATAAGTTTATAAATTGTATAAAAAAGACATTCTCTAATTTGAATAGGGTTTTACAATTAATCTCTATAGAACCATCTGAAATTTTTTATAGAGCCCTGTTGGACTTTTCCCTATTAAATAATGAAGAACTTCTACATTAGGGGAATATAAAATGATGGTACTGTTTTATGGAGGCCTTAGAGAGGAAAAGGTTTGCAGAAATTGAATGAAAGCAGTAGGTTTTTTAAAAAAAATAAAACCCTTATTGTGAGGAGTTGAGTCATCAAATGATTGAAGTGCTTCTTCACAGATGAAGTACTTTAGAATATAACAAGGATAGTTTCATCTTTGCAATGCAATTTATTTTTTGAGGAGAGCAACAAGGCAAGGCCAGTTTTTTAGCAAAGCTAATAATGCTGAGGGAAAGAATCTTTTCTGTTCAAGCTGCAAGGGATACAGATGGCACCATACAGATAAATAGAATTTTAACCTTGCTATTGGAAGGTTTTATCAGCAATTACTCATCTATGCTTTAGGGGATGTTCATTCTGTGGCCAACATAATGTCTAAGATTTCCCTTCCTAATATTCTCATCCATCTGATAGAGAAATTAGAGACTCCCATTAGGCTGGTACAGCTTTACAGAGCGAGTTATTAAATCACTAAAGTCATCAGATAAAGGGTTTGGTCCATATGGATGATGGATTTTGTGGCCAGTTTTTTCCAAAGATAGGAGAATGAGCTAGGCAATTGACTGAGTACATTATTGTTCTCATTTAAAAATCTGAGGGAGTTTAGGGAACTTACATAGACTTCAGTGGGTTTTAAATCAAGCTTTTAATACTCATGAAAGGGGAAGTATAATAGTACATCCTAGAGCCAGACAGAGCTTTGCCAAGTAAAACACAAACTTCCCCATATTGTTCTGCTAATGCACCTCAAGCCTGACCAGCCATACCCAACTCAAACTATGTCAAATTTGTAATAGTAATTTTTTGCCCATTTCAAAACTGACTGTTTTTAATTAGATCCACAACAATTAGCTCATCACTGGTTTCCAGGAGACTGCACTGAGAAACTCTACTCACCTTTTACTTATAAGCATTTAGACTGGTCAGAAAATGTCAATTTGTTGAAATTGAGGTGTTCCATGAGTTTCCTGCCTGGTTTGCTTCCAGTTTAGTGGGCAACCTGGAAAACCAGGGGTTTCTGACAACTTCCAGCCATGCTGCGTGTTGCACAGCTGGGAACCTGGAAGCTTTGGCCCCAGATTTTCTGCCAGGGTTCCGTGCCTGGAAAACTTTTTTTAAAAAGTCAAAAGAAAATCTTTGATATTTTTTCTACACAAAATGTAAGCATTCCCATTCTGTGGGAAAATTCAAAATTTAGGAATTTTCTGTGGATGGGAATTCCAGCTCTACAATCTTGGTACCTTCTTCAGGAGACTGCATAGGTGAAGACTTTTGTGAGAAAATGGGCGTAGGCCAGGATTTGTTCCAGGCAATGGTCCCAATCTGCTATGCATCTTGGATACAGGAAATTCTTTATTTTATTCCTAGAGCAGTTTGCTGGAATGGAGGTGTCAAAATATTTCTTTTTCGGAGACACAATAGCACTTAAAGAGATCCAGGCTTTCACAAACTAGTTGGACTGTGTGCCTGATTTTTCCCCCCGCTTTATATGACTTTTGTTGAGAGTAGTGGAACCAAGAAGCATGAAAAGTAAGCAATATCTATTTGATTGGAAAAAGGACATAGTAGTTCCAAGCAGGGCTGAGGGAGACTCAGAAGAGTGTCAAATAGTTTAAGAAATAAAAGATGAAGGGCCTTGCATTTCTTGGAAATAAGACTAAGAGTGAGAATGACATGAGTCCTAGAGCCATCCTGAGAAAATGTGTGTATCTATTGGGGAAGGAAAACAGTGCTGTGACCCTTCCCTCCCCATTTCCCTCCTCCCTATCAAAACACTACCACAGGGATAATGCGCACCACTGAATGATTTTTAAACACTATCTCAGAAATAATAATAAAGAAATGCATTGTCTAGAGTATCACTGCTATTATGAAATTAGATTAATTAAATATCAGATGCATGAATGAATGTATTTGGGATTACAGACATGGGTTTGACATAGCCTATTGTTCTGAAAGCCCTATTTGTATCTAGAGTTCTTTATATAATTATAGTTACGTGTGTGTTTTTGTTTTTAATCATAGCAGCAGAGGATTTTTTAATTTTGTTTTCATTTTCTTAGGTGTTCAAAATGGGAAAGGAGAATATCTCAACTCCCTGCCAGGCAATGCAGCAGCAAATTGATTTTAAGTAGATGTCCACTAGGGAGGGACACACCAAATTTAATCTATATTTCAAAATGCCTCCTGACTCTCCTGGCAAAAGATAACCTGACTTGGGAACAAGAATCTCTCACATTTATTTTTTCCTCTTCATTCATTAGAGGTTCCCACTACACTGGGTGGTGATCAGAAACACTGCGTGTGGTCTTGTATAATTATATAAAATGGAATGTAAGCCTGCTGGTTGGAATGCTGACTGGATGAATATTAATTCAATGATCAAAAGGAAAACAAATCTGTCATAAAATAACCTATTCACAACAATAAATTAAACCTCCCATTGATTTCAGTGGTCTTAGGTTCAGGTCATAATTCAATAGACATGGTTTTATTGAAAATTGTACTGTTCTAAACATAGAAATCTTTGACTTAATCTTCAGACTTTCAATAGACAATACATTGATCTTTCTCACGTCCTCACCAATATCAGTCACACAAGAAGATCACAATGACCACTTCAAATGATAGAAGCTTTTTTCTTGTATACATTAGATATCTGTGATGTAATATTTAAAAAAAAATTATGATAGACTTCCATTTTCAGTAAATGTGAATGGCATCTCGTCAGCTATCTCTCAATATGAGGATGTCTGCCAGGGGGAAAGTCATTGATGAGACTTAAGATGGCTGAGGAGTCTACAGGTTTTTCCACATATATGACAGGTAGTTGTTTGGAGAGAGGATGCTGGCCAGGATGCTGTATCTTTCCTTCCGCCTCTGCTGTTTCTCAGCCTCTTGAGCATGTGACATCTTAGAATGACATCTAAGAATCTGTGTATAATAATTATTCTTCTGTGTCACCTTTCATCTGAGTATCCCAAAACACTTATTTATTTTAAATCTTAGAACATCCCTGCATATTAGAGAAAAGATATATAAGAATCACATTCCCCATCAATGAAATGCAGCAGCTGTTCAACAAAGGTTTGGAATAGCACTGAAGAATAATAATATATTCAGTTTAAACTTGATTGTGGATTTAGGTAGGCAGATTAAAATTATGGAATTTGGATAAATATGAAGTCCCTAGGCCAAGATTTTCAAAAGCAAGCAGGGGTTTCTGGATGACTCACATTCTGGGTGTCCAATTTGAAACATCTTAAAGGGGATTCACTTTCAGATGATGGTGCTTAGTGGTTTCTGAAAATCTGACTTTATAGTGCCTCAAGTTGGGTGACCAAAAATTAAGGCATCTAAAATCACTGCTCACTTTTGAAAATCTTGGTCAAAGTCCCTGCCCTGAAGCACTTAAATTTGAAACAGACAAAATCTAGTTAAAGTGGAAGGATGCAGCCTAAAAGCAAAATAATTGAACAATTATATTTATCATGAGTCATCTTGCTATGGCTTCCACTATGAACCCTATTTTGGCAGAGGTTTTATTAGCTTATGATTGTAATTTTTGTTATGACTTCTTTGTTGGTAGGACAAATATTTCACGAATCCCATAAATAAGTGTATTGTGGAAATGCTTGAAGGAAGAGAGACTGGAGTCAAGGTGGACCAGGTCAGGAAGCAAATTACAAGTATAGATTGCTGGGGGAAAGGTATGGGAATGGGAGAGATGATCAAGGTAAATAGGTGTATCTGGATTTAAGAAGGTGATGAGTGACTGAAGAGAAATAGGGGCCTGACAGAAAGCACATTGAAGTCAATGGGAGACTTTATATACTTTGGTTCAGGCTCTTGTGAGCAGAAAGGTAGGCAAAAATTGCACTAAGTTGTGCAGAGGCACAACTTAGTGCAAGATCCTTAATGCAATTCAGAATGTAAGAGGAAGCAAGTGAATGGTGGACCAAGTTTACAAAAAATCCACTTATGAGAACAAACAACCTTGTTTTTACCCCTCCTTCAGGACAAGGTATCTCCATTAACACAGCAACCCCTGAAACCAGGCTGTGACATTGGGTCAGTACTGGTTGAACAAAGAGTGACACTGAATCATAGACATCAACTTCTCTACCAAGAAGGTTTTCCTCCACTCAAATAATAATCCAGCCCCATTGTTTTGCTTGCAAGATGTGGCCGAGTTTCAGCATAAGGCCTTGATCCTGCAAACACCTTAGCATGTGGTTAGTTGTAATGACATGAGCAGTCACATTGGGTACGTCTAAATGGCAATTAAAAACCTCAGACTGGCCTGTTTCAGGCTGATTCAGGCTTGCAGGGTTTGGGCTTAACGGGCTGTTTAATTACAGTGTAGATGTTCAGGCTGGGGCTGGAGCCCGGGTTCTAGGACCCTGCGAGGTGGGAGGGTCCCAGAGCTCAGGCTGCAGCATGAGCCCAAACGTCTACACCATAGTTAAACATCCCCATAGCCTGAGCCTCATGAGCCCAAGTCAGCTGGCAAGGACCAGTTGCATGTGTCTAATTGCAGTTTAGACACACCCATTGACTTAATGGGACTGTTCAAGTAAGTACAGATAAGCCCTTGCATAAGTGTTTGTAGGATTGGGCTTGAAATGGTGGACTGCAGGGAAAGCTTCCCAAAAAAATTATGCAATTGAGATTCTTATATAAATAAAGATTTAAGTCAGTTTGTAGTATTTTTCACTAATTCCCGATTTTTTACACTTTGTATGATATCAATTAGTGATATCTGAATTTATTCTCCAATAATAGTTTGCCATTTCTAAAATAAATATTTCAATTTTTCAATTGATGACCACTATCTGAACACAAACTTGAACTTTAATAACATTATCACTGAAAGAAATTAAAACAATGTGCAAAACATTGATAACTCTCTACATATTTAGCGTATTTGACAAAATAAACATTACAAGCATAATACTCAGCTATGGAAAAGAACGAGAACCAACCTTACTGTGTAAACATAGATTTATACATTTGTAGCTGAATGCAAACAAAGTAATTAGTCTACTGTCTAAATAATGCATGTTTTAAAAACTGTGCACATATGTGTTGCCTTGAGAGGAATCCCTTACTACTTGAATTTAGGTTTAGACAAGTTGTGCTATGAATACTATAAAGGGATTTTAAAATCTACATAGGGGACAATTTTCAAACCTGATGCATTGATTGTGCCTGCAAAAATGCATATAATCTCATTGTGCATATGCAAAAAAAACCCCACATCCACAATCCAGTATTTTTGTGTGAAAACATGGCAATATCATGTGCAGACAAATAGACATGTAATTGAATGTGGTGCATGTATATCAGAGATAGCGCCAAATATCCATGAAAATGGTTCTGAATCCCTAATTTGGATATCTTTCTGAGTTTGTAGCCCAAACCTATCTCTGTAACCATCTTAATCCAAGTTCCCCAGACTTGGAAAAAAGATTGTACCCAGAGTTTGAGCGCTAAAGTCCCTGAATGTTCAAATCTGATCATTTTGGTTTGTCCAATTAAAGATATAAAGTTGGGTTTCAGATTTGGGATTCATTTCTGGAGGTTTGATTCATTAATGCAAATGCAGGGTGATGGAAGAGACCTCACTGGCTGATTCACATTTTTATGGTTTTAATTGCATCTCTTTGAATTTTGAATTAATACTTTAAGGATTTTTTATTAAATACTTAAATCAACATCAAAAGCAACAATAATGTAACAAATGAAACTAAAAAAAAAATGTTAAAAAAGGCATGGCCTGATTCCACAAAGCCAGGAAATTCAGTAAATGATAGCCGGTTTTAATACACTTTGTTTGATGCATAGCTTTATATTTTTGAGAAGGAGTCTTGCATGACAAAATGACAACTGTTTGTTTATACAACTTGGAATGATGGATTTTATGTGTGTAAACACATCTCTAGTTCTACTAATGTGTATAACATATGATATATTATAGATAGCTATCGTCTATATTAACAAGAAGTGTACTTTCTACGTCTAAATCTAAATTAAATGGCAGTGGGCTAATAAAAAAAGAGGTAAGGATCCTGAAACAAATTGCCTCTGAAATAGATTTCTACTTTGTAAGACTTATCAGTATCTCACATCTAGTGGAGAAGGCGAAATATGAAATAACTATTAAATTTATATCTCAGCAATTACAAAATGGAGTTTCTGTATCTACAGTACATAAAATGACTATTCTGAGATGCCTGTAAACCCAAGGAATCTGTAGTTCCATTACTTAGGAATTAGCTATCAGATTAAGGGCTATATTTCTCATCAGTGGGGCAAAGAGGTTCACAGTTATTATCACAAGTAGTCCCATTACCTGCTCGCACAAGTAAATGCTCACCAGTGAGAGTAAGGATGGCAGAATCTGGCCTTGGGAGAATTAATAGATAAACTCACTGCTCTTTTAACAATTATATTTCTTAAGTCACAGAGAACCTGAGAGAGACTGAAAGCGTGAAGACTATCAAATGTCATACCAGTCTTCAAAAACAGAAAGAGCAGGAATCCTGGCAATTGCATCCCCAGTTAAATAATGCCACACATTAATAAAAATGAAATGTTGCCAAACTTTTAGAGGATAATGAAACTATGAAAACTAAGCACAATACCGTAAATAGTTTTATAGAGAATAAATTCTGGCTGACAAACTTGACTTGTTAAAATAGAATTATCGAAGTAGTGGAAGAATAGAAAGTGATAAATATAATATTTATTTTAATAAAGCGTGTCATATCTGTCTTTCAAAATCCTGAAAAATAATGTAAATATGGGCTCTGTAATGTCTATGGAAAGTTGGCTGAAAGAACTGTCTAAGTACAACAATAAATGTAAATTGTTGGAAGGGAGTGTCTAGTGGGGTTGGAGTTAAGATTGATCATATCTAACACCTTCATTAACATTTCTGGAAAAGGGAGTAAACAGTATATTATTGAAAATTGTAGATAATATTGGTAAGAACTGTGAACACTATTATGGGAATTGTAATAACGTAAGTGCCTGCAGCATCTTCGCCTACTCTAAAGATAAGCTTTTGGGACAAGCAGTGGGAAAGCTTGGAAATGAGCTCTGAAGTTGTAAAGGTCCATGCACTGGACACCTTCTAGTAACAAGCTTCCCCAATCTAATCATCCCAGCTGTTAAATTCCTCCTTATCCTTGGTGGAAAGGGGCACATACTTTCCCAGCTGTTAACCCGCAGTCAGAACATCTGACAGCAAAATTTGTGTTCCAAAATACACAGGAAGGCCATGCTGTATCACTATACTTGTGCAAATCTTTCACCATAAGAATTTCACATATCACGGGCAGAGAAGGCAGTTCAATTTCCATTCATTCCTTATTACAATACTAGTCATTCAGCATGGTCTCTACTACTTTTACTACTTTAATTTATATTTCTCCCCACTCCTCTTTCTCAACCCATTAACCAAGGAATCTGGCTGTAGAAAGCAAATATCATGTACTGTAATTCAGTGCAAACTAAGACCTTCTCTCAGTGCAATAATTAGGCCTTTGCCTTTTGTATGGATAGGAGGTGGGAGAGGTGCACGCTGGAAATTCGCAACTGCACCTTTTAGTTGACACATGTTAAAATGAAATAAAGTAGAGAAAATGAGCCTTGTCACTAATACAAACTTGTTACTCTCATAATCCAGTCTTATTCATGGGATAACAGAAGAACTGCTCTGCTTTACAAAGCAATCATCTCTTTCTCAGTGGAAAGAGATTGCTGTTGCTATTGCTGAGAGAAAAGAGAGCCCCCGTATTATCTCTTAGACTCTTCTCTCAAGTAAAAAATAAACTCTGTTCAAATCCATACAGTAAAAAGGCAGTAGCATACCCTGTTTTCAGGCCAATTTAGGAAGCTGAATCTAAAATCACACCATACTTGCCCAGACATGTCCACCGTGTGACGGAAATTTGCATCATAAGGCTCTTCCTGCCCTCCATCATTAGGTTTGCTAGAAAGATAGAGATAGAAAATATCACTGTGGCACTGAAGATTATCTCAGTGGTATTTTACATTGAGAAGTGAGGAGTTGGATCCCCACACTTTATGCTTTAAGAATGGATAGTATGCACCACACATGAAACTGAAACAAAGGTTATGAGATTGCAATGCAAGGACCAAGTTCTGCAAAGATTTATGCATATGCTTAACTTTTATTCACTGTGACTAGTATCATTGAACTCACTGGAGCTACTCAGAGTGCATAAAGTTCAGCGTGTGCCTATGTATTTGCAGAATTGGGGAATAAGGACCTGATTCAAAGCCCACTGAAGTCAGTGGGAGTTTGTCCATTAATTTCAATGAGCTTTGGGTCAGGCCTTAGTGTTGTGTCTATAATAGAAAAATTAGTAGCCTATTCCAGCAATGAGCAACATCCAGCAATGATTAAATTGTGTCATTGCTGGAATAAGGATATACATGTCTATTGTAGAAAGGGCCTAAAGGACGAAGATCAGATAGGAATGGACATGAAAAAGCTTGGGGACACGATGAGTATGGTTAGGGCTGGCCAGAAAACAACAGTTCTGTTTCCTGAAAAAAAATATCAAGATTTCAACATTCGATTTCATTCTAATGTGGAATGAAAATTAGACCTTCAGAAATTTTTTAATGGGGGAAACACCCCCCCCCCCAGAATAGCCATTAGCCTGGTGCATCGGGCACTCACCCTCCAAATCAGGAATGGAGTTAAACAGGTTTCCCACCTTCTAGGTGTGGGTCCTAAAGTTAGTCTCACTTTTTTTGACTCAATAAATATTTATTTATACAAAGTGGAACAGCTCTAAAGGAGAGCTAGAGAAAGACCCTTGAACCTGGGTCTTCCTGGTGAGTCCCCTAATGTAAAAAGATAAGAATTGCCATATTGGGTCAGACCAATGGTCCATCTAGCCCAGTAGCCTGTCTTCCAACAGTGGCCAATGCCAGGTGCTTCTGAGGGAATGAACAGACCAGGTAATCATCAAGTGATCCATCCCCTGTCCTCCACTCCTAGCTTCTGGCAGTCAGAGGCTACAGATGCCCAGATCATGGGGTTCCATCCCTGACTATTTTGGCTAATAGCCATTGATGGACCTATCCTCCAGGAACTTATCTAATTCTTTTTTTAACCCCATTATGCTTTTGGACTTCACAACGTCCCCCCGCAACAAGTTCCATGGGTTGTCTGTGAGTTGTGTGAAATATTTCCTTTCGTTTGTTTTAAATCTGCTCCCTATTAATTTCATTGGGTGACTCCAGATTCTTGTGTATGTGAAGGAATATATAACACTTTCTCCACACCAGTCATGATTTTGTAGACCTCTATCATATATCCTATTAGTTGTCTCTCTTCTAAACTGGGTGTTTTTTAATCTCTCATATGGAAGCTGTTCCATACCTTTAATCATTTTTGTTGCCCTTCTCTGTACCTTTACCAATTCGAATATATCTTTTTGAGGTGGGGCAACCAGCAGTATTCAAGGTGTGGGTGTACCATGGATTTATATAGTGGCATTATGATATTTTCTGTCTTGGTATCTATCATTTTCTTAATGGTTCCTAATATTCTGTTAGCATTCTTGACTGCCACTTCACATTGAGCAGATGTTTTCAGACCACTGGGCTATTCTGGAGTCTTTTTCTCCTGTGTGTTATGACCAGAAATTAAATATTTGAAAAAAATCAGTAAGTTTCTGTGCAATATTTTGGTTTGGACAAAACTGATTTTTCATCAAAATTTTTTCAACCACATTAAGTTCTGATGGGGATTTACAGTTGGAAGAAGTGGGGCTTCAGGAGAGATTTGAGTGTATTTAGATTTATAAAATGTTCATCTATCCCAGGGGTCGGCAACCTACGGCACGCGTGCCAAACATGGCACGCGAGCCGATTTCGGGTGGCACGCCGCTGCCTCCCAGTCCCAGCCCCACTCGGCCCCCCCGCCCACCGCTCTCCCCTGCGGGGGCAGGAGGCAGAAGCTTGGTCCTGCGGCAGCCAAGCTTCCCCCTCCCCCGCTTCTTCCCCCAACGTGGTGCGTTCCTGCCCCTCCCCCTCCCTCCGGGGAACGGGGGCGGAGCCGAGCCGCAGCGTGCTCGCTGCTCTGTAGAGGAGACAGAGAAGAGGTAGGGACGGGGCCTTGGGGAAGCGGGTGGAACAGGGCATATCCCTTCCAGCCCCCTGCCCTGAGCCGCTCAGGGCAGGGGGCTGGGAGCACCCCCACAAGCCAAGCACCCCAGCCCTCACCCCTGAACCCCCACCCTTCTGCCCTGCACCTCCACACACACCCAGCCCTCTGCCCTGTACCCCCCAACACCCAGCCTTCTGCCCTGTAACCCCACACCCCCCCAGCCCTCTGCCCTGTACCCCTGAACTCCCCCACACCCCCAGCCTTCTGCCCTGCACCTCCACACACACCCAGCCCTCTGCCCT